>JACSVZ010000014.1:19104353-19677407 GCA_014706295.1 Lycocorax pyrrhopterus obiensis | reverse complement strand
AAAAGAAATAACAAAAAAATACTCTGTTTTCCTTGAAGGCAGCCCTTGGGAGAACAAATCCTGGACTAGGCAGACAAGTAACAATAAGAAGTAAAAAAAATCCTTCAATTGTATTGAGAGCTGAATGTTCTGCAAAACTTAACGCATTAAAATGATGAAACTGTTAATAATGAATGAACTCGGATAAGCATAAATATATATGGGTTGACATAGCTAGACTAGAACTGGGTGTCATTGGGTTTTTTACTATCTCCAAGTTCTCTAGCTTGCTCTTCCTCTGGGTATAGCATAACTTGGAAGCTTGCAGGACAATAAATTGATGCATGCTTATGCAAAACAACTGATAGCTGATAAATGTCTGGTCACAAGGCAAGATATAAAGCACCAGTAGCTTGGAGTTTAAGCCGTAAGAAAGATGAGTACAGGCACCAATCGATCAAAGTAAGCAAGTGCACCTGCCATTGCTTTTTCAACTTTGTACTCGCTGCATTGACTCCAGGAGCCCCGAGCATGAGGAGAATCTGACTGGTAAAATGAAGAATGAAACCATAAGGTAAAAACAAAAAAAAAACTCCAACAAAAACGAAGAAACCCCCAACCAAACAACCAAACAAAAAAAAAGTAGTCTATGCAGAGAAAGTGTGTCAGAAGTTGAATTAGAAGCTATTCTGTGTAGAGACAAAAAAACATCACACCTCTTGTTTTTGATCTTGTATATAACTAGCAAATGGTCCACGTGGCTGTGTAGCACTTGTAATGCCAGCTGAGTTAATTTCTTTGTTCAATCAATGTTTTCAAAGGCTGTGAGAAAATGGTAGGAATAGAGAGTGGAAGGACAGTCCATAGGCTCTTAGCTTCCAGTGAGGTTAACTGTGTAGTTTAGAATACACAGATATTAAATGACAGATGATGACAATTCAGGTGCTATATAGAGCTGTCCTTACAAAATATTGGAGATGCCAAGATGGCTGTTTTTATTGTTTCTCTTCTCACAATTTTTACATTTAAAAATGAGTTGTATTGAACTTCCAGCACTGCTCTTGTCCATCTGTCATGACTTCCGTAATTCAGTGCACTTCATCTTTTTTCCAAGTGTGGTTTGCTATTCTACGGTAAATATAGTTCTGCTGAATTCGTGTGTTAATTGATGTATGACCTTCTATGAAAACTTTTGCTGTGATCTTGGTACACAGATTCAGTACACAAATACTTCAGGCATTTTTAGAAGAAAAAAAAAACCAACAAAAAACCAACTGGTACCAGGTTCCAATTCATTGGTGCTTGTAGGGGCATCTTTTTTGCATGGTAGAACGTTTTTTTGCTTTTGGATTTCCTTTTCCTCAGTGTATCCAGCTCTTTCTCATCACTGCTGTTATCAAAGGCCAGGCTGGATAGGGCTTTGATTAACCTGGTCTAGTGGGGGGCACCTCTGTCCTAGAACCGTAGAACTATAGAACCCTTTTGACTTTCAAGGTCCCCTCCAACCCAAACCACTCTATGATTCTATGATATATATGTTTCAAGTTTATTTTAGTTTTCTGATGATCAGAAATGTTGTTCATAATAAGAAGTTGACATGGTGATTAGAGGTGCCACTTAATGAACTAAGCATCTCACTGAAACTAAAAATTGTGGTATTTCCTTAATTGTGGCATACTGATGAAGTGTGCCAGTCTTTTAACATCATTTCCCACAGAAACTCTTTCCCTCTTTGGAAAAGATAAATTGTGTGACAAACTCGGGACAAGAGTGTGCACGGGCTTGCTGATAAGAATAGGGAAGGCCTTTATTTAAGTATAAAGGCTGTTCTGTGGCTCTGCCTCTTCCTATGATTATGGCCATGCTTTTCTAAGCTTCATCTTGTTAAAAATGTTCATGCTTCTGTTTTGAAAAAATACGCTCCATGCATTGGTTTTATAGTACTTTTCTCCATCAGTAATATGAAGTGGTATGAGAGACGATCTTTAAAGATGTTAGTGGACTAACTGACTACCTGACTCTCAGCTCCATGTGCCAAAATACATTATGGCAAGAAAATCGGTGTTTGGAGTATTTTTTAATTTGGCAGCTCAAATTTTGTACTCAAGAGTCCAAGTGGACAAATAGAGAACTGTAATTAGGTATTTCTGACATCCTGATCTGAGACATTCTTCAATTTCTGAGGCTAGTAAATTGTTATAAATAGAAAGTAAAAATTAAAAATACAAACTAATGTCCTCCAGAGTAAACTAACAGTGTAATTTAGAGGAATTAATTTGTTGGAGTGCTTTGGGAGAGAAAGGGAAGGGATTGCACACATCCACTTACTGCTTTTAGTCTTTAGGCCTTAAAGAAATTAATCTCTTTAATTTTTTTCCCTTTTATCTCACTTTGACCATGCAAATTGTGGTGTCTGCATTTATAAAAGTGCTTACTTATTAAAGACACTTGTGAAAGTGTCGCTTCAACATTGAGTTGTGACTCATACGTCTTTCAGTGGTGCTCTGCTGCTGCTCTGTAATCTCTGAGGACTATTTACGTGTCTTCATGGCTTGTGGCACTTTTGAAATTTCTCTTAAGTGGTCAGATGTATCTGCTGGGTTATTCAATTAACTTCTGCTTCTGTGAGGTTGGAGCCTGCTGCTGGAGTGAACACATTCATGCTCTACTGACTGATGCAGCTGTCTGTGATAGGCTCTTTGTCAGGAAGAACTGCTCTCTTCAACTAAAAACGCCCTGTTGACAATCAACACGAACACAGATATCTTCTTGCCTTAAACACAGATAAACGGCCTTTACTGCATATGCCCTTTTCTATTGTTAGAGGATCAATATCAAAGGTGAACAGATATCCAAAGAAACAAAAAACAAGTTTTGCAAATGTGAGCTCCCTATCTTCCCTTTCTCCTTATTATTTCCATATCTTGTATCCGTGTCACAAAAATTTTTTATCTTTTCTAGTGAGCCTTTCCTATATCTGTGTCTACAGCTTGATGTATTTGTTCTCTGGCTCCTTCCTTCCTCTATTGAATGTGGTAATTGCATCAATTCTTTCTCCAGCCCTTTTGTAATACCCTGTTCCCAGAAACCTGTCATAAATCTTTTCTATAAGGTTTACAGTTCTCCTCTCTTCCGCTGGGTATTTAAGTCATCTGGGTCTCGTGCTTTGTTGGCTTTCAGGAGTTCTAATTGCCTTCTTATCTGTTTTATGATGAAGGTAAAGCTTTTCAACAATTCACTCCCCTAAGCCTAAGAAAACATACCTCAGTCCCTAGGATGTTATCTTCTTTCTTTTTGTGTGGATTGTCAAGAAAAAAAAATGTTTCACCTGCAACATATTGACCATCTATCACTAGTTTCCTTCTTTGATCAGCTAATGTTCCTCCTGTATAATTTCTTTTTGTTTTGATGACATGCTTCTCTTTTTCTCTTTTCTCTTTTCTTTATTTTTTTTTCTTTTTCTTTTTCTTTTTCTTTTTCTTTTTCTTTTTCTTTTTTCTTTTTCTCTTTTCTTTTTCTTTTTCTTTTTCTTTTTCTTTTCTTTTTCTTTTTCTTTTTCTTTTTCTTTTTCTTTTTCTTTTTTGCTATCCTTTCTTAGTAGTTTTTCCTTTTAGGAACTGTCTTCTTTAGATGTTATAAATACTTCAGTTTCATCCCATATATCTTATTCGTTTCCTCTCTGGGAACATGAATTTCTGACAACCTGCTCCCTTTCTCCCTTGTTGATTCTGCTTTTTTTCCCAGAATTTTATGTTATTTTATGATTATGATGCATGTTGTTTGCAAAATGGCACACAAGAAGCACTGCTCGTGTAACTAAATGGGGATCCTATACAATTTTACCTGTAGTTATTTCAGTAACTCTAAATATGTATTTCCTTGCCAAGTGATTCAAATTTCTTTTTACTGATTGCTTAGAACTAAAAACCAAAAGGCGTATTGGTCCTATCACTATCCAACCAAACAGTCACACTGCTTGCAGTTTTCAAAGCTTTCACTGCATGTTCAAAAGTTGGTGTGTGGTGTGTTTTGTTTGTTTTGGTTGTTTGCAGTTGTTTTTGGTGTGTGTGCTAACGCCTTACTCAGTGTGGGAGAGGGAATGGAAGGAATATTGGCTGAGTGCAAATATCTGAGTCCAAATGAATCCCACAGGAGACTGGGAAATGTGAAATCAATCTAAACAATCAGGTCCTATTTCGGCATATGAAAATGAAAAAAGTAAAAGTAATATGATGTAATGAAAAAGTATGTAAAGTAAAGTAAAAGTATGAATTATAAAGGTTTAGTTATACTTGTCCTTTGCCTCTGAGATCTATCAAATGATAACCTGTCATTTGCAGATGAAACAAATTATTTGATTTCCAGACACTTTCAGTAATACCTCCCCTTTCATAAATGTTTATCTACATTCATTTGTTTCCATTTATTTATTTATTTATTTTAGTATTATAGATATTTATTGCTTTTCCAGCCTCTATTGCTATTTTTCTGGTAACCCCTATGTCAGTCCAGGAGAGACTGGGTGAAGTCACTGCACATGGTTCCTGCACATGGAGGGAGCGAGTAGCTGCTTGTTGAAAGAAACTGCAGAAGCACCAAGAGACAGGAAATAATGTCTTCTTTGTTGTTGTTGTTGCTGTTTTGTATTGTTCAAAAGAACTTCTCCCTTCCCTAAGGGGGTAATGTCTTAGTTATATCACTCTGAAGATTCTGATAATGAATGGGTTTCACTGATGTCCTGGAGAGAAAGCCTATTACCTTCCTAGTTTAAAAACAAAAACAACATTGGGTTCTGACAGATTTATTGTACTTCCGTAATAACTTCTTTGTTAAAGGGGCATCTTTTACTTCTCATATATTGCTAATGTTCCTTGTTTATGTTCTCTGTCCTTTTTGAGTCATCTCCTATTGCCAAAATCCACTAGGGAAGATGTAGAGGTCCTTTATTTTGGATGGATGATGAAGGATTTTAGATGAGCCCATAAAAGGCAACCTTTCTCTCAGTGTTTGTCAATAAACTCTACCTAATCTGAGCTCATAAGCCAAGATGGTCCTTGTCTTATCACTTGTTAGCCGAGAGAAGGGACAGACCCCACCTTACTACACCTTCCCTTCATGCAGTTGTAGACAGTGATAAGATCTCCCTCGAGCCTCCTTTTCTCCAGGCTAAACAGCCCAAGCTCCCTCAGCTGCTCCTCATATGACTTGTGTTCCAGACCCTTCCCCAGCATTGTTGCCCTGCTCTGGACTCCCTCCAGCACCTCAGTGTCCTTTCTGAACTGAGGGCCCAGAACTGAACACAGGATTTGAGGTGTGGCCTCACCAGTGCCCAGTACAGGGGGACAATCCCTGCCCTGGTCCTGCTGGCCACACCATTGCTGATCCAGGCCAGGATGCCACTGGCCTTCTTGGCCACCTGGGCACACCTGGCTCATGTTCAGCTGCTGTCACCAGCAGCCCCAGGCCCTGTCCACTGGGCAGCTTTCCAGCCACTCTGCTCCAGGCTGGGGTTGTTGTGACCGAGGGCACGACCAGGCACTGGGCCTTGTTGAACCAGCCCATGGTCCAGCCTGTCCAGATCCCTCTGCAGAGCCCTCCTGCCCTCCAGCAGATCAGCACTCCCACCCAGCTTTGGTGTCACCTGCAAACTGACACTCAATCCCCTTGTCCAGGTCATCAGTAAGGATATTAAACAAGACTGGCCCCAGTACTGAGCTCTGGGTAACACCACCTGTGACCAGCCACCAGCTGGATGTAACTCCATTCACCACCACTCTCGGGGCCCAGCCATCCAGACGGTTTTTAACCCATGAACTCTGCACCCAGCCAAGCCATGAGCGGCCGGTTTCTCTGGGTGAATTCTGTGGGAGACAGCATCAAAGGCTTTAGTAAAGTGCAAGCAGACAACACCCACAGGCTTTTCTCATCCACTAAGTGTGGCACAGTGCCATAGAAAGAGATCAGGTTGGTCAAGCACGGCCTGCATTTCACAAATCCATGCTGGCTGGGCCCGATCCCCTGGTTGTCTGGCATGAACTGCATGATCACACTCAAGATAACCTGCTCCATAACCTTCCCTGGCACCGAAATCAGGCTGATGGGCCTGTAGTTGCCCGCATCTGCCTTCCAGGCCCTCTTGTAGGTTGGCATCATACCTGCTAATTTCCAGTCAATTGGAAACTCCATGGTTCACCAGGACTAATGGTAAATGATTGAAGGTGGCCAAAAGAAGAAACAGAAGAAAACTATCTGAAAAAAAGTAAGACCAAGGGGAAAGGAACTTTTAAAGAAACTCTAAAAAGGTAAAAGGAGAGAGAAAACAAGAGAGAAATTGAGCTGGATAATTTATTTGGGTTTTAACCCCTCATAATTTTTCCTTTTCTTGTGCTGTACATAATTCTAAATAGACCTTTTATGCTATACAGAAGTCCAGTAATTACTCCAGAATAGAGAATATGATGACAATTATTTTGAAAGAATGACTACAACTTATTTCATATGGTAATTTTTTTTTTTTTTTAATTTCATGAAGTAATTAAGTTTACAGGCTAAGAATGAAATTTTTTCCTTGGTGACTCCTTGGATGGGAGCTGACTTTCCATTCAACAGTTTCTAAGAAGATGGAGAGAGAGAATAACTTTTCTACAGCAGCAACGTCTTTTTTTAGCTGTAAGGTTGATTTATATGAGAACAGATTGAATGAGATCTTAGTCGTATTTTTCTGTCCCATTAGCTGTTAAACCTGTTTTTATTTTATTTTATGAAACATGCTTTTCTTTCTCTTCAGAGAGAAAACATATGTATGCCTTACTTTACCATTTGTAATTAATTTTTGTGCAATACTGAGTACTAACTCTGTGACCTTGCCATAATACATTGATTGTGGTGAAGGAGAGAAAGCTGTAATCAGCCCAGAGACTTTTCTTTCAGCAACATCCAATGATATATGATGATACCATATATCATTATGGTATAAACCTTCAGCTTGTTCATAAATGAAGAAAATCCACCTGAATCTATTTTAATAGTATTTGCATTCAATCTATTTTGTGCATCAAATGGACTTAGAATTATAGAATTGCAGAATGGTTTGGATTGAAAGGGATCTTATAATCATCTTCTTCCAACCCGCCTGCCATGGGCAGGGTCACCTTCTCCTGGGCCAGATTGCTCAGATCCCCATCCAGCCTGGCCTTGAACACCTCCAGGGATGGGCCATCCACCACTTCTCTGGGCAAGCTGTTCCAGTGCCTCACCACCCTCACAGTAAAGAATTTCTTCCTAACATTTAATCTAAATCTATACTCCTTAGTTTGTCCTGTCACTACACACCCTTGTAAGAAGTCCCTCCCTCTCGTTCTTCCTTGTAGATTCCCTTCAGGTACTAGAGGGTGATACAAGCTTTCCACGAAGCCTTCTCTTCTCCAGGCTGAACAACCCCAACTCTCTCGATGTGTCTTCATAGGACACATGTTCCAGTCCTGTGATTAACTCAGTGGCTCTCCTCTGGACTCTTCTCTACAGGTCCACACCCTTCCTACATTGGGGTCCCAAGAAATGGAGAAAAATTGGTATGAGGTTCAATAGGGCCAAATGCTGGGTCCTGCACTTGGGTCACAACAACTCCATTTGCTACAGAAAAATATTTCCAGAATTCTCGTGCAAGAGAATTCAGAAAACTACCTCTAAACATCACAAAACGCATGATAATTTTTTTTTCTTCTCATTAGAAATGTAGTCTGATGTTTAGAGCTTTCAAGACTATGTCAGTTTCAGAACTCTCAAGTACTTCAGAATGGCTTTTAGATCTCTAGCTAGTCTAAAACCAAAATCCTGAGTTTGAGACCTGCTCTTGAAATACCAGGTCAGTATTCAATACCTAAGTCCCTAGTTCTACCTGCATGTAAAATGCAATCAGGGTCCAAGTACTAAGCAGGGATATGCTCTGTTGGATTCTAGGGGAATGAAGGGCTGTCTTCAAGCACTTAATTTAAGTTTTGTTGGTGAGCATGGCCAATGTAGCAAGAGACTGCAGCTGTATTATTTTGGAAATGAGTTGAACTGCTTTCAAATAGCATTGTCCCTGTCTGTCTTCTGCCTCCCTACGGCCTAAGAGAAGTTTGGAATGGATGCTATCGAAAAACACTTGTAAAGAGAAGAATGTCATATTAGTAAAACCCATGCAATAAGATGGAAGGTTTAATATATGCTTTTCTGTTTGGTCTTCTTCCAAGACAGACTTTGGCCAAAAATGAAACCCCAAAACAAACACAGCTTCTTGGTAACTGTAACTTCTAATATCAAGTAAGTAAAAATAATATTAGGTAAAAGAGAAGCAACTGTTCTGGTGCAACCAGTGTATAAAGAAGTAGTGTTCTTTACCTCTGACACCTCGTGCTTTGCTCTAACAGGAAAACAATTGTTTTTCAATGGACAGCATCAAAGCATAAATGAGGTGCAAGCAGACAGAGGAGATAAGTTAGCCCTGTGTTTGAAGCAGCATGCAGGTGTTCCCAGCTAAGACAGACTGAGCTTCTGCAATTTGCTTCCCAGAAGTTCAGCCCAGACTGCAGCACTTGGTCATGGCTGTTTTGCCTGACAGGTTCTAAGTTCTGCTTGGGAGGGGAGATGCTGGCAGTACAGTATGAATCCAGTTCAACCTTGATTTAGGACTGCTTTAATTCAGTTATGAAAAGATGAATATTTAATCTTTCTTTTTAGATCTGAAAAGGTTTTTTTCCTGTAATTCCTACAGTAGAAGGCTTCAGTCTTGTTTGTCATGCTAAAAATCTTCTCATTTCAAAAAAAAAGACTGGTGTGTCTTTTGTAGGAGATGTATTCTGACTGTTGTTTGGCCAGCTGTTTCTTATTGTCCAGGGAATGAAAATTTGGAGTCCTAAGGCACAAGCTACTCTTACAATAGCCACATCTGTTCTGATTAGGTAATGCCCACTGAAAAAGACTTGTTGAAGAAATGCAGAAGTGTTCATTTATTCGGATGATATCATATTTGGGTCTGAGGAAAGCAGTGGCTCTGCTCAAGAAGTGTTTCACTTAAGAAGGGTCAAAATTTTGAGGAAAGGAAGGGATAGTTCTACAGAAAGCATCAACAGCAGAGCATGAAGACTGTGTTGATATCAAAGAGTAATCATATTATATGTCCACTATCTCTCAGGAAACAACTGCCACTATTTTTTACTTACAACAAATTGCTCTACTAATTCCCAGGATTAAAGCAGTGTATGGAAACCCTAGTCCCCTAAACCATACTAGTCTGCCAGCGGGAACAAGGAAGGGCGATTGCTTCCCAGTTCAACACTTTTCAAGACAAAATGTATCGTTTTCCTTGGATTTTGTTTAATGAACTAGCAGGTCCCATTGACAAAAATATGCGATTTGATTCTGAGAAGATGGCCAAATCAAGCTATCTAAGGTCTCACTAATGTGCAGGGAAAGGTGCCAGAATCAAGGGCTAGTTACAGCAAAGACTGCACTACGCAGGACAAATACATTTGGACCTGATTAGTTACAACAATTCAGATAGAAGATGTGTCCTGATTACATGTCTAATATTTCAGAAGATAAAAGAGGAGAGATTCGCCCTCTGACTGAATAGATTCTGTTTTCACATGCAAGGCTTGGGGGTCTTTTTAGAAAACATCCCATTATCTCACCCTATGTGCCGTTGGCTTTCATAAATGTGAAACGCTGTTTTACATTCACAGTCACCACTAAGTATTTCACACACTTAGCATCTCCCTTATCTTCTTTCTCTGTGGCATGTGAGCTTCCTCTCAGTGGAAGTACACTTGACTAAAGTGTAAAAAACCATGTGAAATCTGTCTAAAAACAATTGCTGGAGGCATTTCACTTCCTTTGTGCAGACATGGCAGATCAGTTATCAAATGACAGATGAGAACAGTAGTTCTGACACTTTAATTATTTTCCTTTTCACTTTCTACCTTGGTAAGAGGAATTATAACTATTCATATGAGGACTTACAGGAAATTAAATTGTTTTAATTACTGTGTATGCATGATACAATTTGCTATGTCAACACAAGGAAGGAGCCTCTACAGATTCCCATTTTTCAGAAGAAGCTCTGTACCCTTGCTAACACGAAAAGATTGAGAAAGCTCAGGAGTGTTTACCTCCTTCACACCATTCAGTTCAGACCCAGAGCTGCCTTCTTATTCACTTTCACACTTTAATCCAGACAGTTTAAAAGACTTGAGGTTTGGGGTACAGTAACTTGCCATTTGCAGCCAGGTGTTATATTGCTATTGTTCATGACACACCTGGGGAAGAGAAATGCCTGTAACTGAATGGATAATCAGGCTTTAAGCCTCAACTCTGTGTTAGCTTGGTTTGTTGCTGCTGGATTCAGTCAAGTATGAAAAGCATTTCTTATCTTACACAGTCTTTATCATATTAAGGATAAATTGCATCTCAGAATATATTTTCCTTCCAAGGAGTAGATTTTTTTCCTCCCTCATATAATTCTTCAGAACATGATGAAATTGATCTTAGTTTTGATAGCATAAATTTACTTTTATGGCCTAATTTAAGTCTAGTGTAGGATAATAGGACTTTCATGTAGCAGAGGAGTAATGGAAGTTTGATGTGATGGTCAAACCGTGTGATGGTTTGACCTGTTTCATAGGGCATTCTGATAAGCAATCTGTGAAGTATTGAGTTGGTGAAATTACAGCTAGAAGGCTTCCAAGAATGTTGGAGAACAAGACAAATTCATAATATTTGCAACTATTTGATAAAACACACCAAAACAATAGAGTGCAGTTCAATTCTGGATGAATACCAAATACCACTCTTGGGAATAATCAATTGCTACAATAAAAAACCCCCCCGACCTGCTAATCAATAGGTTAATAGCAAAGAATTTGAGATTTATAAAGGTTCAAAGCTGAACATCATTAAAAAATCCTGTGCAAATGGGGGAGAAAGGAAAGCCCATGCTTGGGTGAACAGACAGGGATGTTGTGTGTTAAGATTCCTTCCTCTGTTCTTAGCATGAATAAGACTTTGGTGAGATTGCTGTGTCCAGCTTTCTTTAGGTACCACAGGTAAAGAAGAATGTAGGCCAGCTGGGAGAAAAGCCAGAAAAGATTAGTAGGAATGATTTAGAGATATACAAAACATGACTTAGGGAGAGAACTAAAATTTTGGGATTGTTTATTCTAGAGGAGAAAGAGGACATGATAAATCTTTCAATACATAAAATATTGCTGCGGAGCGGAAAAGGTTATTCATTCAGACTGGTACAAGAAGTTACGGGTTGTGCTACAGCAAGGGAGACTTAGGTAAGATTTTAGGAAAATATTTCTGAAGACAAGAATAGTCATGCACTGGAAAAAAACCATATGTGGAGTATTGAGGGAGAGAGGGAGGTTAGAAAAACCTCTCTCTTAAATTATGGAAGTATATCTGATTATGTCCCGTCTGTTCTGACCTGATGTGATGTTTAGTGGCTATGTTATTATTATTTGGAAACTCAGTAGAAATAGGATGCTATATGTAAGCAGAGAGCCAAAAAAGCACGAAAAGAGAAGTTTCAGGAATATTTGTTTCATATGTAGCCCCATTAGGTGTTGGTGTAGCTTTGGTACTCAACATTCTTGATTAATTCACTGTTGTTAAAAGACTCTAGACTTTTGTTTGGTCCTGTTTGGCCTTTGCACAATAGCACCCTTTTCCCCCCTTATTAGCATTGCAGCCTGTATCCTCCTTTCCTATGTTGCCTATATTTCTGAAGTGCAATAATTAGTGTGCAATAGTGCACAATAATCAGTTCACTACTTTGTGAATAAATAGCATCTCAACCTCCAAACTCTCTTTTTAGGTGCATTCATACTATTTATAAATGTGTACTTCAGGTATTCAAGGTAGAAATCAATAGATAACTTGAGGCACTGAGTGTTTCTTTGTGTGAGATTTCTTTGGACTTGCCCTCTAACAGGAGTTTAATGTATTTTTCTTCTAAAACTACATTCCACACAGGGTGTCCAGGAGCCAAATGCTGTCTGTCCATAGCTGTGTGATACTATATTGGCTTACTCAAATGGCTCTGAATGCTTGTGGCTTTCTGTGGTCACAAGGGACTACTACTCCAAAAGCCACATTGTGGAAATAGCAAACACTTTGTCACTATGGAAGTTCTTTACTTGCCTCTCCCCCTCCTGTCTGGAACCTGAACTAAACCGGCGGTCTGACAACTGAAAGACCAACTTATATTTGTGAAATATAGACCAGACCAAAACATCAGAATGGCCAGAACAGAAAGAGCAACACTCCACCATCTGCTGCCAGTCTCAGTAATGTTGCTGCTTTGACCAACAGTTCACAAGAAGTATTCTCGAAATTAAACAACAATAAAAAAAGGTTGCTTACCCTGCCATAGTTTTTATCTTATGGTAAAAAGTCCCAGATTTCTGTATGTTTTGGTGCTGTCAGAAAGCATGGACTTAAATAGCACTTTAACAGATGAAGAATGGCAGCTATTCCACAGTTCTGTAGGGTAAACAAACATTAATTTTCCATATTGAAAGCAGAACTATTACAGAATATTATGCAGTGGCCTATGAACCATGGTTGCCTGGCTAAGATTCTTACACAGCTGCAGTACTTTTCCAGCTCCTTCCTCAGTCCTCAGGGCCTCCTCTTGTGCTTCTGTTCCTCCAAATCTTAATTACACTTTCCTAATGAGTCTGATGCACTGAGATTGTTTGGGTGTCAGCTGATTTTCACATGCTATAATGTTCTGGTGTATACGGCAGAGCTTGTCTGGTGTGGATTTTGTAATCTTAAGAATTTTCACAATGATTTTAGTCAGCAACAATGACAAGTTTCAGCCTCTAAAGAATTACAGTTTGTCAGAAAAACTGTTACAGATTGACTAGAAGTAAAGTCTATGGATGAAAATAGTTTTCTAAGAATAGAACTTGAGAAGAAAGAAACATGCTTTTTTTATTTTAATTGCCCTCAGAAACACTTGGTCCTGGTACTAATTACTTTGGCTTTGAAGACTGTATTGTCTTCACCTCAGTATTTTTAAAAAGCTTTTTATTGGAGTTCCGGTCATTACTCTCCTATCCATTCCCTGTTCTGAGACTGCAGCTGAGAATGTGCTGTCCTGTCTGCTTGTGAAGTCATATGTCCGTGTTAAAAGGTCCCTTTTGGAAAGTATATTTTTTGCATTTTTAATATCCAGGTAGCTACTGAATTCACATCTATTTCTCACTTGTGCATTCATATTTCTGGTTAAGCTCAGGAATTCCAAAAATAATATCAGAGAGGAAAACTCAGAAGCTCATTGCTTTTGTGGCTTTTTTTACTGAGGCCAGTTTTAGCCCATGTTGCCAATGATCAGTCTGTACACTTTACTTCTATATTGTATACTTAAGCTGTGTGTGCAACAAATGATGTTTTCTTAGCCTCTCCATACAGCCTATTAAACAGTGGTTGGAATACTTCCATCTGTAAAGCAAAACCTTTGGCATAAATAATATCGTCATTTGGATAGGCTAGACATACTTTTGCAAAGTGACCTTGTAAAAATATTGTCTGAGGTATGACTGAGCCTAAATTATATGACAGTGAGGTAGTATATTTTGGTCTCTCTGGTATATGAGGTCTCATCTTGTAGCAGTGAAACCATCTGAAATTAAACAAAAAACAGTAATGTGCATCAGATTTAGAAGCTGAAGAAAGCTGGGCTGAGTTTTTGGGTTTTTAAAAATCTATTTGCAGACTTTTACGTAAAGTCTTTGTTTGGCAAAGGCAAACATTGCTACTGTGGTTTTCCTGTCTGATGATTTTTGTCTTTGTAAAATAAAATGATATGAAACACTGGGAGGAAAATCTTTTGACTACATTACAAATATAAGTAAATCTGGAATACTTGGGTCAGAAATATTTTTTCCTCTTCCATTCACAGGTCTTTCAAATGATTTTTGTTGTAATTCGGGATAATATGGTTGTTTGGGTGCCCTACATCCTAATTTGTAGGGCAGGGACAGGTATTATAGTTAATGACCCCATTTACCAGCTCATGCCCCTGAATTGTTATCCAGATGTTCATACTTACTATACCATCTTGCCAAGTCTACTTGAACACTTAGGACCAACTCATGCTCTGACATCTGAAATAATTCATGTGTTTAATGTGTAAACTTTTCAGTTTGTATATTCTATAAATGTAAGGGAGAGCATACTGTAGCTGTAATGGAAATCTTTTTTTGAAACGACTGACCACATACTGGCGGTTATTTTCTGCCGTTCCAGTGAAATAGCTTTTGAGATGGAAGGACGCAATACCTCATAACACAGGTCAGACCATGCTTCCCAAGACTGTAGAGAGTCTCTGTTCAAGCAGGTGAAGGAAGTATTCTTTGAATGCAATGTTGTATTAGAATCTGTTTGACTCAGAAGTTATTTCTGAAGAAGAACATATGTGATTTTGGAACCAAGTTTTCAATAGAGGCTGCAAAAACGTGATCTTCCAGACTGTGTTCAATATAAAGAGGTTCAGCTTTCAATACTGCTGCCAAATAAAGCTGCCAAAACTAAAGGCTATCCTAGGGCTATTCTGTAACTGTGCCCTTTTACTACTACAAATAAATCACAGAGGGCAACCGTACAGCTTAAATAACCTTATGAATATTGGACTGGACTTTCAAGTCTGTAATTCCCAATGACATAGAATTATGATGATCATATCTTGCTTTGTTCCAAAGCCAGTGCATTTCATAAATTAGAAATAGGAACCATAGTAAAAGCTGTTCATATCAGGACTTGTTTTCTCTTCCATGTGATCTTCTAGGTCAAGAAGTGTAGATTTCCCATCTACTTTCCCTATAATTAATTTTTTTTCATTTAGATTTGGTGAATTAGTCATAAAAATGCAAATTTTTTTCTGATGTGTTGAGTTTTAGGATCATTTTTTTTCCCCCAGAAGGTGCTATCTTGTCTGTAGTCTTCTTTCATGTCTATAAACTTTGAGTTGTTAAGGGAGGGTCCTTGTGCTTTTTTAAACCAGTGCTTTAAGAGTAGAAGGTTATTAGTACCAACCAATTTGTGTTTTAAAAACAGGTTTTAATTTTTTTTCCCCCAAAAACTAGCTTTCAGGCTTTTGTACTGCTTTGGAGTAATACCAGACAACAATTGTAGGTTACAATCAGCAGATCCTCATTCTGTGGCCAGATCAGGTATGATGCTATTTTCGTAGGTGTTTCAGGAATAATAATTAAAAAAAAAAGATATATAGAGGAAGTGTTTAAAGCATAAAGAAGTTTAAATATAAAGTCTACTCTCTGAAGCTTTGGCTTCATGTTTTTTGCATTTGTAGTATGTACAGAATCTACACATACACATAATAAAACAAAATGCAGGTTCAGCTTTTGTGTGTGACTTGTCTTGTGGATTACAGATTCTCCAGCTCTGCTCTGGGAAGCCAGGAGACATACAGAGAGCTGGAGAGGGCAGCAGGGCAGAGGCTAGCTATAAATGCAAAAGCTATCGCAAGGCTGAGGAGGGGAGGACATAAATTCTTTCTCTGGCCCTTGGTAATAGAGGCTCACAGGGAAAACACGATGACGAGAGAAGTGGTGATGAAGTCTGTGGAGGCAGAAATCAATTCTTACGTGTCTGTGTGAGTTGCGTAAGAAAGACCTCCACAAGTGTGCAGTAGCTTTTTAAACACACTCTTCCAGTCTGTGACTTACAAATGAAACTTGTACTGTGTGAGCAGGTTCTTAAAAAACCAAAAGAAGTGAAAAATCAAATGGAAAACCCCATCTGTGATGGATACTGACGTGGAAGTGAAATCTTCCTAAGAAAAAGTACTATGAAAATGAATTCAGAGGAATATTTTGTTGTGACAGTAGCTGAGGTGCACAGGCCTCTGACAGGCTGTGTGCCACCTGCCCTGGGTGCCTTGCAAACCAGAACTTATCCATTAGAGATCCCCTCTGTGGGTACAAGGTGTCTGTCAGTTTGCATGAGGAATTTGTGACTATCAAGCTGGAATGTAGCACACCTGGCACAGGATAACCAAGGGAATCACTTTACGGCATTAGACTGGGATGTAGCAATCTTCCGGTACTTACTATACCAGTAGGGCAGGAGGGTGCTATCAGATCAGGGGGACCAAAAACTTTTCAGTTTACATTCTCTGTGCTGTATATACATCATCAGGAACTTTATAAATGTAGCCACTATATGATCAGCTCATTCTTTGTTACAGTGAAAGATGTAAGCAAATTATCTACATCTTCTACTGAGAATACACAGGTAAGAAGTCCCCTCATCTTCTAACAGCCCAAGTCTGTCATCATTTAAGTAATGACAGATGCACATATCTCTGCCAGAATGAGGCAGAGTCTGGAGCTATGCTTTCTGTCTGAAGCTAGTTTTTATGTTGCCAAAACATAATTGTGTCTCTTGCAAACTTGATGTCCTCTAGACGAAAGCAGACAACATTGGTGTTATTTTAACCATTATAGCTCAGACACTTCTACTGGAGAAAGGAGACAGTACGGGAAAAACCTCTTCCCAAACCTGTTCATTCTGGAAGCCAGCAGCTCAGGGAAAGTTATGTAATATGGCACTGCAGACTACACCCGTAGCAGCCTAGGCATAGTGGCTATTTGACAGAAATAAACCAGGCTCTGTTGCAGTTCAGGGTTTTTTTAGCTCCAAAGCAAAAAGGGCACATTGTACTAGCTGTTGGCATCACTGACAGGATTTGAGGCAAGCCTTTAAGCTCTTCTCGAGGATCTTGCTTTTACCAGATGTGACCTAGAAGGACCTTATCTACTCAAAATCCAGCTGGTTTGGAAATGAAAATGTTGACTTTACCAACAACGCTATCTGCAAGGATGAAAAACTTTTCCCCCACCCTTTCTTTTAATTTAGAAGAGTCACATTCCCTCTTACAAAATGAAAGACTCTGCTAATGCTTATATTAAAAGAAAGGCAGGGATGACTGGAAGGAGATGTGTCACAGAACATTTGTCGACACTGGCCCACTGTGTTGGTAGCAAAGCTGATGTATTGAAATTGCAGGTTAGCTGCCACTAAAAATTGGTAGACCTTTGGTAGGTGTAACTCAAAATTCAGTCATAGTCTGGGCTTATACCATTTTTAGCTTAATGTATTGAGTAATCAAAAAAGCCAGTGGTGATGGTGGGGAAGCAGAGCATACCCAGCAATTTTAAACACTGACTTGTCTACAGAAAGGATTATGTATCAGTGTTGTGGTTTGCATCTTCAAGCTGGGCAATCTGTGCACATAACTAGCATTTTTAGGAAGTAATGCTTCACAAGCATCTGTTAAAACACTGGTTTTAAAACACAGACAAATGTTCCTAGCTGTATGTTACAACTATGTAGAGATGTGCATGTTTATACAGACAGGTGAGGGGGTGGCCATAGGGGTGGACATGGAGGACGCTTAATAAAGATTTAAGAAAATATAATCAGTCAAAAATCTCATTACCATAGAACAAATTCTTTCTTCAGCCACAAAACCAACTGTTTCTTCCGTTTTCAGGTATTAACCTAGCTCAGTATGACTGTCTCACAGAGGGAGACACCTGCCCACATTTTATTTCCCACTTGATTTTCAATATTGACAAATAAAAGGTGTAACTCTGAGCACACACATTTCACAGTCTATAAAGAATACTGCAATGCTGTACCATTCAACATTTCATGTAATTATAGCAATGCCAGATAATGAATGAAATAGGTTTGAGTTAAAATCATTCTGATAGCTTGGCAAGATGAGAAACAGGCAGGATTGCTACTGGCAGAATGGGAGTTACCTGTGACACTGCAAACTACTTGTTTCAGACAAGTGTCATCATTTCAACTTCTTTCTGTGAGGTTTTTAATCTTTGGTGTTGACTTTACCTGAGAATGTACTTCTGACATAAACTTTTCTTAACTTTGCTCCAGATGTCTCCTAACTGAAATACAGAACTACTTTTGCTTCAGTGAAATGAATAAAATTTAGGCACTTTACCCCATTTCTAAGTGACTCTCAGTTGACTAGTTGTGATAATCTGCTTTTCAATGCATACTTACCAAGAAAATGTCAACATAGTTACTCTCTTGTTCTTGTCAGGTTACCAGTTCTGTGCAGGCAAGGTTTTCAAACCTCTCCCAACTGAGCAGAGCCCTAAGCCCCAAGTTAAGTTTCCTCTTTGTGCTTCTGTAGTGCTTAAAACTGGGAATAATCTAATACAGTTTACTCAGAGCTGCTGCAGGTAGTCAGCAAAAAGATTCAGCTAAGAAGGGTGTTAGTCAACTTGTCCATTTATTGACTCATGCATCCTACTTTAGCTTGCAGGAAAAATATGTAATTAGAACATTTTTCTATGCCAGGGACACTAACTGTCCTGGAATTGATGCTCAAGGTTCTTTCCAGATCTAGCCCTCACTTTCCCCATGCTCACCACCTTGTCCTCCCCTCCATCTCCACCAGAATGGGGGTTTGATATGCTCCTTTCCTGTAATGACTGATTTAAGATTTTCTCCACAAACAAAGCAATGAACAGAGATAGTAGCATGTGACATTAGATGCTCTTCACTTTGCCAGCAGCAGCCCGACAGAAAATGACTTAATGATTAAAAAACTTTGACTCCCTAGTTTGTGAATGGCCGTGTTAAGGAATGTAACCCCTCTTAACTTCTTTACACCATGGCACAGTATAATTCACTCAGCCTAAGAGGAGGATAATGACAGCTTTATACAGGATCTCACTTCACACCTCCAAGATTTCTCCTTATCTCAAAGGTTGCACTGTGCATTAAAGCTATAGCCTGTATTAATCTAACCTCTGACATTTGGGCCATATTAACCCACCAATGCAGGTTTATGTATCTCACACCTCAAACCCTATCAAGAAATTTGGCAGTGGCAGCCTGATAAGGACACCATACCTTACTGAACTTGTTCTAAAAACATCATCAGCAAAAACACTGCTCTGGTGGCACTTTTTAATGACCTTGTTCACTCTTTAGCTACTGCCCACTTGGATAATTCATGTTCCTGTGGCACCAGAACTGCTGCAATGAAGAAGCAATGAAAATTCCTGTTTATCTATAAAAACATTAACACCCAGGGTTGTAAAAAATGCGGAAAACCTATAAACTGGAAGCTTGAGCTGTTCAATTTTAGATGATAAAATAATTGTTAAAAGCAGGGTTATGCTTTTAATGAGACTGATCACATATTCTTCTGTTTCTGTACTGGACTAATTAACAAACCAATCTTCATTACCCGCTACTTTACAGTGAAAGTTGTACCAAAGGAATGTTTTTGGTATTGCAGTAAGTGGTTTAAGCAACCATTACAGCATATTCAGATACTCTTTTTTTATTCATGTGGTATGGATAGCGAAATAACACATCTAAAATGTATTATCCCAGATTCCCAAGCCAGGATCTGTACTGCAATGTGTATTTCAAAAGAAAGAGGCAATAGCCAGATTCTCAAACTAAACTTAGCTTGTTTCAGGAAAGCTGGGACCATTCTAAAAAGTACTGCATCATCTTAATCCTGTGTCAAAGTGGTTCAGGCAGGCAAAGTTTACATGTCTTTTAAAGAATAATGAAAATAATTAAAATTGCAGTTTCATAAAATCTTAAAAGCCTGCAGATGGGTTTCCATCTTCTAACTTCACCCTCACTTTGACAAATTCTCATTCATTATGTTGAAAACTTTTTGACTACACAGTGATTTTGACTATTGCAATTAAAACACAGACAAAAGTCAAGTCAGCTGTTTTATTAAATACATAATTCTAAAAACCTTTAGAGAGGTTGGATAATGAATGCAGTGAGAGCACTTGACTGCACAACTTAAGAAACAAATGATAGCTCTGCTTCAAAACTGCACGACAGGTTCTTGAGAGATTCCTTTTCACACTTGTCCAGTGGTATTTTTAGGATCAGCTTACAAAAGAGCCAGTGCTTTATTGCAGTCACTTTCCAAGGCAGCTCTGGCTAGCTTTACACTCTTTTTATCTCCTTTCCTTTTTTTCTCTCATTATCTTCTTGCTTTCTTCTCTTCTCCTCTTAGTTACAGGATTCCGTGGATCATAGATCTCAAAAGTGTCTTCATCCTGCATGCTTGCATCTTTCACCTTTCTGCTTCTGTCTTCAAACTGAAGCACATGTGACATCCTACAAAAAAAAACCCAACAAACTCCAACTCAGTGAAAGAATAGAAGCTATGATTTATAATTATGATATGCATGGCAAGACTTCTGATTTATTTTTGGGCATAGCAAAAAAGAACTGACCTGGGTTTCTTTTGTTGGTGTTTTTATAAAAAAAAATTCTTAAAAGACCCTTATATTACAAGGTTATAATTTTGTAAACACTCCTTTTGAAAAATACAGCTAAATACAGATAAGAGTTGTCTCTGGATTTTATTTCACATACTAAACTCTGTTTTCTTGTCTTTTTCTATTTAGCATATCTTCCAAAATGTATGGCAAATTTTTCCCAGGAACAGGGAGTGTTTCTCAAGTTTTCCTATTAGTCACTTTAAACACCTTTCACCAGGGTGGAGGATTTTACAAAAGTGGGGAAGAGTTTACATGGAAAAATGCTTTAAGTAGGTACACAGAAGATCAAAAGGGGAATGCTTCATGTCCTGCTGCTCCACATTAATTTGGTTCAGATCATGCTTTTTAATTCCCTGAATACCAGACTAAACTAATGCCTTGTTCAATTCAATGTTTTTCCTACTGTTGATTAGAAGTTTTCCCCCCATTAGGTATTTCCTAATTTCACCGAATTTCCAATAATCTGAAAACATCACTGTTACATAACTGAGAGGTGGCCCATGTGAACCTCAGGAGGTTCAACAAGGCCAAGTACTGGATCTTAAACATGGGTCAGGGCAACTGCTGATAAACGCAGGCTGGAAGGGGAAGGGATTGAAGCAGCTCTGCCTAGAGGAATTTATGGGTGCTGGTGGGTGAGAGGCTGGACATGACCCAGCCATGGGCACTCACAGCCCAGAGAGCCAAACGTGTCCTGGGCTGCATCCAGAGCAGCGCGGGCAGCGGGACCAGGGAGGGCATTCTGCCCCTCTGCTCTGCTCTGCTGAGACCCCACCTGCAGTGCTGCATCCAGCTCTGGGGCCCCAGCACAGGAACTGCTGGAATGAGTCCAGAGGAGGCCACAAAGGTGATTAGAGGGATAGAGCAGCTCTCCTGTGAGGACAGGCTGAGAGCTGGGACTGTTCTGAAGGCTCTCAGGAGATCTTACTGTAGACTTTCAGTACACAACAGGATGTTGTGTTATAGGACAGATGGCGACAGACTCTTTATCAGGCCCTGCTGTTACAGGACAAAGGGTAAAAGGTTTTAAACCAAAAGAGCGATGATTCAGATGAGATATAAGAAAGACATTTTTTAAGACAAGGGTGGTGAAACACTGGGACAGGTTGCCCAAAGAGGTGGTAAACGATTTTTTCAGGGCAAACTCATATGTCTAAGCAAAAACTGCACCTAATCTTTGGATTTTGTGTGATCGATTTCAAAAATGTCTTTGACTGTGATGGGACAACTTAAGAACTATACTGATTTGAATCTAAGCATATCAATCCTTATAGCATGTCTTTGTCAACAGTCTTTCTGACAGAAAACCCAGGAAAAACAAGCAAGTTTCAAAAGGAAAGTTTTGTGGATAATGAAACACTGCTTTATTGGTGTATTGCAACATGTAAGACGTTCTGAATTAAAGTTTTCGAAGAGCTTTAATGCAAATCTCCTTACATAAAGGAAGGGAGGGAGAACCAGCTCAGTTACTGCAGATTACAATATAGTACTATTTAAGAAGCCAGAAAAAATTCAAAGCTATAGACCATATGCGATCTGCTTGAATGCTTTAGAAACTTCCTAAAAACAAAAAAGGAGACTTTTCATCACAATTCATTCTTGACATGTGCATTTCATAAAGAGTTGTTTCCAGTAAAAAACTTAGGTAGTTTATTACCCTGTCTACACTACTAACACCCAAACTTATTTTTTTTAGTCATCTCTACAATTCAGAATAACATAATGTACCATCAGAGTGACTCATGGTTGCATATTTGTAGTTTAATTATAAAAACATTGTCTCACAGTGGAGGGACTGAAGTAATTTATTTTAGCTAACATGCTTTCTGCATTTGTCATATTCTTCTCAACTTATTAAAGATGAGTACACATATCAAATCACTGTATCCTAGTCTGAATTACAGTACAGGCCTAAGAGATGGAGTCATTCCTTGGTGCATGGTTTTAAAGTGTGTTATAGGAGTGTAAGTAGAATTGTAGTCACACTTAGTCCTTTCACCAACTCAGGTTTTCCAAGAATACTACAGCACAGGACATAACATGCAGGATACAACTAATAGGAATTAAAATTAAATACATCTCTAATTCTTGGGTCAGGCCATACAGTGTCCCAAGTAGTTTGCAAATTAGATGCAGTAGATTCAGACTAAGCAATATTTACTTCTCCCCGAGAGCTGAAAGAAGTCATAGTCTTTGACTCTTATTCATAACTTTCCACTAAGACATTCCCAGCTGTGATTAAAAATAAGCCAATATTAAGAAACTTTTTGATATTCCCAGAATCAATTTTAGATGCAGCATCTCAGAGGTAAAGTAAAATAAACACAGACTGCAGTGCAGATTTTAAGAAGTATTTTTCTTCTGTGAACTTAAGCTTATTTTAGCAAGTCACACATCTTCACAGGTAGACCTGTTCTGCATCTATATAAATGGTAAATCACACTGAATACTGCTTTTAAAAAGCAATTCATTTTTTTTAAAGGATCACAGGAAGCATTTAATAATTATTTCTATATTAAGCATTTGAATTTAAACTTATCTTACTCAAGTTCCTCCAACAGAAGTTTGCATTTGCATAATTTTCCAAGTGCAGATTTAGGTTGTAGTTCCACAAATACAAGTTTCATAAGACCTTTCCTTGTTCAGTTTATAGCTCTCTTCCCTTCTGCATGCTCCTGGGTTCACTGAGGAGCTGGCTGCCCAGTCACGTTTCTGCAGTCACTGTGCTGAAAGCAGTAATTTCATCTCTTTATCTCTGGTCTTCAGGAATCCACTAACTTGTGCTTATCACTAATTGTTGAGAGCTCATTATATATAAGAGAGACATTCAATTTTAAAGTACACTTTTCTTCAAAATTTAAAGGATGAGAGGTAGTCAGTTCTACCAAGCAAAACTCAAAAGAAAACAACTCTAAGTTTTTCAGCTTAGGATTTTTTGCTAAAAATTTGTAAAATAAAATAGCTTGCCAAAACTGATGACTCTGGGTTTGAAGTATCTAGGTGTGCAATTGTTGCCCTTCTTTAATAGAAGACATAATCACAAAAATATTTTCTTAACACCTTTTATTAAGAGTGGGCTGTAAATCAGAATGAGCAATCTTTGCACGGATTTATTGCTGAAGAGGGTTGATTTATACCCTGACCAGATGACAGCATCCTACAGGACGACCATGGTCCTATCCCATGTAATGGAGGAGCAGCTGTTCTGCTGCACCGCATTTCTTTCCTTTAGTGTTACTAAAGAACACTCAGTAGTTGGCTCTCTTCTGTATTCCAAAAATGGAATGCCTTGAAATGTTAGACTGCAAAACCCAAATTAATTTAAGACAGTTTCAGAGACAGCACAGGATTTCAAAGCTACGTGGAAACTCTTATGGCCTAGTGATATTCTCAGGTCAGCAAACAGACCAGGCTCTTTTGAACTACTCTAGTGAGACGGTACTTGTAAGAAAAGATATGATATACTGTAATCCCTCTGATTTTGAGATGTGTGAGCCATGCACGGGATCTGAACCATATGCCAGCTGCTGACAGGTGGTAGTCATGTTAAGTGTAGCGTAAAGAGAAGCCTGGTAGGCGAACAGCTTTGGCCTTTCCAGAACCCCCTTTGGGAGAAACTGAAGTGGCAATCAGTGAACTGAGTAATTTTGAATTTTGGCAAGAGTAGGGAAGCACTATGCTTTTGCTCTACTTTTGAAGCTGAAACCTCCAGGTGCACTCATGCATCAGTGATTTTTATACTAACTGAAATGAAAGTGCAAAGCTGTATTGCCTAAGACCACCCTTGTTTCTCAAACTGAAATAGCTGCTGGCTGTTACGACCTCCTTACTGCCCCCTTCGACTTTTCTTGCCCAGGTGGCCCTACAGAGCAAATCTCCTGGTGCCTGCAGGGAGGCCTGGGACATTATCCTGCACTCACCTACATCAGCATTTTAAACAGGAAATCATCAAGAGGCGTGAGCAAAAGTTACATCCTGCCAACTCTGTTGTAAGGGTAATAGCTTCTGGCAGAGCAGCAGTAAATTCTTAAGCAGTTTTAGGCAGATGCCTGCACTTCAGAGGTGCCTGCATAAAACACTGGTGCCATACCCCTTGTTTTTGCAGTAAATGCATACAAAATAAAACTAATCATGTTTCTATAAAATTTAGAGTATCATCATTTTGAACATTATGGCTATGTTTTATGATAGTTATTGGTTCTTTCCATCAGGTTGCTTAAACACAGAACGAGTAAGTATCCATGTCAAGAAATTCAGTGTTGCCTCTTGCATTGTACAGGCTGTCTAAAAAATGGGACCAATATGGACCATAACTAATAGTACCACCATTTGTTTCTGAGTTGAACATTGCTCTCAAGTAACATGCTTCCTACTTTTCTCAATTTCACAATGCATCCCATATTTAAAACAAAAACAATGAGAGGTACTTGAATACTACTGCTTTCTTTAAATTATGTTCTACTTGATGCTAACATTTTCCTTCAAATACAGTAAATATTGAAGTATAAGCATTAACAATTAATGTAGGAAACATTCTAACACTTTCCTTCCTCCATCCTCAAGATACCTAAGCAGTGGATAGAAAAGTAACTCAAGGGAACAGATGAGAATCCACAGATCAAAGCAAAGGAGACCTCTCTCCCAAGGAAAAAAATTAGGCCTTTCTGGAAGAATGAACTCACTGGCACTCTTTCCACTCCCAGCAGAGTAGTGGGTGGCACAGGAAGAGGAGAGACATTTGAGAAACACTGAGAGACAGTTAAGCGACTACAAAAGAAAAAGATGAGGAAGGTAAAGACTAAAAAATATATAGGAATGAGAAACAAAAACAGAGAGAAAGAGATTGATCAAAATGTAAATGCAGAAAGTTGTCAAATGACAGTTGAAAAGAATGATAAATGTTGAACCAAGGAAAGAGAACAAGAGTACAAACAAGACAAAAAGAATGCCAAAGCCATAAAGCAAAGGGAATTTTGAAGGAAGAAATACATTAATAACATCTAATCTTTTTCCAGATTTATTTTAAATTCAGATGCTACAAGCAAAACAAGCCTCTTGGATCAGGCTGCTGTCATTATTCCTTGCATAAGTGTGTCCAAGAGCTTTAAAAATAATTTTGTAAACACAATGCAGCAGGAGAGAGGAAGTATGTTTATGTCTCTAATGAAATCTGCAACCATCACTAAGTGCTCTGTGTAACACAACTCTTGTAAGCAAATTTTGTAGCTTCTGTCTGCCCTGTCTCACCATCCAGCTTTTTCTTCTTGTGCAACATAACTTATCATGCCTCTTTTCACACAAAGGAGTCTTGTAATCCAAGTTTCTTTCCCTTACAAATCATTAAAGGAAAAACAATTTTTTACCAAGTACTTGAAGTAGGTTTTGATTCTTACAGCAATGAGGGTTGATATCCTAAGTACCATTATAGACCCAGTCTCAAAGATGGATTCATCTCTCTAATTATCACTGTTTCACACAGCCACTTCTGTCTCAAAAAAGATGTTTCAAAAAACAATTTCCTTGAGTATTTTTTGTCTCATTAACTCATAGCACTGGAGCTGTGCTAAATTACCTATGAAAGCCTGTACCCCTGTACTTGGTATTTAAACCTTACACTGTATCACACACTTCCACTAAGCCTAGTTTGCCAAACCAGGTGTGATTTCACTTGAACTAAGTTTATAATCAGAGAACCATAGAAACACTGAGGTTGGAAAAGACCTTTTGGATCAGCAAGTTTGACCATTGATCCAGCACTGCCAAGCCCACTAAACCACGTCCTGAAGTGCCACATCTACATGCCTTTTAAATACCTCCAGGGATGGTAATTCAGCCACTTCCCTGGGCAGCCTGTTCCTATGCCTGACAACCTTTCTGGTGAAGAAAATTTTCACCAATATCCAATCCAAACCTCCCCTGGCTCAACTTGAGGCTGCATGCTCTTGTCCTATCACGTGTTAACTGGGAGAAGAGACTGACTCACACAATACCTGCCAGTAATAATTTCTGGTCATAGGTTTCTGCTGTGATTGTTACCACTAAGAGATTTCACTCTTTCTTTTTTCCATGACTTGTTTTCGCCATTCCACATTCCTCGTTTCTCTTTCCTCATCTCCCTTCCTAATGATCACATATCTTGTCCCTTTTTTTAATGCTTTTGTAACACCCTGTATTTTTCATGTTTATTGACTTGATAATTAAAAAGAGAAATAAGGTTTGCTATTCAGATCCAGCCAAATTCAAATAATTAGTTATTCCATAGAAGTTTTAAATGTTAAAAAAATGCTTAGAAGAGTAGTGAGAAAAGTTATAAATACAGCTATGAGCCATACTGCTGTCCACTTCAAAGGTTAAGTATTCACTTACTACATCAATACTTACTACATCAATATTGTTTCAATCCATGCTAATGATTACAATACAGTAACCAGATTTTACACAGAAATTTTAAATTTTACTATTGCTATAACCTCCACCTGCCCCCTCCCCCCCCCCCCCCAAGGTTAATTTCAAGACACTAAAGAGGCATTTTCTGGTTTTCAGATGAATAGGGTACTATTAGCTGACAATATTTCAGCTTTCAGCTGTTTGTGCTGGCTTTGGCTGGGGCAGAGTTAACTTTCTTCACAGTGGCTGGTATGGGGCTGTGTTTTGGACTTGTGCTGAACACAGGGTTGATAACAGAGAGATGTTTTTCTTATTGCTGAGCAGAGCTTACACAGAGCCAAGGCCTTTTCTGCTTCTCGTACTGCCACGCTGGTGAGGGGACTGGGGCTGCCTGGGAGGGTGAGAGGAGACACAGCCAGGACAGGTGACCCCAGCTGACCAAAGGGATATTCCAGACCCTGTGACTTCATGCTCAGTGTATAAAGCAGGGGGAAGAAGGAGGAAGGGAGGATATTTGGAGCAATGGTGTTTGTCTTCCCGAGTTACTGTCATGCAGGATGGGGCCCTGCTCTCCTGGAGATGGCTGAACACCTGCCTGCCCATGGGAGGAAGGGAATTCATTCCTTCTTTCACTTTGCTTGGGTGTGGGGCTTTTGCTTTCTTTATTAAACTGTGTGTATCTCAACCGATGAATTTTTCCAGTTTTACCCTTCCGTTTCTCTCTCTGATCCTGCTGGTGGGGCAGTGTGTGAGCAGCTGCCTGGGGCTTGGCTGATGGCGGGGTTAAAACACGACAACAGTGGAGGTATGACTGCTGCTCTTGCACAAAGCAAAAATGTTTCCAGTGTTAAGCAAGTAAAACTGATGAAAACATGCTTTAAAAATATGATACAAAGTCAGCCTGTACACTTCTGTTAACTACAACTAGCCCTTTGAACTTGTATATTACAGTTACTGGAGGACTGAAAATTGGCTTAACCTCTTCAGAATAACCAGCAAGTTTTGCGTCCTCCACAGGTCAAAGACTTAATTGTTTATATTTTCTCTTTGTCTTGGCTTACAGCATAAAATTATCAGAACAGAACTTCTGCAGATATTTATAAAATAATACTTTTTGAGATATTTTATTTGAATGTTATATGCTTAATTTTACCACAAAATAATCACTGCAAAAATTATAAGAAATTAAGTTTCACTAATCACGGGACCTCCAGCTTAAAAAGAACCTCAAAGATACCAGTTTTTGCAAAGCTAACAACAAAGTAACCTTGGCAAAGACTAATATAGTATTGTATCCTTGGATTGGTCAAGATAGTACTAACAATCTTTTTCTCTTGAAAGAACATTTAATTGTAAGCAACCTTCTAAGAGAAATGCAAATCACCTTAACTATGAAAAAGCTCACCTTATTCAATGATAATCTGTGGGGAAATGCAATGAGTTCTCATAGCATCAGGAGAACAATGTAAAACTGTGATGGCTTACTTTTTCAAGCAATAAATATTTTTCTATATAAAATTCAGTTATCCTATCTTGATACTGCTTCTGTTCTATAACAATTCATATACAGTATATTTACACTACATCCTTGACCCCTTCACAAAAATATTAAGTAGTTTGATGCAAGAAGACGGGGGCTTTAAATAGACAACTGCTCCTGGTAGAGTAGATTGGTATGAAAGACTAAAATGCAAATTCCAGATGTTGTTCCAGAAAGCACACCAGTGAAGAAAAACTCTACACAGCATTACTACCAGGAGACATGGGAACCACCACACTGGAACAGAGCAGTGATCCATCCAGTCCAGCATCCTATCTCTGGCAATAGCTTGTACAACATCTGATACTCTGAAGTCAGTCAGCAAATCACCTCCCCAAGTCAACACAAGCAGTCAGGCATAATTGTATCACCACAGCACAGAGCTGGAGTGAAAAGAAAGGAGAGTATTTCTAGCACAAAAATACTCAGATTTTCATAACATTCAGCTTTCTCTAGACACCCTCCCTTCTCTTTTGCCCCTCCCTCTCTCATTCTAAATATATCCAAATCCTTATTTAAATACGTCAATACTGAGATGAAGTTGGGATGCTTGAAAAGGTGTGTAAATATGCAGGAAGCTTAAACCAGGCTAAAAAACATTTAGAAGATTATTTCTTCATTCTTCACTAGATTTGCTGGCAATAAAAAAAGGTAAGATTTCTAGACAGTAAATCTAACACTAGATATCCCTTGACTAAAGCATGGATCATCTCTGAATTTAAGTCAAACAGTAGTCAAAGCTCAGATGCCTAGTCCAAATAAGCTCAGATATAGAGGAATTAAAAAAAAAATAAACAAGAGAAAACCCCACTCCAAATGCTGAGATTCTCAGACATGCTGAACAGCTAGAAGCAACCAATATACAATGTCAGCAGAAGAATGATTCGTTAATATGAATTACTGACTGAAGCAGTGGGGTAGGGGTTGGCATTTACAGATCAAGCAAGGTCTGACCATATTCTAGCAGTACAGGGGTGAAGGTGGAGACAAAACTGGAGGAAAAAAAGAAAGATTTACAGCAGAAGGGTTTTTTTTATTTCTTCCTTTAAAGGTTAGTGGCAGTACTAAAACCCAAACAAACGCTTATTTTTTTGCCAAATAGAAAAGAAACCTCTCTTTCCAATGTGTTTCTAATACAGACCTCTGGCATTCATTTATCCTTTGTAACAATCAAGTAAGTATTTTGTCAACTTTTAAAAAATGTAGTTGAGTAAATCAATGGCCTTAGCAGGAGAGACCTAATATAGAGCCAGTTTTTCCAGACTAGTGAAGGAACGCTGGCTCAAGTCTGGATGGGAGGAGGGGAGCAAACATGGCTTTAATCCATCTTTGTGCCTCACTGGCATAAATTACAGCAGCACTTTTTCTGTCATTCCCAAGCTAGCATCAGCATGTAAAAAAGACTGCAGCTTAGTTTTCAGGGGTTTACTGTGTTTGTCACAGTTAAGCTTCTGCAACTGAAGCTGCAAAGACTGGTGCTAATCTTGAGGAAGTCATATTTCATAATCCTAAATCTGAGGTATTGTAGTAAAGAAAAAACTGCATTTTAGAAAATGTATATAAAACAAGGTTTATAAAAGAAATATAACCAATATTTTTCAGATGTCTATCCTAAAGAACTTCACCCTGCAAAGTTCAATAGTATATGCTGCAGTAAATAGGAAATCCTGGAAATAAAATGGAACACATTATCAAATGTATATAGAGTAAATACTAACAGTGTGCATTGTGATTTAGCTCTTAATAGAAATTAAATACTGTAATACAAAAGCAGTCTGGCTAACTTCAACATTTACTTGATTCTGAAATTGCTATTTCAATTAAAAAAGACCCAAGCCCAAACCAATTCTAGCCTATACTCTACAACAGACATTGAAAAGTCTGTTGTATCAATGACTTCATACTGTTTTAAGACCCAACTCTCTCTCTGTTAAAAAGCCTTTTACTGTGAGAATACAAAGTAAGTGAAATATTGTGTGTTGCCACTCCTAACTGTGCCACATTTCTCATAAAACCAATCATAAATATTCTGAAAGGAGTTTTCCTTGTATTATTAACAAAACATTTCTTAAAGAAGATAGAAGGCATAACTACTGATGCTGGATAGCGAATACCTTCATTCAATATGCAGATTTATTTTTTGTTTGTTCTGGAGTAAAATAAAACTATCTCTACAAACTGGGTAAAAAACTGTAAATCAAACTGCAATTAGTGTCCCAGCAAAAAGAGCTTAGCATTAGCTCCCAACGTTCCCACAATATTTGTGGCCTCAGTGACAGTTTTCTGAAATTCAGATTACAGTACCTGACTTACATAAACCAGGCTGCACTTCAAATGGTTAGCACTGAACTTTTGTGACTTTTTTTGTACAGAGAACCAATAAATTAATAAAAACAGACTTATTCAATTTCTGGTATTATCAGGTGATCTGATTTATGAAAAGCATCACTGTGCAAATCAAAATGTTTTGTGACCAAGAAGAAGATACGTTTAAAAGCCTTCTAAGAGGCACGAGATTTTAAACAGTGCATTAAAGTAAGCAGTGTCATTAAATTAACCTGAATTGGTTTTAATCCTCATTATCTTACATGAGGTTTCTTACAAATAACTTAGAGGACAATAGTTTCGACAATAATAGTAATTACACAACACGGGCATGAAACAATCCATTAAACAAGACCTGAAATACAGATAGAAGACTTTTACTGTCACACTATTTTCACAACAACTTTTGTGCAAATCGGAAGGTATTTTCAGGTATTGACTTTTTCACTTCAATTTTTAAAAATGCCTCATGCCTCATACCTTTCCCTATACCTCAAATTAACCAACATTTAGAACAGTTTAGACTCAACAAAGGTAAGTAACCACAAGAATTTTAGACTGAAAAACCATGTGAAAAACTACTACCTCATTCCAAATTCCCATTTTATTCATTCTTTCTTGCCCCACAGTATATCTGAAAGCTGAATGGATTTATGTTATTTCAAATAAAAAGACTAAGTTTCAGAGTCTAGACATACTACCAAACATACTTAAGTGACTTATTTACATTTGTCGCTTAGTTACAGCTGTGACAGCACTCCACAGGGAAGGAAAAAGCCGATCTCTTGTAAAGATTAAGAAGCTTTGTGCTTCACATGTCACACCTTACATTCCACCCAGGAAACACTGCAGTGGTTCAGTTATGAAGCACTGGCATCACGTGCTATTAATTAAATGAACTATGTAGCATGCTGGCAGTCTCAGTCAAATTCTAAAAGGCTGCAGAGTGAATTACTGAGAGCAGATAAAGGCCAGTGAAGAGATTTGAATCCTGAAGGAGAAATCCTAAACTTCTAGCCAGGTGCATAATGAAGGAAAAATTACTGGGCTTCACTGTAACAGAAACTCGAGGGTCTACTTGCAGCCCTGACTTGTGAACTGACGAGATTAGTAACAGACCAAATCCTTCTACTGAGGATGATACAGATTTTGGCTGATCCCCTGGTGGCAACAATTTTAATGCACTTCACATAATCATGTTCATCTGGTAAGGAACAACTTTCACGTTAGTATTTCAGTTTCTACACTGAATATTGAAGGTCCAACAGGATGAATTTGGTGTTTTCCATGAAGTCCAAGCTGAAGAAGTAACAGCATAAAGCCATATTTATCAGAACACAGATTACCACTATGGAAATAGTTTTCAAGCAGGAACAGAATATTGCCTCAATGCAATGTTCATATTATAGAAACGTGGAATGGTGTGGGTTGGAGGGACCTTTAAAGGTCACCCAGTCCAATGCCACTGCCAGGGGTCTGCCACCTCTCCGGGCAACCTGTTCTAGTGCCTCTATCCTCTGAGTAAAGAATGTCTTCCTAGCATCTAACCTAAACCTCTCCTCTTTAATTTAAAATCCTTGCCCCTCATCCTGTCCCTACTTGCCCAAGTAAAAAGTCACTCCCTCTTTCTTTTAATCACCCTTTATTTACTGAAATAACTACCACAGTAAGGTCTCTCCAGAGCCTTCTCTAACCTAGCCTGAACAACCCCAGCTCTCAGCCTTTTCTCACAGGAGAGGTATTTCAGCCTCCTGATCATTTTTGTGTTCCTTCTCTGGACCAGCTCAACAAAGTCCATGTCCTTCCTGTGCTAAGGCCCCAGAGCTGGATGCAGCACTGCAGGTGGGGTCTCAGCAGAGCAGAGCAGAGGGGCAGAATCCCCTCCCTGGTCCCACTGGCTGCGCTGCTTTGGATGCAGCCCAGGACATGTTTGGCTCTCTGGGCTGTGAGTGCCCATGGCTGGGTCATGTCCAGCCTCTCACCCACCAGCACCCCCAAGTCATTCTGGGCAGGGCTGCTCTCAGTGAGATCATGTCTCAGTCTGTGCTTTTCTTTGGGATTGCCCTGGCCCAGGTGCAGCACCTTGCCTTTGGCCTTGCTGAACTTTATGATGTTCACATGAACCTGTTTCTCAAGTTTTCCAGGTGCCCCTGCATGGCATCCCATCTTTCTGTAGTGTCACCTGCACTGCTCAGCTTCCTGTCACCTGCAAACGTACTGAGGGTGCACTCGGTCCCACTGCCTCTGTCATTGATAAAGATACTTCTTGTACAGTCCCAAGAAGTGAATGAATGGGCATGTCTTTTCAATCAATCCAAAAAATAACCCATCAGACTTCCTACCCTATGTGTCTTCCATGTCTCATAAGGTTCTGTAAACCCGACTTGGTTTTGTGTGCAATGTATGGTATTTTAGTGGTATGGAGTGATGATCATTTTGAGTTTTCAGTTACTTAATAAAGACAATTAAGTTCTAAATTCAAGAACGGCACTGGAGCTGATTCCTGAACCTTTTTGTGCATTTTGTCTGTGAGACTGCATAAATAATGGAAATCCTATATAGATATATGCTAAATTGACTTGGCAACCTGGTGAGTTTTCAAAACGGAATGTGGTGGCTTCTTTACTACAGAAAATTCCACCAACTCAAAAGCTGCCATAGCACTAGATATACTTCAAGTATGTCAATAAATCTTGCAGTTTCAGGAAGCCTCCACTTGTTTTAAAAGATCAGGGAGAAGAGTGTAAGACAGTCCAGAATTTTGGTTAAGAACATGACGTGTGGATTTTTACAGCAGAGAATCTGTTCCTTCCACAAAACCCAGTATTCCATATGGAAAAGTGTAGAAATAATTCTAACATTTCACAAGCATGTAAAGTTGCTAAAAATTCAGATGAAGAGGCCTGTTTTTAAGAGTAGATAGCCATAGTTTAATGTCAACGTGAAAAGCTTAATGTGGTAAGAGTTGGTTAATTCATTTCCACTTATGACTGTACTGGAGAAGAATATAATACAACACTGTACACTCTGTACATAGGATACATACTGTATAGTATGAAGTTTTGAATGCTTACTGGAGTTTTTAGAATTCATGTGATTTTGGCAAACAGGAGTAGCAGTATGAAAAATGGGATACAATTTTAAAAGTGCAATGGCTAAATTCCAAAAAGAGTGAACAACAGCATGGGTACAGGATGGAACTAAGTTAGGCCACCATTCAGTAGGAAAGGATTTGTGGCTTAGAAAGGGTTGGAAACCAGGCATGAATAAACCAGCAACAAATAAAGTAATCCTTCCACTCAACACGGACAAAGACTTAGCTGAGTGCTGTATCTAGTCTCAGATTTCACGTTTTGAAAGAAGCACTTGGAACTCTCAGAATTACTTGATGGAAGAGTGTTTCAAGAGTACTAAGTATCACTCTTATCCTATTTGAAGAGGAATATTTTGCACAGATTAACTGAAACAATTAATTTTTGAATGTACGTGATTGCATCAGAATTTTTTTATCCCATCGCTGGATTCTCTCTATGAAAAATACTTTGTCATGTTCACAGGATCTGCATCATTAGTTTCATTATCAGCAGTTGCTGTAACACCTTCTGGAATGAAATCTGTGTTTGGCTACAGTTGTAACTATTCCATATTATCATCAGAATCCTGAAGTGTCACTACTACCTGAATGCATATCGCATGCATGCAACCGTATGTGTTGCAGTAGTCTTAAGTCCTAAACAAGATGAGCAGCAGCAGTGTTCTGTGTAAATGTAGCCTGTGCAATGTTTTCTCTTTCATATTTAGGCCTATCAAGTAAACCAAGTGGCAAGTATCAGGTAGATGAATTATTCCAGCTGCGTCTTCTGCTGTGACATATTTGGTTTTCACAATACTAGTCTCTAAGCAAATGACACCTTACTGCCACTGTGTTTGACCTCACCTACATTTTGGAGAAAAGTCTTCTTGGTTAAGATTTTAAGCTGAGAATGTAATTGAGTTCTGCCAGATAATCTCTACCTCTGCAGCACTCCGTACAACCTTTAAGGAAGAGAAGAATCAAGTACTGCATCTGACTCCTTCTTATTTGGATGGTAAGCAAATAAAGAACAACTAGTGATCAAATAGTACTGAAGACATCTAACAAATCATTAAGAGGAAAGCACAAACACTAGTTCTCAACATGAAGCCACAAGGAAAATAATACCTGGAAGAACTCTGATCAAGAATGTCTTTCCAAGGTACCTAGATGCTGTAAAATTGTGTCCGCTTACTTATTGTCAGACATTTTTATTCTCTGACCCCTTCTTTGAGCAGATAACATGTTTATTATGGTATTTTGGAATTCTGTAAGGGAAACTGGATTTTGATTGCCGCAGACAAATATAGATAATCATTCTCACACAGCAGTAGAGGTCGCAATAAAATGTCTCAGCAATGAATCTGATATTCCACATTAGAACTTAGTATTATGCATTTCTCTTCAGCACTCTTCACAACATTTCCTCAGATGTGTTCTTAGACAGTACAATCTGGTAATAATTATCAAACACCATACACACTGTTTACAATAGAGTCATATTTCTTCTTTTTTTATTGCATAAAAAGTAGAATGCTGCTGAAAAGTGCCCAAATGTCTGCTATGTGCCATGCCAATACAGCAGCTCAGCCAAATATGCAGAGAGAAGTTTGCCAAATAAAAGAAAACATAACAAATCGGTAATGGTTTCTATCTTGACAGAGAATGAAAATTATACCTCAATGTGTGGCCACTCATGGACACATAAAAATGTCTTAGAGGCAATCATTTTACCTCAGATAACACACCCTGACAGTAGAGCAAATCATACTGGCAGGCTTTCCCTTCCCATAAAAACAGCAGCCATGACCTACAAAACGGCCTGGAGGAATCACGTAGTTTGTATGTTTCATATATGCATATGTCATACACTAATTGTATTTAATAAAAATAAAATAAAGTAAAATACTGTCTTTTGAGAAGTAGATTCAAATTAAGAAAGAATTTTAAAATGTAAAGTCAGTATAGTTATATCCAATATTCCTACACAACAAAGGTACTGAAAACGTAAACACTTAATCCAAAATATGCAATTTAACTTGTCAAGTGCTTCTAACAATCATTAATAGCTTTCTGAAGATTTTGCTTTGTTAGTGTTGTTCATAGCCAATTTGTGTAACATACATTTTACAATTTACTTGGCCTCAAAGCAAATTATTTGGAAACAGACAGTCTCATCTGTCTGTAAAGTTAACATGCACACTTACTGTGCTGCAAAATTAATATGATATTAATTATTAGTCTATTATGTAGTTTCATATTATTCCAAGCATCTGTTTTAGTGCAATTCTGAATGTAATATTATTTTCTGAACAAAAATACAACTTCATAATCTGAAATTGCAACAGTTCTTCACTCAGTAGGAATTACAGTGGATAGTATTACTGACAATTAGATATCAGTAGTTACTCAGAAAGAAATATGAAAGATATATTTGAACTCTATAAAAGTATTTAAAAGACTGGTTGTATTACTGTGACAAGAAAACATTTGACATAAAGATCAAGTTCATAAAAAGTTCATAAAAAGGCCAGATAAGGGAATCTTATACTGGACATTGGAGGTTTACACCAGACATTTGGAAGCATTTCTTTACCAAGAGAGTGGTCAAACACTGGAACAGGCTTCCTAGGGAGGAGATCAATGCCCCTAGCCTGTCAGTGTCGAAGAGGCATTTGGGCAATAACAACATGCTATAGCTTTTGGCCAGCCCTGAAGTGGTCACGCAGTTGGACTGGATGATCACTGTAGGTCCCTTCCAACTGAAATAGTTGCTTTATAATTCTTGGAGGACTTAGAAGCACTTTGGTAGCTCAGAAGGATCTCAAAATATCAGTGAAACCCAAGGATCTCAAAATGTATATTGTATGTTATCTCTCATCTTCAAAGAGACTGAGGCAGGAAAAGACATAATGAAGGAAGAAAACATGGTTGGAAGAAGCAACAAAATTATTTTAAGTCATATACAGAAATATTGGTTGTCTTAAAATACTTGCCAAGAACTTTCTTAAGGTTTCTATTTTACTGGTAGTTTTGCTGTAGCTCTGATGGCTTATGCATACAACTATGGAAAAAACTGTAGGCAGAGACAGCCTATTTTGTTGGACCAGCTGTAGTGTTTGCCTTACAAATGGAGATGATCTATCCTTACAAAACTTTTTTGCTAGGATTTCTTTTCTTTTTTTCCAGGCATTTTATGCATTTTTGCATAATGCACACTTCTATAAGCATCTAACAGCACGCAGCCTAGGACTTCAAGATTACACTACCAATCATATTGATTTTTATCCCCTTGCTTACCTAAGGTGGGTTCTTTGCATGAAAGATGAACATGAGACAACAGGGTACACACTGCTTCCTTGACTGGGAGGTGTTGAGGCAGTAACTTCTGCAGTGCTTTATCAACTTCAGTAATACCCCACTTCCTTGGGGTCACCCTACACTTCAGATGAGTCAGTCTATCTTCATCTCATCCATCATTTAAAAATACTTACCATCCCCAACACACAGTTTTAGAAGGACATAAAACTACAGAAAGCTAAATGTCATCTACTCTTATGCCTTATTTTTCAGAGTGCTAAATGAGTACATTTTAGCTGACTCCTAACGCAGCAGCTGCCTTCGCATTTGGTGTTTTCTGCTACTCAACTTCATGCTTACCAGTAAGACTATGTTAGTACAGGAGGATTTCCATTGGTAAACACAGAAATCCAAACAAAGAAAAACTCACCATCCTTCATCATTATCTACGTCAGGTTCGGAAAGCTCATTTTCAGGAGTTTCTTCAATTGCCTGGGTTAACTTTGATTTAAATCGGTCCAACAACGCCAGTGTCTGAAATTAAACACACAGTTTTAGAGAAGTTGTATATTTCTACACACCAACAGGCACATACAACATTTTTATTATTTTGAGAAAAAGTACAATGAGAGTGATCTTTCACATGAATTTGGAAGAAACACTTTAGAGAGGCACGTGAGAGAGGAAGAGGTGGTTGTGGGTGTGAGAGCGGAACTGCATAGAGAGCACCCACGAAGTGAGTGGGCAGGCAATGCTGAGGCAACAAGAGCAAGCAGAGAGCGGCCCTTCAGGGGTGAAAAAGCACTTCTCTCACCATCTAGTGAAATAAAAATGCATATTTAAGGAAGAAAAACTTGTGGTTGCATACAGAATAAAACAGCTGATTAAATGACACTGCTGACAATGAATTTTACTTTTTGGACCTGCTACTGTCCTCTTCTAAAGCAATCTACTGTATAAATTACAAACCATTCAAGCTTTGAAGACCCAGTTTAACTGATATTTATACACTTTATGTTGATGATCTTTTAAATTATGTGTGGATATTGAAAAAATTCAATACTTTTGCCTCAAATAAAATGAACCACCTTAACTAATTCTGCAGATACAGGTTCTTATGCTGCATACATAAAGCTCATACTCATTTAAATTTGGTATTTTATTCTCAAACTGACATTGCCTGGTCTTTAAGGGACAACGAAGTCACCAAATCTCAGATGACACCTGAAGATCATACCACAGTTCTTGTTTCTCATCATCTGAAATGGGAGTTTGATTACACAAAAATTGTAATGTCTGAGCCTTGTGACGAGAGAGGAAGGCTCTTCAAAAAAAAGCACAGAGCATATGAATAATTTGCACAGCCCACAGCTTTTTTTTGCTGGTATTTGAGACATTCCTGAAAACGAAAGCATCGGGGAATAAGTGCCTAACTGAATTTATGTGGCAGGCTACATTTGATTTGTAGGTGATAGGTTGGCAACCTATGTTGTAAAACACCTCTGTATGGCTGTGTAGTTTTGTTTGGTCAAGTTTTTCAAATTTAAAAGAATAAAAACTAAACAAGAATAGAAAACAGAAATAGGAAATACCAGAAGTGTTCACTGGAATCAAATTTCCTTCTGGGAGCAATCTTAACTTGAGGAGTTTCCTGGCTTTTGAATTCTTTCAAAAACATATTTTAGCACTGCCAAGGGCAGATTTTGGAGGACTTTTTTTGCATTTACTTTCTTTATTTTCTGTCTAATCTTCTGTTTCAGATGAGAGAGAGGAAAGTTTTGAAGATACTTGGGCCTGCAAATCATTCTAGTTCTATAGCTTTCCTCACTATTGCAAACAAACACTGTACTTGCAACACCTGAAACAGCAAACCTTTGCCTAGGCCATTAGAAGGAAACAAACTGATCCTTTTAAGATGAAATTGTGACCAAAAAAAGCCACATTCCTTGTGTCTTGTCTAATTTTCTCTGGTGCCAGCATTCCTGTGAACAGACCTGATGACAGAAATAATTTTGAAATATCTAAGTAGGCACTTTGGCAATGAGTCACTAGATGCTATACTGTGCTTCAAATAACTTTATAATTTGACCTTTGTAGAATAAGATGGCTAGGACTTCCATTATCTAGTATTTTAGGGAAACATACCTTTTCTCCTTCTCCCTTAATTATCGCACTGAGGATGGAAAATGGTATTGTGCTGTAGGATCAGTTACAAGGGGTGCAAGACTAGAAGAGGCTCTCCACAAGTGAAATGGATTACAAAGAACTTGATTAATTACTGTTGAATAGTAGCCAGCAGGGTCACATAAATAAAAATTAAGATCTACTAGAATATATATCCCTATCATCTCATTTTGTTTTCCTGTGATGTCCAGGACAGGGCTGATGTAAATTCACTTGATGTAGTTTTAAGTCCCTTGATCCACACTGCCAACAGAGCTTTAGTACTCTGATTCAAAGATAATGGATTTTGAATGTACAAAGTTTCCATAAACTTCTTAGTTTAGAACTAAATCAGCTTGCTACATACATAAAGGTTTGCCAAATGCTGCTTTGAAGTTACTAAGCCTCAAGTTTCCAATCTCTTCTAGATTCAACATGTGAACAGGAATATCTTCGTAGCTGAACTGACATGCATTGACAAACCAATGTGTTTGATGTACTGCACAGATTTTAAGTTGATGATATTTCTAATTCATAGGCAGTTTCATATATTTAACCATTTCAGACTTCCCTATTTTAGAAAAACCAAATACTTTTGTAAAGCAAACATTACTTTGCTCGTATTTGCCTACTAAAGTCTACAGACATCCTAACTAATTTTGAATAATAATTTTCATTGCATTTAGAAAAGCTTCTCTTTTCATAGTACTTATAAACCATTTCTTTCATTTCATGACACCAAGAAGTACTGATGAATTTAATCTTTTTAAACCATAATTTAAAATGTTAAAAAACCCAGCTAGAACAAATGCAAGGTATATAAACTTCTGTCCCAGTGTTATCCTATGGCAAGGAAAGCATAAGGTGAAGAAATGCAAACTCTCACAAATGTAATCAAGGACACCTCTTCATGACTAGCATTTCCTTCCAGAAGAATTTAGTAACTAAACTGGGAGCCCTTTCAAACACATTGAAAATTCATTTACCTGCCCACCTGGGTAATTAAAATATTTATTTTTACAAACAGTAGCTTTCTTTTAACAGAAAATGAAACAACAGATTTTAAAACCTTGCTTTTATACAAATGAAGAGACAAACATATTCAGAACATTTTTCTGGATTTTTGTTGCCCAGGCTATCAAACTATTACCTGATCTTCACGAGAAACTCCTTTCTTCGGCTGTTGCTTTCGCTTGTCTTCATATTTTCTCTTCTCCTGAAGGTATTCTTCAACAACACTGTTTGGAGCAGGTTCCTCCTCTGAATAAAGAAACATACTTGCTTAAACAAATTTAATTTGGTTTCATGATTTAGTGTCTTTTTGGAGATAAAATACCAAGCAAAACACTCCCATAAAACATTTCAGTTGTACTGCTTTCTCAGCAGTAGAATGATTTGCTACTTACTGAAATGAAAAACACAACACTGTACTGGGCAGACAATGAGTCAAAAGATTTTTGTTTCAATTACATTTTATTATGGAGCCAGGGAAAGCAGGATAACAGAAATAAAAGCTCTGAAAAAAACTGCTGAAATTCCCTTAACAAATTGACCTTAATTTCTGAAGATCTTTCTTGAAGTAGTTGAACTGTCAAGTGTATTAATATTCTGTGACTATTTGTTAAAAAGCAGACAAATACAACCTATAGAAAAATTCACAGTTTTCCTCCTTTGTAGGCTGAAGTAGCCACAAATCAAATCCTTGATCCTGCAATAGGGAAAACCCCCCTATTTTTAAAAGTAACATTAAAACTTTAAACAGAGTCCATCTTGTCAATCAGGAAAAAACTCTTTTTTTATATAACAAAACGATACATGGATGAGTCAAGAGCTACTCTTCTTTGTCTTTTTTTAACAGTGTCTTCCTTGCAAAGTATGCACTGTCCCATCAAATTATTCATTCATAATTTAATGGGACAAAAACTGAACTGGAAAATTGATCAACACCATACTTTCACATTTTCTTCTTGAATAGCATTAAGACATTGTACATATTGAATTACTATACTTGAAATTTATGTACACATATTTATGCAATTGTTATTCCTGGTAACAAACAGAAGAGTAAACCCTCTGGATGTCCATTGCAAATGATGAACAAAAAATACTTTCGGAGAAAATTGTTTCAACAAATTTCAGGATATATAGCCTGATGAACACTATATCTAAAGGAATCTGCTGTTATTGGGTTTTTCAGATGACTGCTGACAGCTATACAGAAAAAGTGTCTGAGTCCAAACTAAATTTCTCTCACAACTGAAGTTTTCTATGAAGTTTATAAACACAGCACTTTGTAATAAAAGTAAATAAATTTGTAATGATATATATCTACATATAAAATATTTGTTTACATATTTCTACAAATAAAATATCTTATTTCCTTTTTATCTTAATTTCTACATTGCATTTAAACAACATTTAAACTCTTTCTACATTGTATTTAAAAGGTACCAGGGAAAATAATCAAACATACATAATACCATTCAGAGCTGGGTTTTTTTGTTGTTTTCTAGTTGATATGTTGGATATAATGATGAACAGAGTATGACAGGTACCAGCAAGATAAGGAAAGAAAAATCCATCTTCCAGAATGAGCAAAATAGATAAATGCCTACATACACACATTCAGGGATGATTAAACTACTGCATGAATGAAATAGAATCTGCCATAAAACCTCATGCAGCATAGTATCAGATGAACTGAGGAGAAGTGAAGTACAGTATAAAATTACCACACATAATGACAAAACTTGGTATTTCCTCCTATAATGGCAATCTCTTCTACTAATTAAAAATACTATTCTTAATTCAAGACCAACCCCTTGTGAAATAATGCATTAGTTTTTGCATAAATGCATGTATCCAAACTGTTGGCTATCTGGAAACAACATAATGTCTTCTTTTACTAACATTTAGCCCCTAGATAAATAATTCAAAGTACAAAACCATCTGCTTCCTTATCAAAAACAACCTTTCGGGTGACATTTACCCAAATGAGTGATTTGAAGGGAATCACATTTACCCCATGATCAATATAACTGCCCATCTGTGACAAGCAAAAGAACTGAGAAGAGTGCTCTTGAATATGTATGAAAATGCCAGTCTCAAACTGGACACAAACATTTAAACCTGCAACCCACCCTATACACATGCTGAATTTTAAGATGTGATCCTCAGTCATATAGGTCTTTTGACTAAAATTTAGCTTAATGTAGTGCAGCTCAAATACAATTCTCATACAAAAACGGTAAAATTCCCAAATTCCCTTTTTTGTATGTTTTTTTTTTTGTTTTGGTTTGGGTTTTTTTGTTTGTGTATTTTTATCACACTCATACGTGTGCCACTTACGGTTAATACAAATAATTTAAATTTCAGTTAAAGCCTTCTTTTAAGATTATTGTTTCTTGGGTCTTTGCCTGTAAGAGGTTTTCTAATCCTCAACTTCATGCTCTCTGCCTCCTAGAAAAGCCTTTTCATAAGTGAGATAAAAGATAATCAGATCCACTTGAACTAACATCAGAATGAGCCAATCAAAAGAGCTGTGCACTTGCATGCATCATATTTTTGCATCTTTCATTAAAATGATTTAAAAACAGGCTTATATTTTGTCATGAAGTCTTACAACCTATCACTCAACATTTAAAGCAAGCAGCAAAACAGGAAGGATTTTCAAGAGCCCTTAAGTCAATGGGTTATTAACCCATTTTCAAACTTGAAACCTCCAATAATTTTGAAACCACAGAGTACTTTTTAATGCAAATTATATATTCAGTTTTTGATAAGCCGGAATTATTTGATAAAGTTATTTTGTGTCTGACTGGTAATCAGCAAGTAAGAAAAAATGTCCAGAAGAGAGACTTGGTGGGAAGAAACCCTTTTAAATGTAAAAGTAGATTGCTGCCTACTAGTCTGCAACCCAGATTCCCTTCAATTGCAACTGCAATTTTGCAGTTGAATTGAAAATAAGAGGAACAACAGCACTGTATGATGGACTTGACCTTCATATAAAGGTAGACAAATTTAGGTCCTGTTTGCTGAGTCAGCAAAAGTATAAGGATCATGACTTTGGTATTAATCTCCTTAATGTAAGAGGATTTATTCAGGCAAAAACTAATGAAAAATGACATGGATATACAGAAGTGAAATAACAATTAAATTGAATTTAGGCATTGCAAGATGCAGAAGGTAATTTAAGTTACAGGAATCTTGCAGACTTGTTCCCTCGGAAGATCTCACTACAAAGAGTAAATAGCATGAAGCAAAGAATTTCTTCTTTAGTTTGAACAAGTTGTTGTGTATATTCTGTCAGTAAGGAAGGTGAGGGGGAAAAAAAACCCCAAAAGAAAAAAGATAACCTTTCTTATTTAAAATACATTTCATCCTACTTTCAAAAGAATTTATAAGTACATTGCTATTTACGTCAGCTAGCTTGAGTTACTACCAAGAAAGTCTTCATCTTATTGTGGCAAACACTTTATCATTTAAGTAATTTATTTTCTTTCAGACAGATTCTTCTATCCTGAAATTATGGCCAATACATGCCAACATGATGGTGTAATCTAACCTAAAACTTTGGGTTTGGGACATGGTTTACAACGATACTCTGAAACTATGAAGGAAATTCTGAAGTGTTTAAACCAGAAAGAAAGAGATTGATTTTAAAAAAATATGGAAGACCTCATTTTGCTCACACTTAAATAAGGAACAGTTCAAATGATGTCAGCTTTTAACTACAAAATGGCAGAAGTATAACAAAGACAAAACTTGATCCAAGGGCATTGAACTGAAATGAACGGATGGTTTAATGATGGACCAATTCCTAATAAGGATCAATTCCTAATAAGAAGTGAAGCAGAAGAGAAAGCTTGATAATTTTAAGCTTAGCTCCAAAAGCATCTGGTAAATTTAACAACACAACAAACACTCAACAAAAGATGTATCAGAAGTGCTTTATTTTTGAAACTGCAATTTTATCTTCCACTTTATGGAAACCAAGAAATGTGAATTCTAATTCAGCTGGCCTGTGGTAGATCAGAACAGCATGATCACTGCTTATGCTCATACTCATATTGCCCTTAAAGACTGGGCTCCATTTCTAGCACTGCAGGTAGAGTAACTTTGCCTTAACAAGTCCACCAGTTGTGGCACAGATAAGGTACAATTTCACACAAATACAGGTCTGAGAGTATGCATACAGTTTTCCACAGTACAAACTTTTTTAAACAAACCTTGTAGTAATTACTGTCCTTGTAATTAGAATCTGTATAAAATTCTACAGATATTATTTCCTTTTAAAGAAAGAGATAATAAAGCTGTGTATAAAACACTTGTTGGAAAAAGAAGGGAATTTGGTTTGGCGAAAGTATTACCAGAAATACAGAAGGGCAGAAACAATACATATTGTGACAGAGAAAAACACATGCTAATTCTGAAGGTTTAATGTCACCATAAAAAAGAAAGAGCCTACTGGATTGAAAAGGATCAATGAAAGACTAGTTCAGGATTTTTCTTTGATGAGATACAACTAGCATGAAGATTTTTACACATACTTAAGCATCTTACATCACAAAACATTCCTGATATGCTAAACTTCACAAATGTAATCCCATTAACTCTTGCAATGCAATTTTCTCATATGTAATCATGAGTTGATGCAGAACTGAGGTAAGATAACAAGGAGAATGTACAAAGATGCCTATATTAAAAGGTATCCCAGTTTATTTAGAAGGGTTTGTGTATATTTTAAATGTGGTGGGCCCGTAAATTTTCCTTGGTATCCAAAATGTATTCTTTAGCAACTCAGATGACACATTTCATATGATAAAAGACCTCCTGGACAGAAATGACAAGAAATGCATGGCAGAGCTATGACTAAATATCATGCGGGAAAAAACCTCAAGAACTTCTTGTTTGAAGTAAAATAAATTATGATTGAATGTTTTGGTGAATTAAAATAAGAGGCCTAAAACACATCCCTGTATTAGTTCAGCGTATTCCACTTTCAGCTCATCAATATTCAGTTTATATTGCATTCTTTTAGAATTGTAGAGGTATGCAGTACTGATTTAAAAAATCTTACTGAGATTGAAATCTTAAAAAGAGAAGTTGTTTTTGTTCCAAACCAAATAAAACCCTTAAAATTACAAAAGAAATTCTAATATGCCTTAATATTTCATATGCCTTCTAATAACCTTAATATTTCAGGAATTAAAATGGAATTCCTATCAGAAGTTACAAATACAGAACTTAAAGACACTTTGGATAATTAAAAATCAAGAAAAATAACTCACTTCTTCCAGAATTAGGAAAAAAAAATATTACAGCTTTAAATACTATGTATATGAAACTTAAAACACTATAGTTTAGTGTAAAGTTGTGTAAAAATTAATAAACCAGAAAAAAAAATTTATGCATGAAAGAATTAGTAACATCCTCTCCTGCATATTTTTGCTTAGGACTAGTTCTACTTGTGGATTTCTATGCACCTTCAAGAACTGTTCAGTTACTGTTGCTATAGCTCTGGGCTGCCCAAGATCCTAAAGAGCCACTGTTTGCCAAGAAGTTAGGTAAGAGTCAGGAAATATTTAGCAACTGTGAACAACTGAATAGATTTGCTTACAGAATGAGCTTCCAGGGCTGGACTGATTACTAGATTTTCAGTTTGCTACAGTGAAAAAGGCAACAGTTCTAGAACAAACCTACCAGTTCATTTGGCCAACTCAAATAATAAAATCTTAGAAGTAATTCCTAGAGCTTCAAAACACTTATTTGAAAGACCAGAGCAGATTTGCAAAACAGGGTGAACTGCAAGTTTCTAATAAATCCTTTCTGAACTTCGGTAGCTTTTAGGCACATGGTCCTAGTCTAAAATGCAGTTAATTTTCAAATTTCAGTGGATTTTGAGTACACGCTTAAGATCACTACTAAAATTAAAGCTGGTTTAACAGTGAGGTTTTGTCCTTTTTTCTTCTGCCTCTGCAGACAGAGAGACAAAGGAAAAAAGCATTTACTTTAGCAGGAAGAGGACTGCAGAGAGATGCTGGGTACTAGGAGATTAAATGTAAAAAACCATGTAAATAGACAAAGAAAACAAAGTTTTGCAAAGGTCACAAATTCAAGATGGATACTTTGATACAATGCAGCTCTCCTATATATACTGAAAAAATCTTCATACGTAATGCATTTATGCTGCAAAGTTCCCAAACCAACAAGAATTAGATGTTGTTATTTTCAGTGTTCTGAAGGGCACAAAAATCAAGTCCCAGACTTCAAGAAAGCATCTTTCCATGTAAGACAGGGCTTAATTCTTTGAGTGCCCCTGACATTACCCAAACTTTATAATACAACAGAAATAAAACATAATCTTACACTGGCATCCTTACTTGATTTTGAAAATTTTCTGAACATTTCAATCATTTGATTACCATATCATAGTTAAAAACAAAGCAGAAAACACTGCATGCCTCAGTAGAATTCTTACCCTTGAATGTTGGTTTTTACATCAGTTGTTAGGTTTCCCTGCTCAGACAGTATTTTACAGCTTTTCTGTTTTCTCATGTATGACAATTAAATTTCACCACAGATTATTGACAGTTTACAAAAATGTTCTAACAAGAAAAACTAAAACGTTACTTCCTAAATGCTACTACTATTTAAAACCGACATACAGTTAAACAACTGGGCAGATGCTATATGTCTAAAGCAGATTTCACAGAAGTACATTCCCAGGTTTACTCTACAGAACTTTGAAAAGTGTACCTTTTTTGAGTATTTGACCAAGCACTTCAAAATGCTGAAGTCATTCAGTACTCAAATTATAGTGTTTGATGTAATTTCTGGCATCACTACAACAAATGTCACATAAAAGAAAAACATCTTATTTAAAGTAAGGTCTTGACAGCAGTTTGGCATAGTCAGCAATACTACTCACAAACTGGAAGACTGGTTATAATCAAACATGTACGGAGGGAATTATTTTTTTTCTCTGACCCCTTGAAACAATGTAAACACTTAAATTTTCACTCTCCAGTCTTTCTTAATTAATCTAATCTCTGAATACAGAAAAATATTAGGTAAGCATAATATGAACAATTTGAAGAAGTGATACTAAATGTGATGCCAACACTAATAAAGATCTGTGCAGTGGACTTAAAATAAATGTGTTATGCTGCCACCCCTTCCTTAGCATCCTCTCAGAATTAGACTCAACCCTGTCCAGTATGACCTAAGCCTTATTCTCACCGTTCTGTGATCTTCAGTGAATTTCTCCCACAATGGTTCCAGGTTTTGGCTGAGATTTAGCATTTACTAATCAAGCACAGAATCATATTAATGTGGTTACATAGCCTCTGAACTAACATTTTTTCCTAATGCAGCCAGCTCAAAGCATAGGCAGACACACTGCAAGTGTCTGCACCATCTGCGCAGACATACCTGATACAGCACGACACAACTCACTCTCCATCCCACACTCCCCAAGAGGATAGGCAGAGAACAATGGAAAAATCTCCTGCTACTTACACATAAATTTCATGATAGAAGTATTTTTTAAATAGATAAAATTTCTTATATGTAAACTAATGTGGAATAGGTAAACTATTATACATTTAGCAGACTGTCTTCCATGGTGATAGCTCTATTGTAGAGATGAAAATTCAGCCCAATAAATATAAAATGACTAAGCGAACTAAGTGAGATATATGAAATGCTTTTAACTTTGGAGCAAAATTACTTATTTGGTACAACACTTCTACTTCCGTTAGAGTTCATTATATTCAAAATAAAGTATTTCTAAAGTCTATTCTATTATTCCTCAGATGTAAATTCTGTTTCACAATAAAGGTATGCTTCATTCCTTTGACTAACCATCTCTAAATACTTAAGATTCCACCCTTCCATCGCACTCCCTACATAAATTACATGTATCTTCAAGTATCTCCTAACAAACCTGTCCACATAGTGTTCTGCTAGTTTTGGGTGGTTTTGTCCCTTTTTATCAAATTGTTCATTACCTTTTTTGGTGGTACGATGCTGGGAACCGAGTGCAATAATACAACTGCACTTTTACGGTTACTGCATTTGTAGCAACAACCACAGTGACAGCCACATCACAGAGTAAACTAATGTTCAGTTTGTTTTCTAGTACAAGCCTGAAATCTTTCACTACATTTTCATTAATAATTTTATCCTTCACTACTTGCATCTCACTTAACATCCTTTTAATTTTACCTTAAATTTTAGAACATGTTTATTTTTAAGATTTTTATTTAGGTACTCCAATACCTAATAGTAGGTAGTTCAATAGGTTCTTTCCTGCCATCTATCTTTCTCAGTAGGTACTGGAACAAATCCCTTCATATCACAAAAAGGAAAATCGAGATTATTCAAAATTATTTTTACCATTAGCTGTTACCTGAGGATTTTCAACTGATTTATGTCCTGCTTGCTATTTATTTCGAAGAAAATACAAGCCAACCCCACCAACCCTGACACTTCCTTTGCTTGAATAAAAGGTATCCTTCCAAACTGTACCATAGTAGTAACTATTGCCCAAGTATTATTTTAGTCTGTCACTGTAAAGGTGAATTTCCTCAAATTACAAAGTCCACTGACTTAACTGGCACCAGAACAGGAATAAATTTAAGCAATAGTGTAAGAACTATTTATCACATATGTACAATTTATCATATATGTACATAAGAACTACACTTTACCTTTTCTATACCTCTACTCGCAGATCTTTTTTTACATGGCTCATGACAGCATTCATTATTTTGCCAGTGAGAGCTTATATTCATTCAGTGATTCCTAGAATATTTTCAGAGTCAGCAATTTTTAACATCTGGCGCCAGATTCAATACACAAGTTCATGATACTGTATTTTTTATTTTGTCAAAATGCTGCTGATCAACCTCACCTGTTATTCAAGAGAGTCCATGAGTTTTTCTAAAACTTACGTTATACTTTCTACCACTCTTGTAAACTGTGTGTTATCTGAATTTTTTAAAAACTAATTTTATATTTTCTTTCAGATTTCTATGATACTGAGAATTGAACTACGAATCCACTCTAAAAATGTGTCTCGCAACTCCAGAGTGTTTAAAGACACTTTTTTGATTCTTCAGTTTGGCTAAAAAGAGGTGCTACATCCATCTGGACTAAAATGTGCACCTTACATACTATTATAAACTTAGCAATTTATACACATTTAAAAAGAAAGAGAATATAAAAACTATCTGACAAAGACGTAGGCAGCTGAAGATCCCATTTTGCTAAGGTTGAAGGAAAATAAATATGGTAGCGACTTTCTGAGTTTGAGCTTCATTGGTGTCTTAAGATACGTAAAAGTTTGAAGTCAATAGCTTTGAGTTCAAAGTTAACCATCTGCATTTAAGAATGTGTCCAAGTCAGAAAGTCAAGAAGACTCTGCAAATCAGAGGTCACAGCACAGATGTAACTAAAGAACACTTAGAAGGAGAAATACTACCTGATTTGAAAGAACAAATGCTACCTGTACCATTTCCTTACATACTGGCATCATTACATTACTACCATTCCTAAGGAAAGAAAAAAAAAAAATCTACATTTCAACAATAGAGTCTATGTACATAAAACACAAAACAAAAAAAACCTTTAAAACCAGAATGATAACTGGAGATCTACACAAAACCTCTTACCTTCTTTTTCTTTGGGTCTTAAAGCTCTTTCTTCTTTTTTCTGCTTTGCTTCCAGCAGTTCGCGTTTCAGCTGTCGTGCTTCCTTCCGTAGCTCCTCGCTGCAAAGAGAAATATTTACAATAATATAATCTTCTGAGATGTACAACCACTCAGAAGAAACAGAATCAAAGTGAATGGGCAGTAGATTTTAGATACAAAGAGAAGGTATGGGCAGTAGGTTTTTGATACAAACAAAGAGAAGGTACGGACTCGCTGATGCTAAGAACATGGCTTAAAAATTAATTAGGACCTCAGAAAGTCCATATTTTCATTAGCAGGGATAACAAAAGAACATTAGCAGACGTCTTACTTTAAGACCCAAATAGAAATATGTCAAGGAAATAAATAATAAAACAAGGGATCCGCATCTGAATTTTACTTTAACATTCTAATTAGCCATGAGAACCACACAAAGAGAATGGGGAACAGAGGCACTGCCAAAGAAATACTGCACGTGTCCTAAAATTCTGTTTACTCAAGTAATAAATCTTAGTATCCTGGATTTTTCGGTTGGACAAGCAATGCAGTTCTTCAGCAACAAAGACATGAAATGTATGTAAGCGTATACTATTAGATATGAAAATTAATTTCATTCTACAGATTTTACAAAAACCTTATGTGGTAACACTAGAAAGAAAAAACTAAAATTTGCGAGTCATTGTGCCAATATCAAATGGAATATTGGTCTTCACAGAATCACAGGTTGTAAGGGACCTCTGAAGATCAGCCAGTCCAGGTTCCTTGTTCAAATGAGGGCCAAATAGAGGAGGTTGCTGAGAGTACTGTTGAGTCAGGTTTTGAATATCCAAAAATGGAGACTCCAAAATATCTCTGGGCAACTACTTCTTAACCTCCCTCAATCCAAAAAAACCTCTTCCGTAAATTGAATTTAAATTTAATTTCAGCTCATGCCTATTTGTGTCCATCTAAAGGTTACACGTGCAAAAGAACTGATAATTAATTCAAAATTTTCAGGTGTTAAAATATGTATTTTGCACTTTCAATTTTTAAAAAAAATTTAAATTAAGTTCTGATTGATTTAGATTTCATCACAATCAATGAATTGCAGAAATTATTACAATGCAGGAACATGACATGCAAGCATTTCCCTGCAGTTGTTTTATGTACCTCAATTTTCATCTGTAATACTATGACTAACTACAGCCTTTTCTAAGCAAAAGACTTGGAACTGTTGCGTGATGACTGCTTTTGATTTTCATTGTTATTTGTATGTATGCACAAACACAGAGCTTGTGAAAAGCACTAGCAAAGAAGACTGTCACTGTAAAGTTATTCAGTCAACCACAACAGTAGGTCTTAATTTTCAACAGCATGGCAGAAGTTATACTAAGCCAGATTAACAGGTTTTACATAAAACTACAGTTCTACTTTTCTATCTGAACAGAAAATCATAGGGGAAAAAGAGATAAGATATTTTTAATCCAAGTAACTCCATTGCTTTTCTATAAATTTGAGACAGTAAACAAGCATCATTAAGCAAGCATGCATTGTAAACAAGCTGCACTACCATAGTAATATAGTATACTGTAACATTTTCTTATTGAAGTTGCACAGCAAGAACAACACATGTCAATAAAAGGTTGTATGATTAAAATACTTAAGAGTGCCAGACAGCGACAGCAACACAGGGAGAGTGGATTACAAATGGCATTTGGGAATAACAGAGCCTAGCAGATCAGAAGTTTCCTCTAAGAGGGACCCACCTTCTCTTAGTTAGCTAAACACTCTTGCAGCATGAACAACGAACTAGCTAGTGACAACTATTCAGCTCCCCCACCCCATTTTTTCCTCAGTGGAAAGAGGTTTTAGTACAGAACGCAAAAGGTCTTAATTCTTAGGAAGTCTAACTCCAAAATGTTTTTTCAAGCCCTTTCTATGATCAGTACCAGGTCAATAAATGACTTCGATACTTGGCTCTTTACAAACTCCACACTTTGCAAATTTTTTATTCCTATACTCACTTTGCCAAATTAGGTTGATGAGAAAGGCAATCCAAGAAGGCTTCATGCTAAAGAGGACGTCACAAGAACTGGCTGATAGGAAAGCCAGACTACATTCACAAACCACATTCACTGGAAGAGAACTAGAAATGACTCCTGACTTTGTTAACAGGAAAATGTCAAACTGATAAGGCAGAGCAGAATCAAAGTAAGGGACTACAGTCTGTACCTGTCCCTTTAATCTTTGAAGCATAGGTCTTTGCATGCAGTAAATTTGCATTCAGGTTTCATATAACATAGCTGTTGGTTTTTGTAATCAATTATGTAGGTGCCTGCTATCCCTGAAAAGTTTCTCTTGCTATAAAAGCACAGCTCTCTCTGCTCCATCCTGGTCTCATTACTCCCTTGATTCCACAGCTACACTGCAGGCTCCCCTCTTCCTCTTCCTTCCTGCTTCTTCCAAGTTCCTTCAGCCTGGAAACGGTTCTTCCACTCTCTACACACAGAGGTACTGCCAGAACAGATGTAACCTTCCTCTGCAGAAGACTGAAAAGGATTCAAATGGTTCATAACTCCAGAATTTTCAGATTATACTCAGAACAATGAAATTACTTTATCTAGAAAATTAATAGTGAAATAAGTCTAGGATTCCCTTTGAATTTCTGGTTCAGCTGTGGCTTGGTTTGATAGGACTGTGAACAGTGATCTGCTAGAAACTCCAGAAGTTAAAAACTGTGAGTACTTAGGTAACTTTGGGCTGAAATGTAATTACACCCTAAAGACACCATGTATGGTGAAGGCATCAGCTTTCCTAGTAAACCATCTGAATGCATGATCAAGAAACAACAACTCTACATTGTTAATTATGGTCACCACTCTGACTTCTCTTTAGCACATTAATTCATACTTTCTTTTAAAGAGTTCTTTTTAAAAGAAACATTCATTTTAATCCTTCTGTCTACTTCAGAACTCTGTGCAGTATTTCCTCAGCCCTTCTGAAGATGGACTTCAGAATCAGATACACTGATGGGTTTCAGCTTTCCTGCAGGTCTCTGTTGGTGGTGTACTTGGTTCCTAACTCAAAAAGGAACATAAGGTCATCACTGCACTGGGCACTCATTTCCCATAATGACTCTCAATTTACCTCTTGGTAACTTCTTTCCAAAATATCATTCAGCAGTTGTACTGTCCTGCAGCTACAACCTGCATTTTTGATTTCCAGCTGTAAAACATAGCATTGAGTTATATTACAAGAGTATTTTTATTGTATCGTGAGAACTTAGTTATTAAATTCAAATTATTTTTAATAGTTTGTTCACATGTACTCTATTAATTTCCTATAAGGACTTTTAAAAAATAAAAGTAAGAATGTCAGTGGCTTTTAAATAAATGATACAAATCTACCTGTACTATAAACACTGCAGAAGCTCAGTTATTTCTCTAAATCAAAAAGTCAACACTTTCTGAACCCGTATCACATCATTCCCTGCCTCCAGTTTTCCCAAAAGGCAATATAGTTATCTACTACCTACAAAATCACACTAACTAGCATTAATTTCAACTTTGGTAACTTTTTTTTTCTGAAGAGTGTACTGAACCATTCTATTATACCTGCTTAGGAGTGAAGGAAGGCTAACTTGCCTTAATTTCTCTGTATCATACCTATCACCAAGATTGGACTATGAAATAGTAGTTCTGTTCTTTGAATTCTTGTAGTTTTTAAACTTCTATTAAAATGAACATTAGTAGAGCAGAAAGCATTACATGTTCACCAAAGTTCTTAGACTTAAGTTAGCTAGCCCTATTATCTGAAAATGGTTAATCTTAAAAGATGGCAGAGGAAGGGTTTGAGAACAGCCCTACTGAGAAGGACTGGGGGGTGCTCATGGATCAGAACATGGCCATGACCCATCAGTGTGCACTCAAAGCCCAGGAAGCCAACTGTGTCCTGGGCTGCATCAAAAGCAGTGTGGCCAGCAGAGAGATGGAAGTGATTTTCTGCAGTTATCTTCTCAACAACATATATCGCACGCTTCAGCTTTCGAATATGTGCACATATTTGTCTTTTGTTTTTTAGATCAGATTAATACTCAGTTAATAAGAAATAAAATCAGTTGGAAATTTAGCTAAATATTTTAAGTTAAATGCATAAAATTGTTTCTAAGTGCCATGTACTGAAGGTGGTTTTTTTGATAGTAATTAAGGGTCTTCTGAATTTACAAAGTAACTTAATTCAAAAAAGAGAAGTTCTGTATTTGACTTCACTTTGGCAGAAGAAAAGAGAACTGATAACAGAAATAAGCAGTAATTGCGACTTTGGTGTAAGTAACCATATGATCATACTTGCTATGCACAAGTCCAAAACCACTCCTCCTTTCCTACATACATATATGTCTCTTTGTACTTGTACGCTTCTGCATATATGTATATAAACCATAACTGCCTGTATTTATTTAAGCATACCAAGTCTCTAACAAATAAAATACATATTATATACAGACACAAGTAAGACCTGGAGAGGCACAGTATCTTACTCAACTGTGATTTAGGGAAAAAAATGGCTGCATATATTCCAAACTGTAATTCAGATATTCCCATCCAGTGATGACAAATCTCAGTAGATGCTAAAATTCATTCAATGCTGACATTTCAATCACAAAGTGCTGGAAAACTTTGCATTCTATGCACTTCCAAATTTACCCCAACTCCAGTCTTAACTTCACTACAATTTAGAGTATTCACTACTCCCTCTCTAAACTCCACCTAAGATCCTAGAGAGGCTCAAACTCCTTGAGTTTACTCTAGCACACAGTCATTTACTGATGCCAGTACAAACAATATTAAACAAGATCACATTCTTTCAAAACTAAAGTATTTAGGTGGTGGCAAAACAATACAGATAGCCTCACAGTCAGAGGATTTACTGAGATAAATATAAATTTATAATGGAGGAACCATTCAGAGACTGAACAAATGAAAGATCATGGTGTATTCTGCATCACTGGGCCTGGAGTTTTTCTAAAAGGCAAGTCGCAGTTGAAACAAGAATTAATCCAGGGAAGTGCTGTAGTAATGATTGAATTATTATTTTTGATGGCATCGCATATTATTTTCCCTTCTCTTTTTTTAGTATTATCACTGTATTGCTTATATTTTTTAAAAGGCAATTACTTTTCATTTGCTTTTGCTGTCTTCTCATTTAGTAACATCAAAAGAAAATTACTAACTGGTTATCCTTAAACAGTAACATTATTTAGTAAGTGTTGTTCCAAGTAAGCGTAACAGAACAAGGAAAGCAACCCCAAATACACTTATTAATTTTAAAAGTAATTAAAAAATATTATAACCAATGAAAGTGTGTCCAGATTGTCACGTAAGTTTAAGTTTTACATGAGCAGCATCCTGTAAAATCTTAATAAAATAAAATGAATACTAACGTACTTCAACACTGCTCATGGTAATTTCATAGCAGAAGAGATGATTTTAATTCAGTTTAGATAAATCAAATAAAAATCAAGCTATAGTGCAATACTATCCTTTCATAACGTAAGCTAATAGCCTGGAAAGAAGTCCTGGCTTCAATACCCTCCTGTTACAGGCAGTCACCTATTTCCTCAAATTTATTAATTCCACTAAAAGCACATTTCATGTTCTCTTTCTTATATTTATTAATGATAATTTTCAATGCCCATGATTTATATGGAAAGGTAGTTCTAGAACTGACAAGCAGGCACCTTAATAATGCCAAAGGCAATGACAAAGAATCTCTGTTCGATAGCTTTGTTTTCTGCTAGACACTCTTGAAAAATGCGTAGTATTCTGTTTGGGAGTTCCAATTCTAAGTTAAAATACAAACAGTATTTTCAAATAGAGAACCCAAATGATAAAATGAAACAATATAAAATGTCATGTTTGCACAACTAACTGATCTGCAGAATGTGCGGAAGAAGCAAGGTGAATGTCTGCTCTACACGTCAGTTTTGAAGCCATTCCTGATATTCCCCCTTCTGCTCCTTGGGGTATCTGTGAACATGCAATTCTTGGAATGGATAGCAAATTCCCCATTTGGCATGGACATCTAAGACTCCTCTAGGGTTCAAGAATCTTATTCTTGTCTGGATTGCATTACTGTTCATCTCTGGTACTGCAAGAATTTTACAACTGTAAATATGAGAATAAAAATTATGGGTTTGGAATATGCACTGTGTCTTTCTGCCAGCCTGGTTTTGCTGTAGAAGTCAGACATATATATGTCTGTTTTCTGCAAATGGTGTATTGCAGTTGTATCTCAAATAGGATGATGACATCAAAATGGTGGCAGACATATTCAGCCGTCTTGACATTGGAAACCTGAGACGAAATATTTTAATATAGCTGCTGGGTCCTGTATGGCCACCTGTGTTAACAGTAAGGCTGACAATTAATGCTGTGTTTGACTTTAGCAGTATCTGGTATACTACAGTTTGCAATTAGTACTGCAACTCTTTGTTTAATGATGAATGATGAAATCTAAAAAGATTGGCATGCTTATTAAAAGACTACATGGGCAACTGTTACTGTCTTTTCATTACCATAAACCTGAGTGTTAATAGGTGCATCACATCACTAACACTTCAGAGAACTGGCACTCTATTTTTATGTAATTACACATACTGGACTGTAAGCTACATGGTACGTCAGCAGTCCCAGTATTGTGCAATGAATTCTCACAGGCTGAAACTGATGAAGAATGTTACCATTTTACTCTACTGGGAGAAACTCAGCAAACAGCATAGCCCATAAGCTGAGCATGAAGTATAAACTCGCACAAGAAGGATACTAAAGGAGAGGCAATATATTTTATAATTGTAACTAAGACAGATGTAGAGGGAAAGAAACCCACAGGTTTCAGGGCACACGAGCTCTTCTTCAGCTAGTTTATTTTTCTTCCACAGTTTGCTTAATAAAAGGTATTAGCTTTCACTATAAACTTTCTTTGCTTACATTGTTCAGCCACCAGTTACACTGCCAGAAAATGCAGATGTATGCATTAGGGCATGCATAGAAGCATACATTATATATCACATATCATATATTAAGGCTGATTTTATGCACTATCTGGACCTTCTACATTCACAGCAGATCCTAAAACAGATAGGAGACCCTAAATTTTCTCAGTTTAAGAGGAAAACCCAACTTCGCTTACTGCAAGATAGTTAACAACTGTTAAACAAAACCAGAAAAAGTGGAAGACCGACAGCATCTCTCACCCAGACTGATGCTGTATCTATCTGGATTGCAAATGCCTACCTTAATGCTTGATAGAAGTATGTTTGGTTTTTGTGGTTTTTTGTTTGGGTTTGTTTTTTTTTTGTAATAACACACCACATTGCAGACCAACAGAGCCGTTGCAATTAAGAGGTTTTCCTCTTACTCTGTCACTTCTGAATGATGGCCTGCAGGAGGTATTCTTGGTTTTTGTATGATACTATGACTCTTAAATTTCACCCTATTTCTATCATTCAAGTTTTTGAGATAATACAATTTTGTATTAGGATATTCCTATCTTTACAAGCTTCTTTTAACAAACAGTGGTGGGGTTTTTTTTAGTATTTAAAGTAGTACTGAAAACCTGAAATTAGAACTAGCCTATAAATTTGACCCAAAACAATAGCTTTCAACATACCTTATATTCTCTTTTAACCAATTTAATTATTTTACAGTTCCTGTTCTGTATTTACCTCTCTTTAATTTTAACCATCTCCTCCAGATTAATCCCAAATAAATTTTATCATGAACATTTAGCCTAGGAAAAAGCTTACCATTGCTCAGGAAATACCTACAGGCAGGTTAATTTAATCTTTTTTAAGAAAGCAATTTTAAGAATCTTTTTTAAGAAAGCAATTCAACATGTTTTTTCTAGTAGCTACTAATAACCACCTTTAATATTCTCACTTTCATACCTAGATAATTGTCTTATATTGTTCTACTATCTTAGGGGAAGCAAACCAAATCTGTAACTTGATATGAAAGCTTAGAAGTGTGGTTTCACCAGAAAAGTCAAACAGGTTCCAGTATCTTAGATAAAAGTAATAAATGCTTTAGAAGTAGCATGTGTGTAAACCAGGAAAACCAAAAAGTATTAGTTGCAATGCAAAGCTCACAAAAAATGGACCAGAAAGACAAGCAATTAAATAGTGTGACTAGCAAGTTGTAAAATAATTTTTAGAAGAATTTTGCATCTGGAAACCTAAAGCTAGAGCTGTCAGAATAGATTGTAGTAGGTCATATGTTAGAAGGTGTATAAAAGGGGCTATGATGAGTTTTAAAGAGGAAACAGCTGAAAGTTTAATGCTAAAATGATTGAACTAATTAAAACAAGAAAACATAAAAGAAGCAAGAGGTCACTAGGTCACATGGGATTAAAGGGAATAATAAAGTAAAACAAAATCACTGCTGATCGGATAAATGATTGATTTGTGTCAGCTTTCTCAAAAGAAGATTCTAGGGAGATAACTCTCCAAGAACGTAACCTGATTTGGACATAAAGATGAGACAAGACCAGAGAGACAGGTGTCAGAAGGGTATATTTCAACCAACTAAAGTATGATAAAGCTCCAGAGTACATCCTCAGGAAGGAACTCAGAAATTACTGTTCTGCTAACTCACCTTAAAATCAGTGTTGTACCAGATGACCAGGTAGTAACAAACAGTGTACCACTAGAACAAAAGGGATGACCAAGGACAGCACAATGAATGTCATGACAGCTTCTGGTGAAGTGTTGTAAGTAACTAATAAGATAAAAATCATCTCGAACAGTGAGTCTCTAAGTTTTCTCACTAATCCAGTAGTTCCATTCCAGTGTATTGGTGAAGGCATGGATGAACAAAGTGATGGACAACAAGGTGAACAGCTTTAGATATTCAAAAAGCCTATACAATGAGCCTTTTAAAAAAAGACAGTAAAGGGTGAGAAGTGGATTGAAAACAAAGCACGCAGTGAAAAAAATTAGCCAAACTAAGACAAGAATAAGCAATTACTTTCCAGTTTAACTAAGTTAATACTTCAAGTTAAATACTCTGAAAAAATTGAGTGAGATATATTTCCAGAAGATCCAAAATCAGGAGCTCAGCCAACCCCAGACAAAATATGGTGATTTCTCGTGGTTTTAGCTCAGGAATGGAAAATCGAACAAACAGGTCCTCAGAAACTCTAATTAAATTATCTTACAAAATTGAAGGAGATCCTGCAGAGTAAAGAACTCTGTTACCCTAAAGGAACAGAACAACTTCATGAAAAAAGCCTGTGACCTTTACTAGTAACAGCTCAATGAAGATCTCTACCAATATGTAGGTGTGGAAAATAATAACAGAAAATGCACATTTATCAAGAATAAACCAAGAAGTATTATGGTGGCTCTACAAGAGACAGCCAACACTACTCCATTTAGAATACTATAAATGAAACTGAATATCTCATGCCAAAATGGCCAACACAGTAATACAGGAAACTCCAGAAAAGATGACAAATATTATTCCCATCATGAAAAACCACCTCTGATGTGAAGATGAAGAAAAAAGGAATTATTCATTTCAGAAGGATATGAGACAGGAAACATGAAAAAACGTAGTGAAACCACAAATTCTGCAGACTTTTAATATCTAGGCAAGTAGGCACTCAGTAATACCTCAGCATTTATAAAAGATAAAATATTTTTCACTTTTTAGATGAAACCACTCGGTTTCTTTGGGGTAAAAAACCTTCACATTATTAAAAGTATGTCAGACATTTACATGAAAACCAGGAACATCTATTTAGAGCAGTTAATGCTAAAAACGAATTTCAGAAGAAATAGAATACTCCACGCCTTGGGACCACCCAATTACAAATCAGCTTATGGGTAATGCCGATGGACTCCTCTCCCACTTCTCTGGTACTGGCCACTGTCCAGACAATTCCATTTGCAGATTCCTACATCATCAGTGGAGGCAGACATCTCAGACAGCAGCATACGCCTGATGGAAATTTTTCTCTACAAGTCTCACTCTGACTCTCCATTTTATGAAAAGTGTTATCAGTGCTCATGATTACTAAGTACCAAAATATTTGTATCAGCACCAGAGTCTTCAGAAGAATATAATGCAAGGAATGATGGAAATACCTTTCTATATATTCTACTAATACTGGTATGCCATTGGTTATTTTAAATATCGAACTGCACAGATTTAACTAAGAACATAATATATGCCAATTATATATCACTATTTCTTGGAAATTGGATAAAACACTTGCTCTGAGTTTTGCCTGCTGTTTCCCAACATCTGATAAAAATTTTTAACAGATGGAAATGATTGCAAAGTGAACAGCACTCCCTTCATGTTCTCTATTCTGCTGATTTAATCACAAACCCACTGAATCTGATAGTAATGAAACAATAGAGTTGTTGCTGATGAGATCACCAAATGGCTTCCATAAAAACCTATCAAACACTGTAAAATATAGTCACCACAGACATACAGAGTTATTTTCTGACCTGCCATATTACTTGTCAATACAAAATAGTAAATTCTATCATAGGAGCAACGTTAAATAAATTTTATTTGTAATTACATTGAAGAACCATATTAAAAAAAGAATTTTGCAAAAATCTTTCATAGAGTTAGCTGGCCTAGACATTTATAGATTTTAACATTCTTCCCTATTACAAAATGGCAACATTATTCCTGAGCGAGTCTGCTCTGCAGTCTCTATATAACAACCGAATCATATTAAAATGATTTGCTACTGCAAACTACAACTGAGAACTCTGAGCACACAGTAGCTAGTAGTTCTAATGATGCAAAAAAGGCTTGAAGTTAAGTATGTCCTGCTTTCAGGATCAATGCTGAAATGTCTGAAAGATCAGTTAAACATTCTACAGCATCTACCTAGTGTATGCCTCCATAAGCAACTACAGATTTTCTTTTTTTACTAAGACTTGAAATAAGTAGGTCTCTGAAGAGAAAATAATTTAATTTTCCTCAAATGTCCACTTTACAGAAAATTGCTTTTTTGTACATAAAAATGTCATCAACTTAATGCCAGTTTAAAGACTGTCTGCAGAATGTTTCAAGTCTAGAAACAATCACCGAGCCTCACTCAAAACAAGAAAACCCCTACTTCTTCCAATAGTACTATTTGAGCCTCAAAGGATCCAACAGGGTGATTCATCCAGCCTGAGGATCCTCCCTGGCTACCCCCTCTTCTAGGGGCTCCTCTGATCCAGACAAGAGAGAGCAGACTGGAAAGAATTTTCCTGGCAGCACGAAAAGAACCTAGTTGCAGCAAGTGCTTTTCCCAAGCCCTCTTTTGTCACATGAAGGAACCACATGTGCATGATGTGACAGGGTAGAGATGCAGGACACTATGGGAAAGCCAAAAGCCAGGATTTCCACTGTCAGAACAATTTACACCATACTTCTGAGGGACTCCTGAAGACAGAGATTGCTAGGTACAGGCTGGATGAGATGCTCCAGCAGCATCCTGCTCCTTGTTTCCCTTTTCCTGTTTAAGGCAGAAGACAGACATACACAGTAAACAGGGCACTTCAGGGAACTACTCTCCAGAGTTGCACAACAGAATGCAGTCAAAATAAGCCAAGTAATATATCGTGAATTCTCCGTGTCTGGAGAAATTATATAGCTCACTCATCAGTCAAGCACTGTTAGCTCAGCCTACACCTGCTTCTGTATCAGAACACAACGGTGGTTAAGAGGACCTTTTAAAAACCCCTTGCCTTAATTTGATGATCCCCTCTATCTAAATAAGCTGACAGAAAGAGCAGGTCTGTTTCAACTGGGATTTTCGTGGGAATGGGCCATCAAGTCTTTCTGTCTGTCCAGTAAAAGAAGAGACTCTCATGTCAAAGTTTGTTCATGAATCGGATTCCAGACATCAGAGACAGGATGAGATTAGAAATACTGGGTACAGACATTTTGTATGGAAGGCGAATTAGTATATAAATGGACATCTGAGTGAGTCCCAAAAATGTATCCAAACAAACACAGGACAGAAATATATTCAACAGAATGTAAGCTACAGGTGTTACTGGCTATTTTTCATATGACAAAGACTTGTGGGTATAAAACGAAACTGCAAGATAGCAGATTTAAAAGAAATAAAAGGAAATACTGTCCACACTGCTTACAATTAAATTGAGGAATGTATTGCCACAAGACACCATACAGATCAAAAGCACGAACAGGTTCAAAGCAGCTAGATCTAGTCACAGAAGAAAAATATACCACAGAACATTAAACAAAAAAGGCCAAATGAAATTCCTGACTAAATAAGCCTTGAACTTCAGATAGCTGGAAAAAGGAAAAGTTGCCCTGTAGTATCTCAGCACTGTGCTGCTTCTGTCCACCATCAGAGACAGGACGTTTGGCTAAACAGATCTTTGATCTAATTTGGCATAATTTATTCTTAAATCAGTTAGGATTTCTAAAACATGAGGTTTATTATTTTGACTTAGTAGCACATAAGCGTTGAGTGATATCTGCCATACTGGAGAGCTCCACGTCTGAAGGTGCACAAATGTATTTATTTTTTTAATTGCTTTTTCGAATTAAGTATCTCTCATGTAAAAATATTCCTCATAGAAAATGATCTGTTTTCTGTTTCTGAATGAAGGGAAACTAAGTTTTTTTGCAGCTCCAAGAAAGATCATCTTCTTATTTTATGTAACTGGAAAAGCTTGATACAACTTTGAAAGCAACAACTGCGAGGTATGCAACGGTAAAACAAAAAGGAAAATCATTCTAATTTTACGTAATACATCAATGGTTAAACAAGGAAGTAGATTAATAATCGATAGATTGATTTCGAAATACAGTCAAAGCCTGACTCAGTATTTAGGGCCTGTGTGAACTTCCTCCATACTGAACACTTAACACATGACCTACGCCACAGTAGATGTAGAGTTATCTAGAGAATGCCTAAAGACCATAGAATTAATTACACCGATGTATACACAATCAGAAAAACTCTCCCAGCTTCCCACAGTGTTATCAAAGCATGTATTTCAGTGCTTAGTATATTCTGTACATTAATTTTTAAATTTCAAATATATGAGCCACAAAAACCAGCAACAAATCAGCACCATAGTAAGACTACTACAAAAGAAATAATAAAATTAAAGTGAGAGTTTCTATAACAATTATTGTAATCTGTGAAGTCTGTGAATATCCAAAATTAAGGTCCGTTATGTCAGAGTTCTACAAGCACCATCTCAGCTCTAAGTTATTTTACAGAAGAATATTTGAGCTGATCTGCTTCATGCTCCAGATGGATTTCACATTCTTATGAAGTAGTTTCATCTCTAATCTCTTCCTATTACCCATTCCCTGCTCATGTCAAAAAAGAATGGCTCCAAAATGCCTCTCACATTATTATCACCTCACACCTGTACATCAATTAAGCATGGACTATATGTGAGCCAGAAAAATATTTTGATACCTCTTTAGACTGAATGAAAAGTATTTCTAAATTGAGCTAAAGCACATCTTAAAAATGAAATCAAATAGCAAAGATGTTTTTATTTTTGCAGTAGATCTGAAACTGGACCTGAATCATCATGTTGCAATAAATGCCTACTTCAGATGATCATCCACACTCAGGGGTGATTGAAAAGTTTTGTAACTGACTGTTAATGAACATTATTTGTATCAAACCTATTTAAGGGTACTCAACAGGATGTTTTATTCTAGTAGCCATAGCACATTAGAGATAACAGACTGGCATATGCAATCATGTTAATTATTTGTATTGTAAGTGCAGTCTCCAATCCTCCAGCCTTATACACTGCTTTACACATAAATCATTCTACTGGGTTATTATAAGTATAGTTTAATGCATTATACCTATCTCAAAATGAAATAAAATGAAAAAACCAAACCTGGACACATCTATTACTTGTATTACATAGGCTTAAAATGTTGAGGCTGAAACATGTCCGAACAACCAGCTATAAGTATACAAGGAAAACTAACCTTACATTTGAGCATTTGTAAGAAAGCTGCTAGTTAGCACGCATTTTATCCCACGTATAACTGCTTCAATCAAGAAATATCCTGCAAGTTTCATCTTTTTAGGCTTCGGTCAATTAAGTTTTTGTCCTTACTCGTTGAATTTATTATAAAACAGCTGACTACATTTTATATTTAATCTGACATAGGTAACATTTTCACAGGTCATATCACAAGAACAGTTCAATTCTTGTAACAATGCCACCACTGACATTAATTTGATCAGTAGAGGGCTATAGAGGGCATTTATTTGTCAAATATAAACACACTGTCAAATAAGTGAAGTAATATTTTTAACATGTGTAAATATACTACTTGATTTAATAAACGTGCAACTGCTTTACTATTGCTAAATAATATACTACATAGGAAATCATACACTATAACCATACAGTGTTTTACACTCTATGAGTAGTATAGACAAGTTCCATTAAATAGACAAGAAAACTAGCTGTAACACACAAATATTTCTATGACCTGCTGAAGACAGTGCTCATTTCGGTTAAGGAACAGAAAATTAGTAACTGGTTCATCCCCACTTTGGGAACAAAACAGGCATGTGGCATCATAACAATGCTTGCAACATGAGTTTTAATTAAGTACAGAAACATTAAGGGCGAACTTTGTTTTTGAAAAAGTCTTAGAATTTACAGGAGTCTATTTGTCCCAACCTCTCAGCATTGAATACTGTGCTATCTCTAAGCTGCTTTGAATTTAGAACCATACAGTCCAGCTAAAAATATTAAATTCTACCAATACACCAATAAAACTCAGTGCTTAAAAAGTCGGGTAAGAAGTCTTAAAATAATGGTATCTGCAGTTAGAAATCAAAGGATGCCTCTTCCTTTTAAATTTTCTTCCTAAAATTACTGGCAAAGAACAATAAAGTCAATAAAGAAAAAGACTATTATAAAGAAAAAGATAAAAAAGAGCATACCAAGAAGTAGTCTTACTACAACACAAAATAAAAAAAAGCGCCAATATTCTTTTTACTTTTCATCTTATGTTTAATTTCTTCATTGCACATGTTATTCAGTGCTAAAACAATAAAGATTATTGGACACAGATAATGGGTCTCATGATTTTCAATGCTACTTTTTCCTTATATTAAAAAATTTCCTTTCTATCATGAAGTCTATGCATAACAACATAAAAAAGAATACATATACAGTAATCTAGGACTTTTTACTTCAACATTTATAGTATTATAACAGATAGAGTCTATATAGTACAGTATACTATGTAGTATTACATAGAGTATCAGTTACTTCTCTTTTATCATTATCGGCATTTTGGGATGTGGTTTTCATTTGTTGATTAGTCAGTAAAATCCTGTTCCTGTTTTTACTGAATGACTAAGGTTACCACTAAATATTCTCAAGTAAGGGATGTCAATTCAAATGTTTCGTATGAAACTCTCTCATGTCACTTAAGTTATCATAAATCAAAATTTTTGTGAGAGTCCATCTGATTTTTACAATTTAAATCTAAAATACTTGGAAAAATGTTTGTAAACTAAAATCAGTAATCACTTCTCATTCAAGCTAGATGTACCACATTTTATTCTAGAATTATTTTATATCTGCAATATCCTTATAAATAGAAGGTTACAGCTGTATGCTCAAAAGCTCATATTCTAAAGGGTTAAATGCAGAAAAAAGAAAGTAAGACTAAACTCAGGGATGGCAAACACGTCACTTGAAGAAAACAAAATAATGTATTTAAGAAATTCTTCAGTGTTAATGGATTATTGAGATGAGGTTTATTCTTGAAGCCAACAAGTAAGTACTAGATGATAGTCAAACACAATTTGTTGATACTTTTTTTATAAAAAGAAAACTTGAAACATATGTGGCACACAGCCTCAGTTAGGAGGCTGCAAAAGGAGAGCAGGGGATTCAGCACATATTTTATTAACTCAATTTTCTTTTCAGCTTTGCAGTTCACCTTTAAAATAAAAGCTTAGATTCTGCTGAAAACAGCAAAATTTGTGGAAAATCCACAGGGAGGCTCCAAATCCTTGGGATTTGTGGATTTTCTGTTTGAACAGATTTTTATTGTTCCTGTTGATTGCCCCAACACTCACTTTCAGGCACCAGGCAGCTTGAGTTATGTTATCTGTGGGCATTTAAACAGTACCAGCAGGTAGCTTAACTTTCCAAACTCATTTTTCCTAGAAGGTAGAATGCCAAATAACTGTGGAGAGACATGAAAATGTAGAAAGAATGATCTTATCAGTTTTGTTAATTTAACTTGGTTTAATAATTGCCACTGACTTGTTAGATATATTAAGTTATAAAAATATTTTTATACGGACTGACACCTCTATTTTCATTCTTTTTGTTATTGCCTGATCACATACTATAGGAAAAATGGCTCTGTCTGGGCTAAATGCCCAGAACATTTGAAGCATCTCATACTGAAACAATAGTAGTCTTTGTTGAACACCATCTGCTAGCAGATTTTTTTTTAATCTTTGTGTGTCTGCTAATACAGATGCACTGCACTTCCACAAAAGTGGGATTACATTTACGTTCAGACTAAATACTATTCATGTAAAAAGTGTTTCATTTCACATAATGACTGTGCTGCAGTTATATTGATGCAACACACACAAGATATGCACGTTCTATGTAACCAGATTATTCAGAAATATTTGCTCTCGCTCTTTTGATTTTTACACAGCCATCATCCATTTAGTACCATAAATCTTACCTTTCAGAGATAATTTGTGTTCTGAATTTGTTGATATTTCTCATAACTCTGTGTTTCTTCACTAGCTATTATGGGTGAACTCACTTGGCTAAATTACAGATCAGACAGTGAACAGTATATTAATAAAAATCTGCAGACACTAAATAATTGTTATCTGCAGTAAGAAAACAGAAATGCATTAACAGACTTAAAAAATTAAAATATGGGCAGAAATAAACTCTCTTGAAAAGGGTAAGAAAAAAAGCTAGGAAAGATAGTTAAAAGTGCAGTTAGTCAATAGGAAGAACCAAGTAGTAACATGAAACCCACAGATAATGCAAACAAACCTAATTAAAAACAGCATCGTGGCTATATTCACAGTTCTCTTTAAAAATTTTGTGGAATCAATATTCTGGTCATACCAGTCCTGGCTGAAATTCTACTGCAAAAATGACATGACAAATGTTAAACTAGTTTTTGAAACAGCTAAAAAAGGATAGTTCAAAATTTACAGAAAATTTTTAAAGCTGGAAGAAGAAAATGCAAAAGATCTACTACGTTACTTAGTTTATCTGCTTCCTCATTTCTACAAGACACGTACCACTTTTTGGTACACTTAATATAAATATCTGAAACAATCATTTCCGTATGTTTCATAATTTGGAAAATATTTCTGATATCCAGTTCAAATATTCTGATTCTCCCTTTCTTTCAGCATCTTGGAACTTTTCTGGTTTTGTTCCTTCAAAACTCCCATAAGAAATATGCTATTGTACATCCTCAGACATGAGCAGACACTAGAGCTTTAGAAATGATCTTGTGGCCACTGACCAGTCATATCTGTATATACACTCAGGCAATCACAAATATAAAATAAAGCATATTAGCTTAACATTAAATTAAAATGTCAATTACCGCTTCTCAAGGCAAATGATCTTGTAGTTGCACCATGTCAATTCAACTGTTAAGATTTTTGGTAAGCCAAGCCAGAAGGCACTTGTTTAAGACTATACTCAGTTGTATTTCTAAACTGAATGGAATTCAAGAAATAATGAAAGTAGCATGGATATTTTAGAAACAGATTTTCTGTCAAGTTTAGTATTCAAAATGCATTAAAAAATTAAAGTGGGTAACTGGCTTAAGGTTTCCTTATTCTTTAGTAGGTACAGTAAAAAAAGTAATTTGTAAAGAAAAAGCTAGACAGCTGTTTTCAGGATCTTACAAAGCAATTAATATTTCTAGTGAACAAAACCAGAAATTTCGTAATCCACAATTCTACAATTTTGAGAGGTTGTGGCCACTGGAAGACAAATCCAGTATCCCAAAGCAGTATTACATATCTTTTAAGTCTGGTACTCTGTGAGTAGCTGATTAATATTTTATACAAATACCTTCCAAAACATACTCCCAAATGAGTTTGCTATTTACACCATCACATCCCTAAAATTCTGACTTCCAAGACAAGACTGCTGTTCGTATTTCACATAATTTAGGTGAGCAAAACAGTTAGTATTCATTGTATTATAAAGTAATGATATACTAATAAATAGACTACGGGCCTATAAATGTTTCTCCAGCAAAATATTATACATAATTTTTAAGTGCCCTGTACAAAGTAATCTCCCTTGCATATCTATTCTCAGAAATGATCAAGCAGCCATGAACCATTGTACATTTTGTTTAAAGTAAGTCTTACAAGAACAAAACATAGAAAGAAAAGATAAATAATGATTCCTACGACTGACATATACTGCAGAACATTTGACAATTAATAAGACCAAACTCTGTTAAACAGAGCTTTAATAGCAAAGCAAGTAATACATGAAGAAACTTTCTTGTAACTCATTACTTTCCACAGAATTTCTTTACTTTAGAATCTCTCTCAACAAGGGATTTCAATAACAGCCAATACCTTTTTTAAGTGATCCACTGAAGCGATTACTATACAAAAAAGCACTAATAGGAAACCATCAAGTTAAAACCCAGCAAGTATTTTTTTTTAGAACTGTGTATATAATGCAAGCCCTATAATGCAAGCAACAGTGTATTGGATTTTGGTAAGCATAACATGATCAAAGTGTTCCCTAAACCATGAAAACATGGAACTACTAATTGCATGTTCAGAACATTTTTAAAGTACATGCCATTAAAAGAGTGCACATTACAAATAAAGAAAAATTGAACTCCGCGTTTATATGGAAGCTGCTGTGCTCACGTGTTTATGTCTCACAGCTACATAAATATATCATTCATGCAGGTTACCTCCACCTGCTCTCAGGGGTTTTTTTTAAAGCTTGTTCACACTGTCTTCTGTAGGCTTTCTTTCCTCTGTTTTTTCCTGATAATGAAACCTGCACTAGGCTGGCAGCTAGCCAGCTCTTTCACGCACTCTTTCTCTAGGTACTTAACATAACTCTGTGTAGCTGGGATGCAGGAAAAGAACTATCCTGTTTCCCTCACAACAGCAACATTGCTTTGTCTTGTCCTTAACAGCTTCTCTTCTGTGTCAGTGCAACTCCAAGAATCCACTAAGCTCTTCTGTTTCACTGTGTTACCAGATAATAAAAACACCAGCCAGATGATTTCAGACATTAATACTTAAAACTAAAAAAACCCATGAAAAATTAAATATCCAGTAAATCCAGTGCTAGCATTTATTTTAGGTACAGAAGTCCTTGATACTTACTTGGTTATTCATCATAGTGAGACATTAACATGTTTGACATCAGTTTTGGCTCATGGCTCATGAGTTTTCCAGTAGATACTCTTGCAACAGTTTTTCCTGCCTTTCTACCAGTTATTTTTCTTTTCAAACTGTTCTACCATCTTCTTTTTCCTTTTAACAATTCACTCTTATGTAAACTATTGCCAAACACTGTCTTTTCTATATTTGCGTTATCATTCGTGCAAAAGATTAATCACTTCTTACAAAGAATGCAGCAACCTTCAAGTTACACATTATTGCACAATTTTGATCTGTTATAAAACGTCAGAAAAAAAAGAGAATGGATTCATTTAACATTTCTGACTGGTATATGAGATACTGAAAAGCCATATTATGTATACTTTTATCAATACCTTCATTAAAACTACTTAAAAAGTTAAAAAGAAGGGTTAATTAATTATGAACAAGTTTTTCCACAACTAGTTTAAAGTACGCAAAAGACTGAAACCATCAGCATCAGAAGTGAGTCCTGCTAAAGTAAGCCATGTCTTTCACTTTCCAGGCTTCACATCTGCCCTTCCTACCCACCCCTGACACCGAGCAGATATGTCAGAGCCCTATGACAAATGAAAGTGATTTCTTTAACATTCCTGAGAAAGCAGTAAAACTGCTCAAGTAGGTAGGGCAGAATTAATAAATACTTCTTATAGAGGAATATATAACTTCTTAGCTACATTTCACAAAGTATAGCATTAGAAAAAGAAGCAGTCTCTTAATTATTTCATTTTCTTATACCTTATGATATTCAGCATTTTCTAGACAAAGGATTTCATACTAAGAGAGAACACTGCCTTAAAAATTGTGGTGGTAGGTTTCTGTAGAAAGCAAAGCAAGGTAGTGAGGGCTTAGCCAGTAACAAATGTCATACCACTAAAATACAGCATCAGACCTACCAAAAAACCTAGAAAATTAATTCATTTGGAGAGAGGCATAAGTATTAACTGCATCCACACCCCTGGCAGTACATGGTAGGTGTTACCTTCAGGCTAAGTAGACTGCAGAAATATGGCTTAGGTTCACAGCTCTCCATAAATACACCCTAGAGCATTTAGGAAAGAAAAGATGAGTAGATATGTAAGCTTTAAACCTAAGTTTCAGAGATTCCTCCTTAAAACAGAAAATGTATTACAATTGTATTTTTAAGGTAATGGAATTTACTGCTCCTGGAGAGGACTGATGCCTTTAACTTACAGAAGTGTATCAGAAATGTATTAGATTTGAGAGAAGAAAAAGAAATACAAAATGAAATTGACCCTAAGTGATGACTAAAGTCTTGTCTTCCTTTGCAATAAAAAGGACAACATAAGAAATAAGAAAATAATGTCAGTTCTTGCTTTTTTTCTTCACCAGAATGTGCTAATTGGTATTACAGAAAAATACAGAGTCTGCCTTGGGTATAGGTAATAGAAACAACTAGCTCAAAATGCTACCCTGGCATTCAGTAAATCGAATATGGCAACACCACATGTACACTGTTGATTATATTTGCTCAAAAGGAGATCACTCTCACGCAACTGGGTAAGACTGTGTGTTTTGACTTCATTCAGACTCTATGAGCACAAGGAATATGAAAATTTGGGTTTACTACAGACAAGTAAAAAAACTTCAGGCAACTGCCTTTCATGCATCTGCTTGGGTGTAAAAGAACAAGTCACTGCATTCCCATAATAGTTTAGCTTTGTATATAAACACTTCTCAGCTCCTCCCCCATACACTATTTCACTTTCTATTTTCCTGACCCTTTTGTCTGGATTGAAATTCTGTGATAAAATCCAGATAGAAACTAAAACTTCATCCTCAAAAGTCTCCTGTGTTACTCATCCTCTGCCATAATATCCACAAATCCCCAAATGATACCAAGCGTAAACAGATGTCAGTCTGTAGCCCCTTCTGCCCACTTATTTTTCCCACTGTCTTTCCCTCCTCCCACTTATCAAAACAGTAAACAAAAAGCGCAGAACTACATTACTTTCTAAAGACAACCTTATGATTTTGTGCTCAGCAGTTGCATGTTGCATCTATACCCCAACTCCTCTTTTCTCATTGCCTACAGCTTACAAAGACTGTAGCAAAAGACTAGCAAAGACTGTATCCCTTCCATGCTAACACAGGATCCAGCTTGAAATGGCGTAAATCCAGTTAAATATGGTGGTATTGATACCCTCACTGTCAATAATCCTCAAGACTATCAAGAGTGATGGAGAATAAACTACTTTTCTTTACAAAAAACAACTTTGCTAAGTGCTTCAAGATCAGCAGGAATATTAAGCATAATTTTAAAAATCATTATCAAGAGACCTTCTTTCAAATGGGCAACACCATCAAGTGGCAACAAAGAAAGAACAGCCATTTACAATTTTTACATGCTTATTTTGTTAAAAATAAGCATGATCATCTACCACCAGATTGGATTTATATATATACACATACAAAAAGTAATTTTTTTCTCTCCAGTTTTAATTGCCAAATGCTTTTAAATATGAATATAATAACTAAATTAATAAAAAGACTTATTTATACAGAGCAGATTATGTAAATGGAAAAAAAACCCCTTGCAGTTCAAATGCACATCATTAAAGAATATTTCAGGGACCAAATTCAGTGCAGTGTCTACATCATATTTAAAAAAGTTAATGTTGGAACAATAACTGAATACAGCTCATGGTGTTGGTCTGGATGAAGCTACTTCTGCAGCAATCTTGTGTTCCATGCCAGTGCAAACCAAACTGGTTTATGCAGGCAAGGAATGGCTTTAGGAGTTCTTTAGGAGAAAAAATTAATCTGGTTGAGGGGAGAAAAAAAAAGTGATTTTGAAAAAATCTGCACAGCAGACTACTAAAAATTATTTTTAAGAATGAAGCCACTACATTTTAGAGATTGGTAAACACATACAAAATATGTCGAAGTTGCAGAAGGGGTGGAGACCCACTTGCTATGCTGGGAAATGCAGTAATAATTTTGTGAAACTATCAGTCGCAATAGTTAGCTAAAAGCTCGGTATCCCATCAAACAGGCTAGCAGCCAGGAGAATAAAAGGAGCATATATATGTTCTGTCATATGTACCCAAAACCTGCAAAGATGCAAAGTGATGGGCAGAGGGAATTAAAGGACAAAAGCAGTAATTCATTAAGCAGCACTTCTTAACTGAATAGTTTTTAGTATTGAAGATGCACAGATTCCATAAAGTATTTTGAGATTATTGCTACACATGCATTTTTACTCATGTTTCAAGCCTTTGTTTGGGTGGGTTTTGTATTGTTTTAATTTTGGATGGGTATAGGTATCACATATTTGTTCTTGAACAATTCAGAATTCATGATACCACTTGCAAATGATTTTCACTACTTTGCATCTTTTCTGTTTCGAACTCAAAAACTAAAACTTAGAATTAAACTGGTATTACATACTTAATATTTTCAAGTATAGGAACAATGAAAGAAACAACTTGTTATTCTGTTGTTCCTGTAATTGGAAACTTCTGGCTTGTCCATATTCCTTTTCATGACTGCTAGATTAACTTAAGCAGCTTTTTCATGCTATCTTTCAATATGGATGAGCAGGAACTATATGTGAAGAACTTCAAGTCAATAACCTAAAACACAGCAAGTTAAGCTTTATAAAAATGCTGGTCTGGAAATGAGTGCAAAAACATATGACAAAACAGTGAATGTTAACTGCCTTAAGGCATTGCTCACTCAGACTCTCTCTCTTCAGACAGTGTTAGCAGTCTTTTTCTGACCACACCTGTCCCACAGGAGTCTCCAGCGGAGTAGTGATGTTATGTTTTAGTCTCAATTCATGAAAAGAAAAAAGCACCCTTTCATCTGCTTGGGGGGCATATAAAAGACACTTCCAGCACACATAGTGAGTTTTCATTAAAATGCATCCTTTCCCTTCATTTCCTTAAGATACCTCCACACTCCTTGTCTCACCTCCATTCTGTGCTACACGTTTATGTATTTCGTAAGAAGTTCTAAGGCTTGGACAGTGTTTTGTCTGTCTCCAGTTTCAGTCTTAAGAAGCCTCTCCTCTTACCACACAATCCAGAGCACAGCCTTTTGAATTCAATGAGTCAACAGCTTCTACCTTCCACTAAAATGTTTGCAGAGCATGCTATGTCTCCACCAAAAGGTGAACGGTATGCACTGCATGTAGAAACAATTGAAAATCTACAAAAAAAGGCAAATAGACGCATTACCTACTTCCATTTAAGCTCACAAAATATTTAAAGCCATTTTGTGAATCCTGTCCTAAGTGTTAGAACTCACATTACTACAGCTGTACTGTTGCAATTTTTTTACTTGCTGCCAGTGTATAAGCTAGTCATAAACCATGCACAGAAACTGCCAACTTTAAGAAGAGTCAATGCCTAGCACCAAAGGAGAGAAACAGATCCTGGCCAATTATGTAACTCCTCATTACATGACGTCAAGGATTTGCCCTGAACATTCACAATTAATCCATAATAATTTTTAATAACAACAAAAGAAGTAATTGTTAAGGTATTTTATATATATGAGAACATTTGGATCAACAACCAAATGAAGGAATTATTATTTGACTTCAGGGAAAAGGGTGAGGAAAAAACATTAAAAACATGGCTATATCAAACAACTTCTATCCACACACGCAGAAGGATTAAAAAAAAATTAAAAAGAGCCGTAATACATTAAGCTCCCAACTTTTTAATGAAATGGTATTTCAGATGACCCTCTTCTACTTTTCCAAGAGCCTGATTACATATTGATGTAAAAAGTCAGTACACTAAGAAGCACGGTGGATCAACAGTGAATGAGACAATGAAATTAGTACAGTTCAACATTCTAGTGGAAAGTATAGAGGGCTAAGACCCATGAACTCACTTCCTGAAGCAGTCTTCAAAAAAATAGAAAAAGATATCAGAATTGCACAAAACATCCCTGTTTAGAAGCAGCCATATAAGCTAGGTTTTAGGAAAGGGCACTGCCATCTGAAAGAACAGGGCACAAAACTAGCAAAACCAGAAATATATTGCTGAAACAGCTCTGTTTGACCAAAACAATTGCTAGTACCTTAAAGTTCAGTTACTTAATAATTCAGTAGGAAAAATACACACACAAAAAGGTATTTTGCTGTTGGAAAATATATTTGTATGTGGAGCAATTAAGAGACGTGATGGAAGCACCATCACTCTGAACATTTTGTTCTCAACACGATTTTAGAGAATATGAAGGAGTATAATCCCTCTCTGATGAGATGACAGACTAATACATCCTAATATATCCCTTCTGCATTGAGATTATAATAATTTAATGCAACACCCTTATTTCTAGTAGGAATGATCCCACATTCCAAGTATTAAGTGATATTACATTAATTGGTATAATTGGCTAACTGATATAATTGACAGTACTGAAACCTACAGGGTCAATACACATGGAGTGTTGAAAACTCTAGCAGGAAATCAGTGACTAGAATTGTAGTTAAGAAAGAAAGTGTAGAGTGAAAGAAAGCAAAGAAAGTGAAATTATTTTAAAATACTTCTGATGCTGAAGAGCTTTCTCGGCCTGAAGACCAGCCTGATAACTAAAAAAACTGAACATCCTGAAAACAGAGTATCTAGAGATATTGTCTAAAAAACAAAACCAAAACTGAAACAAAAAGCCAAACAAAAAATACGATACTCTAAAATTATCTGTTAATAACGAACTGAGAGAAAAATCAGAAATTATACTGGAAGTCCTGATGAAAATAGCTTATAGAGTATTATATGACCTTTTAATCACTGATATTGCATCCAAGACAAAGTATTTTGGATTTCACTATGAGATGAAGGTTAGTTGGTTTTTGAATTCAAAGCGACTGCCTAGAGACCACTGATCACAAACTAAAATAAGAGAAAGTAAGAGCAAACTGGCTCACAAGCATACGAAAACAGTGTGCCATTTGAGCTAGTTCTCCAACACTGATAAAAATTATAGAAGGATTGTAGAATTATTACAAAATTGAGAATATCAGAATGCAAAGAAATTGTGATTGCATTTGAAAATCCTTGAAGACATAATTTAGTTGGCCCCAAATCACAATTCTGCAGCACATAACAACGACAGTACTAGTAGGAACCACAGACTGGTTCACTGGGAAAGTGAATACAGCAACTCGAATTGAAAAGCACTGCGCACAACAATGAGGCATACAAACACATAAATAAATACCTCTCCACGTTTGTCAAAAACCAGAATCATGCTACACAAAAATGGTGCACAATTTTTCAGTCCATCAGTTGTAAAGGAAGTTGTTAGAATTCATCTAATGGAATAATAAATATATTTTAATCTATCAACTTCTGTTTAAATTTCCAAAAGGATTAGTTGAGTGACTCTCTGTCTCCTCATCTTTTGATTTATCATATGAAAATTAGAAGACTGAGAATATGCCAATCTTTGCAAAGTGATAAAGGATTATCCAGTAGTTTTATTGGCCAACTGCCTTGGTATCAACAAACTACTACGTATGAGAAAAAAACGAGGAAAAACCCCCATATTTTGTAAAAAGTAAGTGATAAATTTTCAACTATCAAAGATGTGTATGGAAAATACATGGTCTTATTCAACAAGTGAAACTTCATAGGTAGCACAGAAGAGAGCCAAAAAATTGCTCAAATACTGAAGAAAATAGTTTGTACAAAGAAATCATAGGATCATGGAATGTTAAGGGGTTGAAATGAACCTTAATCACCTAGTCCTAACCACTCCTGCCATGGAAAGGGACACTGCCAGGGTTGGGGCATCCACAACCTCCCTGGGCAACCTGTTCCAGTGTCTCACCAACCTCACATCATCCAAATACCTAACCTATATTTCCCCTCTTGCAGTTTGTACCCATTATTCCTTGTCCTATCACTACAGCTCCTGATGAAGAGCCCCTTAGGCCTCTCTGTAGGCCCTTTCATATACTGGAAGGTTGCTATGTGGTCCCCACATAACCTTCTCTTCTCAAACAACAACTTTCTCAGCCTGTCTTCATAGGGAAGGTGTGTCAGTCCTCTCATCAGCTTCATGGCCTCCTCAGAACTTGCTCCAGCAGCTCCTTGTCCTTATGCTGGGGCACAAGAGCTGGACACAGCACTCCAGCTGGGGTCTCATTAGAGCAGAGGGGCAGAATCCCCTCCCTTGCCCTGCTGGCCATGCTCCTTTTAATGCAGCCCAGGACTTCCTTGGCTTTCTGGGCTGGTTAATGTTGAGTTTTTTATCTACCATCACCCCCAAGTCTTTCACCACAGGGCTGCTCTCAATCACTTCTCTGCTCATGCTGTTGGCGTGTCTGGGATTGCCATGACCCAGGTGTAGGACCTTGCACTTGGCTTTGTTGACCTCCATGAGGTTTGCACTGGCCCAGCTCTCAAGCCTGTCCAGGCTCTGGATGCCATCCCTTCCCTGCAGCGTGTCACTGCCCCACACAGCCTGGTGCTGTCAGGGAACTTGCTGAGGGTGCCCTTGATCCCTCTGTCCATGCCCCTGACAAAGATGTTCAGCAGTATTGGCCCCAGCACTGACCCCTGAGGGACACCACTTGTCACAGGTCTCCACATGGACCATGAGCCCTTGACCACAACTCTTTGTGGGTGGCCATCCAACCAGTTCTTCATCCCCCCAGTGGTCCATCCCTCAAATCCATGTCTCTCCAATTTAGAGACAAGGATGTTGTGTGGGGCAGCGTCAAACCCTTTGCATAAATCCAGTAGGGGATGTCAGCAGCTCTGCCTCTGTCCACCAATGCTGCCACCCCTGAGTGAAGGTCACCAGATTTGTCAGGCATGATTTGTCCTTAGTAAAGCCATGTTGGCTGTTAACAATCACCCCTTTCTTTCCATGTGCCTTAGCAGAGTTTCCAAGAGAATCTGCTGCATGATCTTGCCTGACCCAGAGGTGAAACTGACTGGTCTGTACTTCCTTGGGTCTTCCACTTCCCCTTTTTAAATAGGAGGTTATATTTCCCTTTTTCCAGTTATCTGGAACTTCGAAGAGTACAACACTGTCTGTTCTGTCTTTCCAAGAAAAAAACAATTAAGATGACAGACAGTGTAAGTGTATAAATGAAATAAGAGGAAATAATACTGAGAAATGAGGACTAACATTAGTAGAGAAAAGCAAAAATACATAGTTACAGGTAGCAAATTGGGCACAAATGTTTCACAGAAGGTATAGCCACTCACTAAAAGAAACTGCCAATAGAAGAAGTGTATTCTCCACATTTTCTCGTCTTCACATCATAATAGCCACTTCTTCAAAACATATTCTGGAATTGAGCACAACTTCTGCCTTCAAAAACCATGGATTACTGGGCTTATGAAAAGGGTAAGTGGGACAAACCATGGTATAATGAAGGTCAGACTAGATGATCTAATAGGTCCAAAAATCCATGCTTTTTTCCATTACTAGTTTACATGATGGGAAAAAGGAAATATTCATGTTTCCATATCTTTAGCCAAAATAAACATACTTCCTTGCCAAGCATTCAAAAATCCATAGTGCCCAAAGTTGACTAAGATTTATAAACCAGAACACAGACTTTTATATAAAAAGAAATGAGCAAATCATAGATACCTGATCAAAGTTTCCATCACATACTATCTCTTTGGACAAACATTAGTATGAAGGTGAGAGAATCAAGCAGGATTTACTCACTCACATACAGAGAGAGCACAGTTTACTCTAACATTTTGGATATTTATCTACAAAAAAATCAAAAGGAAAATATGGTGGAAATCCTTTGAATATACTGTACTTTCAAAAGCTAGAATACTATTAGACTATTTAAGCTCAGGTATTCAGACAAATTTAATAAACACCGTGGTTACTTGAGTTAATGTCAGAAACATGCAGACACACAAGGAAATACTCTCTTCCTAGTCTCTTCCAGGCTCTGCATAATCTATGCAGGATCAAACAGTTACATCTTACTGCTGACCTAAACATTTTATAAGTGCATGGCAAACTTTTTTTCAGAAAACCCATACTATCTTTTTATTAAACAGATAAAACTCCTTCTATACTCTTCCCCAGAAATCTGATATATTTGATGGAAGAAATATTCCTATGTGTAATCATATCTCTGAGACAAAGAGAACCGCTGAACATCTCTGCAAGATGCCTCAATACCTTGGGTCTATTAAGTAGGAGCTTGTCTGACCTAAGGTCCCTGTACTCTGCTGTACAACACAGCTGCAAAACTCAGTTTACCTAGACTAACAGACAAAAAACCCAAAACGGACCCTTTCATTAAGAGAAAGCATGCATGGGCTGAAATATTTCTTGATTAAGCATAACTGGTTTTGCATCTCTTTTCAATCATAAGTTTAGATCAATTGAGACAGATCATGAAGTGCCACAGGTGTTTAACAAAGGTATTTAAGCAAAGTGTCTAACATGAACACTTCAAACATGAGTGTCATATACTTCTCTTGATACAAGACCAATCTGTAAGACAAAGCTTAGTTGCCTGTTATTTTTTGCTTGCTTTTGAAAGCCAATCTGTCATCCAAAAATCTGCCAGGTATCAAATTATGAAGCACTGTAACACGTATATAGACAAGTGGAAAATACAGAGGCATTTAAGGTAAAAATAGATTGAATTTCTAAACTGTTATTTAATCCAGTGCAGTTCTAATTTATGTCCATGAAGTTATTTGCAAACTCTAGTCTCAGTCAAATTCAGGAACCAAAATATCCACAAACTGAGTGATTTTGCTATTCTAATTTATCATATTTTTAAAGAAAAACATAAGCCAGCATTTATTGAAATTGATTCAATTGTCTATAATCAACAACCATGTGTGGAGCTCTTCCTCAGATATTTTTTAAAAGCTAAGAGCATGTGATGAAGTCAAAGACTACAGCAATGCAGTGCAAATTGTCGCAAGCCATGTTTTTTTACAACAAGAGGCTCAAGTACTCTACTCCACCAAAAAAGGCAAAAATCCCTCAAAAAGCAGAGTGGAGTTCGGTCTGAGAACCACAGCATGATCTCAAACAGCAATCACTATGTAACTACAGTTATTGACCTTTGTAAATGACAGTATAAAAAAAACCCCCACCCTCCTGAGGAAGTGGATGCCTATCTACCTCTGGAAGAAGCAGAAGTTCTCACTAAGAGTTTGCATGCCTAATCCTGTGTGTCACTGCAGAACTGCTGCTGAGCTCCTGTTCTCCACTTGCTTCCCATGGAGCTCAAAGCTTAACTTGGCAGCTCTGAAAGTTCTCACTGTAAATGGTTCGAACTGTTTACCATCACATCCTCCCACGCACACGCAAAAAACCACAATGTCAAGAGTCACAGATATTTTTTAAAAAACATGAAAATCATGGAATCCATCACTCTTATGACAGCCATGACAAAAATGCAGTTTCAGTGATGGGTTGGCAAAAAGTTTATGTAACCCGAGACTCTTATGTGGAGAGTGAGTTTGAAGGCATTGTATGGTTCATCTAACATTATGGAATTTTTTTCCTGTCTTATATAGTTAGAAGCACTTAAAGCCTGAAAAGAGCATTGGGTGCACATGAATTCTATTTTGGCATATTTTGCAAGAAATCAATATGAAAAAAACCAGGTTTTAAAGTTCCTGCTATAAAAAAAAATAAAACTTCAAAAATCAAAACACTGGAAATATTTAAAATCTGTGGTAGCATACATTTAAAATCTCAAATCAGTCTAAGCAATGGATAATAACTTCTCATCAACTGGAGAGGACACAAGACAGAAAAAAACCCCAACCTAATCTATGATAATGCTCAACATGACATCAAAGTAGATCAGACAGAAAAATTAAATAGGAAAGAAAAAAAGCTAGGCGAGAAATAAACTATGCAGATTTGAAAAACAGGATAACAAGATCTCACAGTGGCAGATTAGTATAGCAGTACATATGCCATAGAAAAGAAAACATAACTTTAAAGTAATCAGTAATCTCTCTAGCGTTCTTTCAAAAACTTACAGGGAGGGAGGGAAATCAACTTAAAAAAAATTGCTCTTTTTCAACTTACGTTGAGTCTACCTGAACCTAACAATATAAACAGAAACAATACCATCTAAACCCTTGAAAACACATTTGAAGAACAGAAACAATCTGATCATGTATTCGAATTCAGCACATAAATTCCCAAGGAAATAGGAAGGAATTTGCTGTTCTGCATTAGGCTATTCTCCTCACTATTGAGAGAATGGTACTAGTGGAAGAAGTGGTAAAACATTGACTGTACAAGCATCACTGATGCACTCTTTCATTCATGTTGAGATAGAAAACTGTTATTGGCAACATGCTGGAAAAGAATGTAAGTACTCAGATTCTTACAAGTATGCACCTCAAATCCTAAAGGCAATAAGAACATAATTCTAAAAATAACTGAGATATATTATTCATACATACACTTTCTTTCCATTGAGAAACTGAGATCTCTTGCCTTTCCCAGGATATGCTACTGTATCTTACTACTGCAAGACTGGCAGACACAGTAGGGAGAGAAAACCATAGATGTGATCTTAAGTTAGGGGTTCCTGTACCAAAAAACTTGATTTTTTTTTTGTTTCATGTTTTTTTCAAAGAATATTTTCCACTGTAACATCACAACAGTCCACATTTCTCATTCACAATTACGTAACAAGTCTACCTGTAACTAACAAATGGAATAATTTAATGGAAAGGAAAAGATCAAAAAAATAGGGAACTACTGAATGTGTTACAATACAGTTGCACAGCTGGAAACTAACACTGAATTCTAAAGAAACCATCTGAGATTTAGCAGGATGCATAGATGAAGTTCTTATGAATAGCCCAGCTGCTTTAATAGTCTGCTGACACTGAAAACAAAAGGTATTGCACTACTTTCCCTCCTAAATTGCTCCTCCTTCATCTACCATGACACCTAGTTTAGGCAGCCATACTTCTAATGGCTTTTGCTCAGTTACCTTTCTTACAGGAAAGTGAAATAAGTCAGTGCTATTCTGATGAGGGCTGGAACAGGTGTGCATGGTAAGTAGTAAAAATGCACAACCAGGAGCTGGGGATACAGGGGGAAGAGAGTAATAGAAAAGAGACTGGTAAATTAATCCTGCAAACCTGCTGATGATTATTTGGAATTACCAAATAAGTTTTAATTTTTGCTAAGTAATCTGGTCACCTCTCTATTTTTCAGGTTTGTAGGTCAGGCTTTAAATACTCATAATCACTAAGCTAGTTTATGGCATTTGCTGGGTTTGTTATCTGTTCTGCTTCTATGTATATACACTGAGAGAACATACCCTTTAGCATACAGCCACAAGACTCAGAGGAAATACATTTGATTATTAGTTAATGCAATGACTTTGTGCTACTAGGAAGGCCCCGTAACTGGATATCTTTTATATCGTCATTTTAATGGTGAAAAAGGTTTCTTTCTAAAAAACTCCTCTATTTTCTTTTTCATTAAATACAGATGACCTTTCCTGCCAACAGTATCACAGAATCATAGAATATCCTGAGTTGGAAGGAACCCACAAGGATTATCAAAGTCCCAACTCCTGGCCTTACACAGGACAACACCAAAAATTATACCACGTACCCAAGAGTGTTGTCCAAGCACTTCTTGAACAACAGAATACCTATTTCCTTTAATTTTAGAGTCCTAAAAATGCAATAGTAAGATTTTTTCACTCTTTGTATCAATGCTGCCACAAAGTACGTATTTCTTAACTAATCTATGAGAAAAAGGACAGACTGTAGAACAAGACCTTAAGACAAGAAATACACTGTTATACTGTTAAATAGGAACTCCAGCAGCTAAAACTTTTACTAAGTAGAGCTCCTTAACACACACTTGGAACAACAGTCTTTCATAACTCCATTTAAGTACTCATTTTAAACACAAGGGTTTTTTTTCCCTGGCAAATATAAGGCTTCGGACAGTAAACTAATATCACTTAGTGATTGAAGTTAAGCATGAAAAGAAACTGCAAAGGAGCACATTTAGAAAAGGGAGAAAAGCACTTGGAAACAATAGGACCAAATCTCTTGTCTAGTATAGAATGGTATGACACCAAATCTTTTGTTCTAGAGAGGAATGGAGCCTGTCTATGAGAAAAATTTTGATTGGTGTGGACAGCATGCATTACTCAGCAAGGCTTAAAATGACAGACCCTGCCCTTGCAGATGATACTTCATATGAAGAATCTCAGCTGATACACAAAGGTTTTCATAACTCTAAGTCTTGTTGTCTGTCAATGTAAGACCCTAGAGATTTGCAGAAAACAGGTTAGAGCACCCATAATGGCAGTTTTTGAGAGATTCTCTGGGCAGATAACAAAATTCTAGAATTTCTTAGGTTGCAGTGGACCTTCAAGACCATTGAGTTCAACTGTTAACTCAGCAAATGCCAAGTTCAGCACTAAACCATGTCCCTAAGCACCACATCTACATAGATCTTGAAAATAGTTTCAGGGACAATTACTCCACCACTTTCCTGGGCAGCCTGGTCCAGTGCTTGACAACTGTATCGGTGAAGGAATTTTTTCTAATGACCAGTCTAAACCTCTCCTGGCGCAGCTTGAAGCCATTTGCTCTTGTCCTATTCTGGTTATGTGGGAGAAAAGACTTCCACCCACCTCACTACAACCTCCTCTCAGATGGTTGTAGAGAGCAATAAAGTCTCTCATGAGCCTCCTTTTCTCCAGGCTAAAGAACCCCAGTTCCCTCAGATGCTCCTCGTAGGACTTGTGCTCCTTCACACTGGGGGTAGATGTGGCCCTTAGGGACATGGTTTAGTGGTGAATGTTGCAGTGTTAACTTTACAGTTTGATCCAGGGATCTTAAAGGTCTTCCCCAACCTGAAAAATTCTATGATTCTATCAACTGCACCCTCAGTAAGTTTGCAGGTGACACCAAGCTGGGTGGGAGTGCTGATCTGCTGGAGGGCAGGAGGGCTCTGCAGAGGGATCTGGACAGGCTGGACCATGGGCTGAGGCCAATGGTGTGAGGTTCAACAAGGCCCAGTGCCAGCTGTTGCCCTTGGGTCACAACAACCCCAGGCAGTGCCACAGGCTGGGGCAGAGTGGCTGCAAAGCTGCCCAGTGGAAAAGGACCTGGGGGTGCTGGTGACAGCAGCTGAACATGAGCCTGGGTGTGCCTAGGTGGCCAAGAAGGCCAGTGGCATCCTGGCCTGGATCAGCAATGGTGTGGCCAGCAGGACCAGGGCAGGGATTGTCCCCCTGTACTGGGCACTGGTGAGGCCACACCTCAAATCCTGTGTTCAGCTTTGGGCCACAGGACAGACCTTCTCCCCTCTTTGAGCAAAGAAGCAATGGGTGATATAATTTTGGTTAAATAAACGAGAAAATAGTATTTTATTCAGTACTGCATTCAGATTACTCTTGAAAGTCAAAGCAAGACTGTATCAAGAGCTTCCTTCTGCACAGCTAAAGGGAATGAAAAGATTATGCGCAGAACAGAGACTTACAACTGACCACTATTACAGCAAAGTATATTCCCCATGAGGATGCACTCATTTTTCAGAAAATGAAATAATAAAAAAAACTGATAAAGCTCAAATAAGTTTCAAGGAGCTTAACTTAAGCCAGTAAAAATAATTTTACTAGAGGGAGAATAACCAGAAAAAATGACTTGAACCTTCCGGTACAAGTCTGAGCAATTCTTATTATTTAATAAAATACATGCACGCAACCCCACACTTTATGACTGGGTCCTGATATTCCGGTAATACTGTAAGTTATCCAGCATATTTGGAACCATGGAAGCTCTAAAACACATTCATCTGCAAGTGCTCTAAAACAGATAATTTCATTCCACTTATATAGACTACAATTTGCATTGTTTGGATCTCAGAGCAAGGGATAACCTTATAAACTTGATAAACATAAAAATCATCACTGGAGACAGGAAAAAAAAAAGAAATAAAATAAGATTTCCCATAATTTCTTCCTCAAATACATCTGAATCCTAGAAATATATCTTCAAAAATCACATTTAAATCTTACTTCATAAGAATTTCGCTTTCCACACCGTGGTGTTGTGCATCACTGTATTTATGGACAAGACATGTAGAACTGGCACTTGGGGACATGGTTTAGTGGTGGACACTTGGGAGCGTCCTGCTTATATTTGGATTTACTGATCTTATCCAATCTCAGTAATTCTGTAATTCTAAATTAACAGTTCCAACATTTAGCATGGAATTTCTAAAAGCATACATCTTACATTGCTGTAAAGATGAAATACTGTAAAGATGAATTCTCTTTGAGAATTCCAAACTTCTGTACATATTAAAATATTTCAAGAACGACAGAACATTTTAAATCCAAGGTATTTTGGAACACGCATTTGTATTGTAATTATATGAATCACAAATATTACTTGTCACAAAGGCATTTAAATAAAGCTGAGTATCTTTTGGAGTAGGCTAGCACAGCCTGATCAAACAATTACGGCAGCAATGCTTACCTACAGCTAGCCTGAATGCAAGAAATACTCAAAGATATGAGGGTATGAAACAGGAACATACTATTTAGCCTTTTAGGATATAAATTTCAGTAAGAGCGCTGGAAATACATTTATTTAATAAACATTACATAATTCCTTGTAAGGGTTAGATAATGCCTTGAATATTCTAGCATCAAAATAGCAACATGAAAGTAGAGAGACAGAAATAGAACCTCATGATTTGTAATTGTTTCAAGAATTATTTTATAAATCAAAACAGGACAAATATGTAAGGTTTATTCCTACTTCCCAACAGATACTAGTGGACAAATAGGCTAGCAAGTGAGAATTCTGCTGAGCAATATACGAAGTTTAATGCAGCTTTTCCCACCCTGGGTCCTTAGGGCTTTTTGTACTGTCATAGTTTATCAGCAAGTTATTTCCATGAACAGGAGACAACATTGTCACTTAATCGTAGCAGGCATTCTTGCTGATCCTCTAGCCAGAGGGTTCTAATGTTAATAGAACAATAGCCACCATTCAAAACCATCCTTTTCTGCCAACAGCCTGTAACCACCATTTCATCAGTCAATGAAAAAAAAACAACAATGAGCCTAAAGGTTACTGGGCAGTAAATTTGTGGAGGAAATGCTTGAATGAAAAAAGACACCCATGAATGCATTTTTCCATCACCAATATTCTACCACCTTACTGATGACACAGTTTCGAAAAGATCTGCTTAATCCTTTAACTTTACTATCAGAAAATGACTACAACTACAATTCTAAAGCCTTGCTATAACCTTATAATAATACATCTGCCATGGACAGACTGCAGATAAAATTCTGCAGATGCAAAATAGAAGTATTTTTATGGCTTTGAACAAGTTAAGCTATTTATTTTTGTCTGGCCACTGGAAGTTTCACAGGAGAAACTTCTAACCATACAAATTACAGAAAGGATTTGAGGGACAGTCCCTAAAACTGACCTGGAGAGGAATATAGATTACATGATTAAAGAATTGTCTCTGATTAAGGATGGTTATATTATTTGGATATTTTTTGTTAAAGATTTGCCAAACAAAAATCAGACTGTAACAGATAATAACTCTTTAAAAGTATCACCGAATTTTGATTAATAAAAAAAGCAATATAAATACTGTTTTCTTGGTAGGCATAAGTATTTTTTTCAAAGATGCTTACATTCAGCTATACAGGAAGGTTATAAGACAGTGCCTTAATAATGCCCTAAAATCTGCTAACATTCCACCAACTACAACTCTTTTTTCTGGGCAGAGGTGTTATTAAAAAATCCAACAGCTTCAATTAAAATGTTTTCACTGGATCATGCACTTGTTTTTAAAAATAAAAATTTGCTTTTAATTCAATTTTTACGCTTTTAAACAAATTCAAGATAATTGTCAAATTTAATTCAATTACTTTTTCCACTAAAAAACATTACTGTGAAGATATTATCCTCACTATGAAATAGAAGGGATAGCATGACATAAAAACCACAGTTATTTTAAGTAGATGAAGGTTTATTTTTCATTTAAGCACTTATTTTTTTAGATGAGAAAAACGTACTTTGTTGATGAAAGGTAACTTTAACTCAGTAACTTTAACTTCAAACATAATGCTGAAAAACAATTTCACATTTTAGATGGCTGAAGTGATGTGTTTTTCTTTGGACATTTTAACAAAATGGCTAGTTTCAGATACCTTATTTTGTAATCAAAACAGCTAGCAACCTGAACATACCTAAGAAATAGTTTGGTAACTTTTTGTCTTAGGCTACTGCGAATGAACACTAAATTGCTCAATGTTGAATTGTAAGAAAAAAATGAGCACATAAAGCATGTATGAAATAATCTGAAACCTGCATCATATTTTCATTATAAATATAAAATATTTCATCAGACTACTCCAAAGTACATTGTAATTAATATCCCAGTAAGTCTTGAAGAAGCTGTGAGTTCGAGCGTTTCACAGATAATATGCATTAAAAATGAAAATTTAAAAAAAATAAGAATACAAAATCGGAGTTCAAAATAAGCTGGACATATTAAGTCCATCTTCTTTTCTAGAGGTGATTATGCAACTGCTGACCTCAATTCACACTAAAAGTTGTTTTTTTCCATTTTGTGTGCTAGTCACTGAAACAGCCACACAACCTACTTGGTTGAGAATGCTATCTTACAGAGGGAAAATATATCTATAAAATTAGCTTGAACCCTGTCCTCTACCACAGTGAAAGTGGCATAAATACTTCACTCACTATCATCTATCCCATTACAGTGAATTACAGTATGCATATACTTAAAATGAGAATACTACCATAATGCCATTTCTGTGACAATGACACGCTATACATTAAAGTCACTACTATTTCTTGAGGAATTATTTGGGAAAAAATGAAACATGGACACTGCACTAGGTTAGTATTTAATCCGCATGCATTCAGAAACAGTCTCCATTCCATATACAACCAACAACTTCCAAAGTAGATGTTACGATCTCACAATCAATATTCAAATGTTAATTCAATCACGAAAACCCTACCAATTTATAACCATCTCTGAAAAAACATGATTCCTGTGCTGCATGATGTCATGAGAGCAGCCTGATAAGAACGACTTGGAGTTGTGCTGCATAAAATGCTGAGCACAAGCTGGCAACAAGCGATTGCAGCCCAAACAATCAACCATATCCTGGGCTCCATCCAAAGCAGCGTGGCCAGCAGGGCCAGGGAGGGGATTCTGCACCTCTGCTCTGCTGAGACCCCATCTGCAGTGCTGCATCCAGCTCTGGGGTCCCAGCAGGAAGGACATGGACCTGTTGGAGCAGGTCCAGAAGAGACCCATGAAAACGATCAGAGGATTGAAACATCCATCCAATGAGAAAAGGCTTAAATGGTTGAGGTTGTTCAGCGCAGAGAAGAGAAGGCTCTGGGGTAACCTTATTGCAGCCTTTCAGTATCTAAAGGGGTCTAAAAGAAAGATGGAGATAGTCTTTTTATAGCAGGACCTGTTGGGATAGGGGTAATGGATTTAAACTAAAAGAGTGTAGCTTCAGACTAGATGTAAGGAAGACATTTTTTACACTGGGGGTGGTGAAACACTGGAACAGGTTGCCCACAAATATGGCGGATATCCCATCCCTGGGGTTCATTCAATGTCAAACTGGACAGGGGTCTGAGCAAAATAATATGCTGGAAGATATCCCTGTCCACTGCAGGAGTGTTAGATTAGGTGACCTTTACAAGTCCTTTCCAATCTACCCTATAATTTTTTGATACCCTGGTATCATAACTTTTAGCAAGATTATTCCTATTCAATAAAGAATGTTACAAGAGATGTTTCAGTTAAGTAAACTTATTCAAATAGTTTAAATAAATTTAGCAACTTGCTTATTATACAATGTACAAAAACGACAAAGGCAAATTCTACTGCCCAAGATACTCAGATGAACTTTCAAAATTCAGGTACAGTATCAACATATGTAGAAAGTATTTTAGAGATTTATTGCAAGACTCAAACTACTTAACTAGATGAAAAGCACACTAGAGTTACAAGATAGTTTATGTATATAACTATATAAATAGCACAACATAAACTATACTGAAAATTCAGTCTCCCCAGAGATGACTACATGACAAAAGGCAGCACAATGACAAGCACCTGAGACTGCTGAGGACCCAAACTCTAGGACATGGAAGGGAGAGCTAAATACCAACAAATACACTTGCATGCATGTGTACATAAAGACTATCTAGACATATTTCACTGGATTTGTATTAATTTTACACTCATATTTCAAGAACCACAACAAATTCCAACTTTAAGAAGAACAAAGTGGTAAAGAATTTTTCACTACAAAAGACAGACCTACAAATTAATACATTCTTAAAAAAACCTGTGTGTTCTTAACTAAGCATTGCCTTAAAGGAAAAGAACCACGGACTTTATTTCCTTTATTATCTGCACCATTTTTATTTTGAGAAGCTCACGTCATGAGCTGAAAAGTGACAATCTGGATTTAACAAGCATGACAGGTTGCCAAACTAAGATTACTTCTAACAATGTTTCACAGTGCCCCAGACTCTCTCCTGCTGACCTTTCCACACGTGGTTCAGAGACCACTGGATTAGAGCTGTTAACAAATCACAGGTGCAGCCAATTAACCAAGAAATGACGTAACAATGACTTCCAGTCTTAAGCATGAGGCTTGTTCAGCAAATAATGCTTTTCCATCAATGAGCTCAGTATGGCTGCTTATCAGCCAAACTTAAGAAGAACTTCAAAAGGCCTGTACTGCTGATACACTTCTCATTAAAAAGCGATTTTATTGTGAAATTATCCAACTGTGACTACGGTATGCTTTGCTGTTCTCTAACTTGGGAAGTTGTCAAACAATGTGTATTAATCTTTTTACCGAGAGGATCACAGATTTTCTGGTGCACAATGAGCTAAAATGATAACTAATGGAAACGGTGGTAAGAATTACATTGTTGTGTTTTTTGTGGGGTTTTGCTTGTTTGTTTTTTAATAGTGAATTCATTTTTTTGGTTGGTTGGTTTTGTTAATTGCCTCCCCACCTCACTTCTTGCAGGTGAGTATGTCTCAGTACATCGTGCGGTCTGGAGGTCTACAGACACTACAGAGAAACAGCTGGGCGCAGCCCAGATTTTGCAGGACTCAGTAAGCCACGCTGACTCCACACACCATCATGTGGTCCCAAATGGTCAACTCCGCTGCTCTAAGAACATGTGCAAGAACACACAGGGTGTCTCCACATGTCATTTGATAGGCTGGGCATGATTTTAAAACTTTCATTCTACATTGAAGTAACATGGTTCATACAACTTTTAAAACTGAGTTCTCTTTGCAGACAGTTAAGCCACATTTCTGTAGCAATGCACAAAACCCACTAAAAGTCAGACTGACCTCTGACTAACTATTGCAGCAATATGTCTTTCTTTTGTAATATCCCTTAGCTAGAAATGAGCAGACAAGAATAATACAGTACGGCAGCATTCTACATTATTCTCTCCTGCGCACTTTTATGGCCCCTATCTCTCTGATGCCTCAAAGCATTCCCTGATTAATTGGAAAGTGAGGGGGCAGTGCCACTAATCTCAGAACTCTGAAACCCAGGAGAACTAGAAAACACTTCATAGGTAAAGCTGCAAACTGTAAAATGAAAATTCACATGCTATAGCCTGCTCCATGAAATTGTGTATTTTGAACTGCAGGTCCCACTGCCATTAATAGTGCTACTTGTATTACCAGAGTTCTTCTTTCATGCCAGACGCTGTAATATCCTAATAACCCCTCAGAATAACAGTAATTCTGTAGCATTAGTCTAAACCTTCTCAGTAATAAAGGCAGTCTCTACAAAATGCCATGCTCTACAAAAACTAGCAATACCTGGTCCAGTTATTAGTAAAGGTATCTTGGGTTTAAGACCATAGTAATCTCCAACAGAATAAGGAGAAACTACATGAATTCACCAAATCAGTTTTCTGTTGGGTGTTCATTCATAGACACACATATTTACAACTTTTAACACACTAAAAGACAAAAAAACCCCACACTACTTTCTAATAAAAATGTTATTTAAAAAGATGCCATAAACATACGATATTTGGCTTGATACTTTGATTTTACCACTATCTTTAATTTTAAACTCAAGGTTGTGTTGGGTTGACCTAAATTGACAGACAGCCTGTTAAACCAATTACGCTTCTCTCAATTTCACATATTTAAACCGCGTGGAAAGCCGGGATTTTGAGGAGGTTTTGCCGTTCCAGCCGGGACGGGACGGAGGGGGGCCCTCAGAGCCCAGGGCCGGGCCGGGCCCGGCTGGGCCGGGCACCCCTGCCCCTCCTGCTCCCCCCACTCCCAACGCCGCAGCACGGACCCTGGGTCGCTGGGAGGGGGAACTATGGAGCCGTCCAACGCAGTTTTCTTAAGAAGCTGGCGGGAGCTTCCAGCCAACAGCCAGCACACTTCACGCCGAACTGAAGCGAATACCGTGCAGTGAGCGGCGCAGGGAGAGCAGGGGGCTCTCCTCACCGTGGACTCTGACCGGTAACAGCAACTTCAGAGGCAGAGGGAGAAAGAGAAAGCTGATCACGTGGGACGACGCTCCAGAGCCTCTAAAGATGGCTTTGGAAGAAGACGGAGGGCGGTGCCGCGCTTCCCGCGTGCAGCTTAAAATGCTTCTTGTAATGCCATGGTAAAGACTGTAACATCATAACTGTCTCTTTAATCCATTTAAAGTACATGGGGGGATGGACAGTTCACGTGTGGCTTGCAAAAGTTGAAAAAAGTGCCTATGCCAGTTTCTTTAAAAGCCGAGAGAAAGAGGGGTTTTTTAAAGACTGGGAGCGAAAAAAACTTTTGCGTTCAAGCCAAAATAAGTCAACCTTAAAAAATTAATAACCCCATGTAATGGTCCATGCCTTGCAGTGTAAAAAAACTGTGAGTTTTCATAGAAGAGATGTGTCACACCACAGCAGTTTTTTGTCCTTTTTTTTCCTCTTAAGTCTGTTAGTAAACTTTATAGTCTGTAAGTTTTGTGCCTGCTTTGTTTTCTCCTAATTTTTACCGCACACAAAAAAAATCAGTAAGTAATCCATATTTCAAACTGAAACCGCTACACTAAATTAGTGTTTCCGCCCGGTTCCGAATTCAACCCGCTACAAAGGTTCAGGAAAATACGAAGAATAAACACCGGTACAGAACAAAGGGCGAAACTGGTTATTCATAATTTGCTGTCAAAGGCCCGAATCCAAAAATGGTACCAAACGGGGAAAAAAAGTCTTAACTTGGCCTCAGATGCTATTTCACAAGGTAAAAATATTTTTACATAGAAAACTATTTGTTAAACAACCATTGTCCGTTTATTTACGACAACAGACGCAGCTGAAGTTATACAGACATTCATCTTTGAGCATATACAGAAACCCCCTACATTATTATTGTTTTATGTTAGGGATTAAAACCTAAAAAAAAAAGGAAAAGTACGTACAATGTAAAGAGGCAAAAAAATATTTGACAGGTCTTTCTGTCCATATATCAGAGAAAGCAGGATATGATATCTGAGGAAGACATATTTTTCTGTCTTCTTGAATTATGCCAAAACAGAAAGAAAGAAAAGCAACTAAAAATAAGTGTCAGAGAAAAAAAAAAGCAACATGGTCATGCAATTTGCTTCCAAGTGTTTTTAAAAAGATGCTTATAGAGATTTTTGAGCCATAAGAAACAGTGGTTGTGAAAAAAATGGGAGGAAAAATCTAGAGACCCAGGAGGTGAAAGAAGAAGGGGAAACCATAGTGTTGTATCACTCTTTACAATGAGAAAATATAACTCAATCAACAATTATATGCCTGAGATTGATAAAGTGTTCTTGAGCAAAAAGAACTGTAACTTAGAGCCATGAAAAAAATATTTCTACTACTTGTGGACACAGACTATCAAACTGTCTTGTGTGAAGGAAGAAAAATACAGCATAATATCTGATGAAGCTGACACAAAAGCTGGGGAAAATGCCACAAAAGAAGGTTAATGCTCAATTTACTTGATGCATCAAAGTCCAAGAGAGATTTGGTGCAATTTGCAAATGAAGATATGCTAATAGAAGGCTAGCAGATGAGTGAAAAAGGGTCCAAGAGGAGCCAGAAGGCAGACTGAAAAGCAGCAGCATTTTTATTTACTTAATAAGAAAAGCACTTACCAAAGAAAATTTTTGTGGGGTATATTCTCTAAATTAAAATGGAATTCTTTTCCACCATAGAAATATAAAATAGAGATAAACCGTAAGAATGAGATAAAAGAATTTAAGAGTCTTGTGTGCTCTATTAGGTAAAACACTGGATTAAATTATCCAAGCAGCCTTTTCTGCCTTATCCTCTCAAGGTTCAGGCTTTTTGGATGTTTTCCACTTTCACTAGATAAACAGCTTCTTCTCATTAGAAGCAGATACACCCTTATAAGGATTCAAGTTGGGTTGCCTTTATTCATGTTGACACAGATTTTATTCAACCCCTCTAACCCTACCCCCTCTGTGATTCAGCTAACAAAGTTGTGTGATTTATTTTGTTTCACTATTATCAAATTATCAACTACTATTAACTACTAATTATCAGAAATGTAACACAACAACTTTTTAGGCAATAATTGAATTCCCTTCTTTTTATTTACAAACGATTATTTATTATAAAGATTCCACAACCAGAATCTGATAACCAACATCACTTGCTCTACACTATATTAAAAATACTTATTACCTATTTGGCTCTCTAGAAAGGCATGTAAAAATAATAAAAACATTGAATTGTAAAACGGATTGACTGTCTAAAGTTAAACAGCAGATGAGATGTTTAAAGAAAATGTTTGAACATACTGCAGTCATCTTTCACTACAGTACCACTTTAAGATACATCGCTCATATTTACAGAAAAGGTATTCTATAATACAAAGAAAACCCTCAAAAAGTCTCTTCCCATGCTACTCAACTCTGTTGAAACAAAGAAAGGAAACGGAGCATGAACATTTAGCAATTAAAAAGTACATGGCTATACCACTGCTAAATCCATCTTGTTATGTTACAAGAAAAAATAATCACATGTGCAGCTAAACAACTGAGAACACTCCAACTCTTTGAAATGGTATCTTAGCCACTATATAGTGCTAACAATTCACTGTATAATAAGGATTACACGTTCTCACCTTCCATCACGCTAACTGCATTTTCACGGGTCATATACGCATCCTTTTTTTCCAGGTGACTAGACAAATGCACACACAAACTTCACCTAAAAATACACTGAGTCTTGCCAAGTAGCAGCAGGATGAAATATACCACAGTAACAATCCCGTCTTTGTCCCAGCCTAACACTATACCTATTAACACGCTTTGATGCTTAGCCAAGAAAAATCTCAGTGCTGGGATTCTGGGTTTTGTGCCCAAACAATCTGGGCTTGTGTTTAATATAGTATAGTCTGCTTTTAAGTTACTGCCAATCATTAACTCTACAAAAAGTACGTCTGGGATTATTTTTTCTTCACAATGAATGTTATTAAGGTAAAGAAGGCAGAAAAATTAACATTATTTTGAAAAGAATAAGTGGATCATGCAATCCTTAGCACTAAGAAAATAGTCTTATTCAGAAAATAAATGTATTTCTAAAAACAATTCCGAAGTAATCTTTGTTTCTTGTGTGTCAGTAATACGTGTCCGAAATACTGAATTTCTTGAACAAAATACAAAAATGCAAATTAAAAGAAACACACTAGTTTCTTAAACTCACAGATAAGTTAAGAATTCATTTTCACCCTAGGTAATAATTTTCAGTTTCTTAAACAATTACACAGAGAAGTATCATCAGTCAAAAAATAACTTAGGAATATATTAAAGAAAAATGGTTAAAATATGAAACATCACACTTAGCTAAACCAAATATTATTACTATCCTTACAGAAAAATAGACTGAAGTGAGTGATCCCTCATGCATTTAGGAAAAGAAGTATGTAAAACAAAAGAAAATATCAATTAAGTGTGCTTTTAAAGCATTAGTGCTCTGACATTAGTGGAGAAGATGAGAAAAAAACTAATAACAAAATGACTTGATAAAACATATAAAGATTAAAACAAGAGTAAATATAATTCAAAGTTCTAGTCCCAGCAAGAGGCTGTTCCCATTTCACTGTAAGACTGATATCTTTTATACAGTATGCTGTGGACAGAAGGTCATGCCCACCTTCTACAGCACTAAAACTTGCTTAGAAGTCTCTTGTCTATGATAGCCTACTTCTGGCTCTGATTTTGTAGCTGACTTTTTTTTATGTGATTTACTGAGGTTGTATAAGCAATCTATTTTATAAAGAACTCCACAAGCAACTATAACACTCTAGTTGTGTAAAAACTGGCAAGAAAAGGAGGCCAAGTGGACAGGAACAGAAGACAACAATCTCTTGAGACAGTCTTAAAAAAAAAAAGTTACTCAATTCCAAGTGTAAGGATTTTTTCTGTCATTTTAGACAAAATCTTCCTTTCTCTCCTTTATCCTCATAGCATAAGATAATTATCAAATTACAGTCCTAAGGAACTTCATTGGTTCTCAGGCTTATTTATGAATTTTTGTTTACATTAATAGTTTCACTGGAATCATTGAGTCATGTAAACATTTGCAGAAGTAATCAATTTCCATATGACTGTGGATAAATGGCAATTTACAAATTAGCAATTTCGTTTCATATCCTTATTGAATTTATATGCTATGACAAGTCACTCAAAAGCATACAAAATACACATGAATTAACGTAGAAACCTATCAAAATAAACATCTGTCATGTAGGTAAGTATGACTGTAAGAATATTTGACCTGTGGGTGACTCTGTATGATATAACTACAAAATTAGGATATCAGTACTGAACTAAAATACTCTGAAAACATTTCTTCTTTCAGACACTTGAGCTGCATAGAACTAAGTCTCTTCCTTTCCTCTCTTTACATCTCTAGTGATTAGCACGTGTGTGTGATTCTCTAGTTTAACACCAGCCGTAGTCAAGATCAAGCAAGGTACCGTATAAGTACCTAACATTCTTTTTCTGGGGATCTAGTGTATAAAGACATCTTCACAGAAGCCAAAGAACCCCCAAACAAAAACAAACAAAAAGTTCAAATTACAAATATGTGAAAGTTTAAATATTTATACTTTTTGAAAAGCAGAAGCTTAGAACAGCTACTACATTAATCACACACACTCAACCAAACTGGGTTTTAAAAGAATACATAAAAATAAGTTCCTTTTTCAAGTTACTTCCATTCCCACTGTTTTTGATACCTAGACAATGAATTCCCACCAGTTAGTGTCTGTGCTTCTTCTTAACACCACAGCAGAGAAAAAAAAAGTTTTCAGGTAGCTTCAGCTCATGCATATCTGCATATCATAGCTGTGGCAATAAAACACAAAACATATTCTCTCAGATAAAACAATTTAAAATGTATTTAGAATTCAGGAGAGTTCCATCTGCAAACCACTGGAGGCATGTGTCATTTTGTCTACTTTATTTCTGACATACACTCCAAGATTCTTCAAAGGAGTGCCCCACTTGCACTCTGAGTACAAAGGCAAATTTGGCATATGTGAGACAAGGAGTATATGTCAGAGCACCTGTAACTACAGGGTAAAACCTGGAAAATGTGTTGATCTTGACAACTGGCAGACGTTTTCTGTATTCTTATGCTGTAAAGTCAATTAACAAATAATGGAATAACTTCATTACTTCCTCACAGGTAATAATCCAAACTCTACCTCTTTACTGGGGCTGAGTCCTGTCCCGATTTCCAAAAAATGCTTCTCTAGTGGAAAGCCCTGTCCTGATATACACCAAAAATACTTAAGTAGGTACTACCTGCATAATACAGAAATTTTATCTCCTACAACCTCGTCAGATCTGCACAGCCAAGTTCACATCCTTGAATTAAGACCTTCTCAAGAACTTATATGATGAACAAGAAAAATTGTCTAATTCAGCTGGTGTTCTTGATGTACTGTATCTAAGACAAATGACTAACCTAATGAAATTCTGATTGGAAACACTTCAATCAAGATACAGAAAACCAGAAAGACTAAAATAGTGCCATACTGTTCCATATATGTATCAGCTCTTGCCTAGCTCTTCTCCAAGGAGCTTTTCAAATAACAATTCAAACCAAGAGTGAAGAACAGAAGTAAAAATCTATTAACTACTGAAGAGCAACAAGCAGATCACTTAGAACAGTCCTAAACATTTTTAGTGTAATAAAGGCCACTAAAAGCTAGGATTTAAGAGAAACATTTCAATACCCTGAATTGAAACAGGATGAGTAGCAAAGATTTGCTTACTTGCTGTCTTGAAATTCAGCATTATATGAGTTTTTGCACTTTTACAGAAATATTGGTTAGAATTTTATTCAGTATTATTTAAAATTATTTCAATATGTGATTAAATAGCTACTTTTGCATAAAGTTGAAATTTATGAATTTAATATATAAATTATTTAAAATTGTTGAAAGTTTTGGACATTTATTTTACTGTCAAAATGGCCAGCTTCAAGTTAAGTTAAACAACACAAGCTGTTTTGCTGGTTTATTACTAATGATGGCTCCTAGTTTTAAAAGAAAACCCATACAAAGGGAGCATAATAAACACAGAGTGAACAAGTCCTTTTTGAAACACAGAATTAATGATTTTTAATAAAATAAAAGTATTTACAATTTCCCCATGAAACATAAGCATTAGCCTTAACATTTCAGAGATCCAGAACCAGGGAATGGTTTGTGTTGGAAGGAGATTCAAGAGGCAGAATCTTAGAATGGTTTGGGTTGGAAGGGATGGTTAAAAGTTATTGCATCCAAGTCCCTACAGTGTGCAGTGACATCTTCAACCAGATCAGGTTGCTCAGAGCCTTGTCCTGCCAGACCTTGAACAAACCGCATGGGTGGACCATCCACCACCTCGCTGGGCAACCAGTTCAGCGTTTCACCATCCTCATTGTAAAAAAAATCTCGGTTATAGCTAATCTGAATCAACCCTTTTTTTGGTTAAAACCATTGCCTCTTATTCTTAGAGCAACAGACCCTGCTAAAAAGTTTATCCCCATCTTTCATACAGGTTTTACCTCCCTCGCCCGGCTGGCCATACTTCTTTTGATGCAGCCCAGATGGTTTTCTGGGCTGCAAATGCACGTTTCCAGCTCATGTCAAGCTTCTTGTCAACCAACACCCCCAAGTTTTCTCGTCAGGGCTGCTCTCAATCCATTTTATGCTCAGCCTGTATTTGTGCTTAGGATTGCTCTGACCCAGGTGCAGCACCTTGCACTTGGCATTGTTGAAATTTAGAATACAATGAGTTTCATTTTGAGAAAAAATTGAAAGAGGGGAAATTTAAGTTTCGGAGTAACATATAGATTCTGAAACAATGCTATCGGAGAGTTTCTCAGCAGAACTCCATATATGTTCCTGACTGGTTGCTAACTTGGCCAATTTTAAAGTCAACCCAAAAAACCCGAAAACTTGCTTCCCAGTACGTACATGTAAGGAAGTCTTAAAAAAAAATACAGTGACACAAAACAGGCCAAAAAACCATCTTCAAGAATCAGGTTACAAAGTTATTGCTTAAAATAGTTGTCAACGGCACATTAACCACTGAGTAGAAATACAACTAATTGCTGCAGGGAACTCAGTACAAAACCCATTAGCAGTGAATTGCACAAACTGTCACAGTAGCAAACTCTCGTATCAGAACTGCTAGGCAACCTGGGCTTGCTGAACAAAACAAAATCCGAAGACATCTAATTGCCAAAATCTAGGATCTAAAAACCAGAGAAAATAAGAAACTGTTTCTCATAGACTTATGATTGAAAAAAAACTGGAAAGCCCTAGCAACATAAGTGATATCAGTTGAACACCTGTAAGAAGGGCTGACAGGGTCAATCCGTGGTTCAACGTGTGAATGAACAGGGAGGTGGAAGTAAGAAAAAAAAAAGTTGCTGCTCTCTGTATACAGCATTATTAAGGCTAATAAGAGATCAATGATGAAAGAGCTTTAAAGAATGTTGAAAGATTGGAGAAGGAAAAGAACCCAAACCATAAAGTAATTTGAGGATGGTAAAAAACTTCTTACTGTGAAAGCCTGAAAGAATACAATTTGTACAGCTTATTGAAAGGACTCGATTAGAATTTAAGTGGTTGAAGTAAGAGAAAATACAGCACGCTGCAGTCAACTTCAGAAAAAGGCACAGCAAAAAATAATTCAGTGGCTACAAGCTGAACCCAGACGAGTTAAAATGTAAAGCTGGAAGAGGTACTGTCAGGAATAACATATCTTAAGTACTAGAATAGAATACACTCACTGACTAAATATGGACCAAACTACACTCTTTTGATATCTACAAAAATTATGTTTGAATGCCTTTCCTGTTCAGCTGTAGCCAAACACTGAGTTCAATACAAGGGTAACTGGCAGTAAACTATGGCATGAGATACAGAGTTTATCTAATCATCTCCTTTGACTTTAAACACTATTACGAGAATATCTGAATTTGCTGTATGAAAACAGCAGCAGTTCTCTAGGTACAGGGAAGTTCGAAGTCAGTTGCAAAACCAGTTTCTATTTAGAACTTCAAAAGCCAGTTTTATTAACACACAATTTATATTTTCTGGTGCTAAACTGAAAAACCAGGAGACAAACTCTTTTGTTGGACAAAGCGTGATAATAAGTTACACATAGTTTAAAAAAATGCTAGTAGGATTAGAAGTACAGTTAATAAATTTAAAATAGTAATTTTGTGAAGAAAGATATGTTTGTTTAGAAACAGATAAAACTTAACATTCCAAAGTAAGTAAGTAGCTCTTAAAAATGGTATTGACATCACAATGCTGTACTCATAAACCGACAACATTAACAAAAAAGTAGCTTGCTGAACACAACATAAGATGCTAGATCAAGTTTAAATAAGTAGAAGCATATAAATATACATTTTTACTACTCTTCATTATAATGCCTGCCTTAAAAGCACAAGGTAACAAGTGCACAATAAATGCATTTAACACAACACATTGTAACATAAATTACTAATTTATAAATAGAAAACATCCAACTCATTGTTTATAACAACTGCAGATTTATAAAGACAGAAAAGTTTTGATTCAAAAGTCTTTTAAAAAAGACTACCATGTGGTCACATAAAATTACCTTTGGCTTTTCTGCACCACAGTACTGTAAGAGCATTTTAGAAAAGCAAACTTGTGTGCTCAGTTTGGCAATGTTTGTTCATGTAGATGCTAAGAAAATGTTGAGGTGTCTTGACTATATTCAATTTTTACTACCTGATCTGAACTGGACTTAGCACGAACTTGAAACTCTGCCTAGCATTATTAACTATTTTTATTACAATTGTGCCTAGATGATAAAAGGACCATGGGGATGTAAGTTATTTGTTCAAGTTATTTCGTACTGTCTTTCAACAAAAAACTAAGTCTGAGGAATTACACCTTAAAACTGTTACAGGTTTCTGCTTGGAGGATGAAGGAAGTTTATATATGCACAGAAAATATGTAAAGCTTCACATATGATTTATTTTACCCATGACACGCAAAGGAGTGTAAGAAAAAACAGGAATGCAAAGGAGTGGCAATACAGCTACTATTAATTACAAGTAGTTAATAGTTTCTACTACTACTACAACTACTATTCATCCCTTTATGACAGTAATAGCTTATAAACCAAAAGAAATGTGGTTACTTAGTTCAACTGCAAATTACAGGATTATTAAGAGAAAAACATACAAGAGGAAACACCCCAAATTAAATTCAAGTGATGTTAATTACTGAAAAAGTCAGGTTCTCTTCCTCAATAGCTTAGCTATTTTAAGCATTTCCTTCATATTGCTATTTAATACCACATCCATTACAAGGATGCAACTGAACTTGTTGACTGTACAGTGAAAAACTGTCAAGTCTACAGTATTTTACTTCACACTGCATGTTGTGCAAACAAGAAGCACTGAAAATTTTTAAAGCTGGTAACCAGAAATGTGTAGCATCTGAGCTCCACCTACAGGACGAAAAGAAACGTGTAAGAAATATTTTTAATTACCAGACTAGAAGAGGACTATTTACTCTGAAGCCTTCAGATGGTCATCTCGAGCCACTGCCATTCTAAAAACTCAATGCGACGCTGAGAAATTGTATTACTTATGATGTCTTTTATTACAATGATGGCAAACACTTCTTCTATCTCTAAACATGTCTCATGTAAACAGCTGTTCTACAGTGACAGGTCTGGGTTTAAGCTTTCTAATAAAAAAACCCAGACCTGTGGAATTTCTCTAACAACTTGCCAGAATGACTGGGAAACTCTTTCCCCCAAGTTTTCTTACCTAATACAAACTTATAAAGTGTATAAAACTGTTTTTAAAACATACATACAAGGTTAAAATGCACACTGAAATGACTAAAATTAATTTCACCATTTGAGCACTTCAGGTATGGCTGCATTTAGAGGTGGTATTGGATCCCAGTACTGTGAATTTGAGAAGGTGTCTATTGCTTCCATACTGTTTCTCTGAAATAGATGTGCAACCTTCAGACCTCACAAATGCATTTTTATTAGAAGAAACAGGACTGATACAAATGAATACAGTTTTGCAGAAAAAGTCATGCATGTTAAAGACAGTACTCTGAAACAAAAATTCTTAGAAGTTCAATTATGCTACCAGCACATTTAAGTATCTGTTGAGTTGAAATTTTGATAGATATCAGAAGTTTCTTCACCCTCTGATATGTCAGTAGACATTACCCTCAAGCTATGGATAGTCCATCCAACTTTTTCTTTGATATTTACACCTCCCACATCCCTGCCTCTGGCCAACAAAGGCTTCGACTGCAGTGGGTGGTGAACACCCACGAGTATATTATCAAACATCTCCAGTACACTTAGAAAATAGTCACTGTTTCAGACAATGAAACTTGATATTGTTGATCTTACTTTATCTAAACAGACCTCAAATGTAAAAACACATTATTTATAACAAACAATATCATGCCTTTGATTTTCACGCCAGAGGATGGCAGACAATTATTTGGAAAACAGTAAGTCTAGAAATTTATGTTACTTGTGATACTAAGCAGTATCTCCCAAGGCTATGGCTCCCAACTGCTAAAAATGCATCCAATAAAACCCTCTTCTGAGTTAAAATAACCCATCTGGCTATAATACTATTACAACTGCCACCCTGAAAGAGTAGAATAACCACAAACAGAGCACACTGACTGACCACATGCAGAGCCAGCAGCTTACAGACTGACTACACAAATGTCTCTGAAAATGAGCTAAAACATGATGCAAGCTTGGGCATTAAGTATCTCATTCCTAGGGATACCCTCTAGCTTTGCATTCTCTTCATGCTACAAACTTGTTATTACACCTTAGGCAATTTTGTTTCCAGCAGCCATTCTTATAAAACTCCAGAGACAATTAAACAGATTGGTGGACAGGTAGTTGGACAGATAGGGAGGTACTAAATATGTACAGATTCCAAAGCCTTTTCCTGTTGAAAAGATTTTACTTGACTGCCCTATACTTCAAGGTTCTTTTTCAGAGAGAGCTTTTCCTGGAGACCTTTCAAATTTCTGAATCCTTGCCTCCACTACCGGATATGGCTATTTAATACTAAACTGTACTTGTTCAGTCTCTCTCCACAACCAAGAACAATTCATTGACTCTGAGAAGCTTAAACTTGTGTCAATCTAAACCACAGGACCAGCAACCAGATTTTGGGATGGAAGTTATCCATCATACTCATTGATTTCAGTAGACTTCCTGTGGACCCCGAGTCTACAGCAGAGATAGTACTGCCACCAATTCCCAAAGCAACACACAGCACAACTTCAAAGACAACAGAAAGAAAAGTCAGGGGATCTGTTTTACAAGATGTCTTGTGCATGTTCTTCAAAAAAAAACCTAGTTATATCTAATATAGCCATAAAATCATGATATTGTATTTCATGTACTGCAATTTACATGCTCTTACAGAAAGGAACACTGAAAACCAAAAACCAGTACTCAAGAATTAGAGTTTCATGCTGGTTTCAGCTAGGGTAGAGTTAATTTTCTTTGCTGTACCTAGCATGGGGCTGTACTTTGGACTTGTGTGGAACACAGAGTTGGTAACATAGAGATGCTTTTGTTATTGCTTAGCAGGGCTTACAGAGCCACGGCCTTTTCTGCTTTTTGTACTGCCGCACAGGCAGGAGAAATGGAGTGCCTGTGAGGCTGGGAGGAGACACAGCCAGGACAGGTGACCCCAGATGACAAAAGAGATATTTCAGCCCATGTGGCATCATGCTCAGTGTATACAGTGGGGGGAAGAAGGAAGAAAGGGGGGACGTTTGGAGTGATGGTGTTCGCCTTCCCAAGTCACTGTTACATGTGATAGCGCCCTGCTTTCCTGGAGATGGCTGAACATCTGCCTGCCCATGGGAAGCAATGAATTCATTCCTTGTTTTGTTTTGCCTGCATGTGCAGTTTTTGCTTTCCCTTTTAAACCTTCTTTACCTCAGCTGAGTTCTCTATCTTTTACCCTTCTGATTCTCTCCCAGATCCTGCTGGTGGGGCAGTGACCGAGTGGCTGTGTGGGGCTTGGTGGCTGGCGGGGGTTAAACCACAACACGACTCCACAAAAAGATCAGATTTACATATGGTTCCAAAAGAAATGGAGTAACATCAGTTTACAGATCTGACCACACAGCTCTTTTTGACTACATGGAATCAGACAAATCACGGAAGTCAGTTACCTAGCCTCTAACTAGAAGTAAATGACATGACAGGATAAACTAATGCCCATTTAAATTATATATTTTGTTTACAGTTTCCTTATTTTTGTTATTGTGCTGGGTCTTTGATGTCAAATGCTCTTCTTACATATCTCCAGCTATTAAGTGGGTTCTCTCTTCAGTAAACATAAAATTCTGAGGAACTTTAGAAGTAACATCTTCCAAGTCTGAGAAAGAAGTGACTGGAACCAATTCAGATTTGCTCAAATTGCAAAGGCTTCTGTACTGTACCTCGTGTGATTCTTAGATTCAAATCAACAGTGAAGATGATGTAGAAAAGGACACTGAATTTCCCTCTTAAATCTCATGAATATTTTAGTTTCTAGAGCTCTTCAAACCTATTAAAGTGGTTAATACAAATTGCTTTCTTAGCAATGTTGTCACTGGGCAGCTGATACACTGCAAGAATGAGTACTGTGTTAAACCAGACTTCACTGGATGACTCTCCTTTCCGTGAGTCTCAGTGGTGGACGATTACTGTGTATTAACACAGATAAAGAAGCTGCAAAACTCAGTCTTACAACTGAGTAGAAAGACAAAGTAAAGAGTTACAAATACATATAAATACACTTAATTTCTAACTCACAGGGAAAATAAAACTCCCATACAAGGTATCAATAAGTGCCGAGTGTAACAAAATGCAAGTTAACTGTTTGTTTTAAACTGCCAAACAAAAGTAAGAAATGACAAAGAATGAAAGCCATAGGCAATCTCACCTTCCACAGCTGGAGGTGGGCAGGAGTGAGTATTTTTAATGTAACACTCACCTATCACTGCTGTAACTGCAAAACTGGAATTGTGCAGAAAATCTTAAAACTGTAGACAATCTAAAGAAAAAACTCAACCAAACAAAACAATCCTTACCTGCGACTAGTTGTTTTCCTTTCTGACTTAGTTTCTTCCTCCTGAAGTTGCTGTTTAGCATTTTCACTTGTATCAATTTTCAATTTCTTGGCAATGCGTTCCTTTATTTGAGATCTCTCATTACTAGCTGCTTCATCTTCTACACTATCGGCATCTTCATCATGTTCTTCTTCATCCTTTATTGATATAAAATGATAAAACTCCTTTAGATTTTTTTTAGTACAGACTGACGAATACAGAAATCTTTTTATTATAAATATAGTCTCTTTCAAGAAAAAAGATGAACACTTAATTTCAAAGTAAACATTTCAAACAAATATATCCTTATTTGCTTCAGAGGGAACAAAAAATACAAATACGATAATTTCTTTTTCATACACAAGTTACTTCTTTCCTGTAGGGTTAAAAAAATTAAAACAGTCTATTCTAGACCATTAACTCTTACAGGTCTACAGATGACATCATAGCAGTGTGATATTACTTGCATCATTGTTCATGAACCCAAAATGTGATCAAGACAACATACTAAACTTTTCCTTCATTTTCCACTGAAAGAAAAACTTGAGAACTTCCTACCACATGGCTATACTAGTCATGATGGGATGGAAGAGGTTAGTCCATCAGCCCCTGTTAGGGAAACTTACAGATACTAAATTGATCATAACAGGCTGTGAAAACCTGAGGAATCAATTATCCCAGCTTGCTACGGAGGTCCAAGGAGAGGCCTGAGGCCTCCATGACTAGCGGAGGTAGGCAAAAGGGGATAAACCACCTTGGATCAAAGACATTTGAAGGGAGAAATAATCGGAGAATGAAGAAGTGGCCTGACTAGACCAAGGGATCTTAGTTTGACTACTTCCTTCCTTGAAGAAGGAAGTCTGAATGAATCTTAATTGAAGAATGCCAGCTTGAAGATGACATGGTACATCTTTTTCCATTTATTTGACGTGATGCTAATCAGCAAAAGGAAAGTGTAAGATACCACATGATTCTAATTTAAGCCAAAGAAAGAAAGGACACTTAGAAATAGTAATCCAGAGGACTTTATTGTATGCAGGAGACTGCCGGAATGTAAGCACTTGGGAAGGAAGAACATCTACATGTCCTGGGTGTGGTGGACACGTAGGAGGAAGAGTAGTAGCATGAAGACCACGTCCATAAACATGGTGGGGGAGAGGACAGAAAAGCAAAAGCAGCAAGAGGCAAATTTGGGAAATAGAAGAGAAAAATCAAGAGTTGGATTTCAGAAGTTGTAGTGGAGTCACTGTTTGGGAATCTTTAGACTAACATACTTAGATTTGAGATTAAGGCAATAGAAGACCACTCAGGAATTAAAAAGAAATCTCTGGATATTCAGCACAGTAAAACAGCTGAATGTTTTGCCAATCAAAAAATTGAAAGGTTGTTGGTGGGGTTTTGTCTGGTCTTTCTTAATAAAGGAAGAGAAAAGTGGAACAGGATCAGCATTTCCGTCAATTTCCCAGAAAGGTATTGTTTAACACAGGAGAAAACAAAACTTTCTCAAGGATTTGCTTACATGATAAGTTGTCAGAAAAATGGGTGACTACAAACCTCGATAGCACGGGGAGGTCCAAAAAAGAAAGTGACAGGACTGTGTTCAAAATGTTTAATAGTCAAGGATAAAGACAGACTGCTGGTGGAGATTTGGCTAGGACTTAGGTAAGAGTATTTCACTGAAACACAAGGAGTTGGACAGAAGTTCTGAAATAAAAATAGACAATTCGCAACTGCTAAGTAGTAAGCTAGTTAAAAATTACAGAAATCTGAGTAACAGGAGGAGGGTTAAAATAGGAGGGACAAAATGGTTCAACTTGTCCCACTTGGCTAAATCCCCTGCTTCCCAAACTGTCCATTACCCTCGGTTTGCACAGTATTTCACCATATTTCTTCTAAAAAAACACTGGGAAAACAGGATATAACCTTCCTCCTCAACCACTTTCCCTCCTGCAGCTCTACTCTTTTCTCCTGCCCAGTCTCCTCCTTCAGTCCCTCTTCTCTCTCATTAAGTCCATCTGATCTCAACTAATAGATTTAACAATAGATTGAACAACCCAGATTGAACTGCATGGCACCTCAAAAGGGAAGTGGCTGTTCTGCTGGCTGACGGTTGTTCCCCAAGTGACACAGAAATGCAAAACTGCCTGCCTGAAAGCTGTACCACTTCTTGCTGCTCTTTTTAGCTGGGTGGAGTTGCCCTATTCTTCTCTTTAACAGGGAAGTAAAAATGTAATGAGATGTTTTGTGACAGAATGACTAGCGGCTACTGCATATAATATGATTTTCCCATTTAAGAAGATTATTGAACTGAGGGGTGGACATGTAATTTTATCTATACATAGTACTGCACGAAACTTACTGTTCAGCAACTGACTGATAAATAGGGAGAGGAAAAGATATTGTGCAGAAAAGAGATGTCACTGGTGGGAAAACATTTTGTGAACACATTTTATATAATGTTTTCAATTAACAACGTGGGCACAAAAACAATCTTAACAAATAGCTATGAGTTACTGCTAATACAAAGGCTCTCTCAAAGAATTAAATGTACGACTTCGAGGACTGCAGTAAGAGAAACAGGATGGTATTTAATAGCATGACCAGGTGCTTAGTGAATACTAACAAGAGTTTCCCTTACATGCTATGGGCTTGTTAGCTGGGGGAGGTAGGGAGATCTGGAAGAATTATTTGCTCCCAGAATTTGCTATATAACTACCAACACATTGCAGCTGTGCAAATGCAAAAGTGACCCTGTGACATGTTCACTAAACTCCAAGAGAGATGATAAACTACTAGTACCACTGCACAAGACCCAGGTAACCGCTAGATCTTACCTAAAATCTTTCAGTGAAATGAAATCTAAAGAGAACACTTCTCCAGGAAAAAAGAGAAAAAGCCTTCATATCTCCAACTTTGGCTTAATTAGGTGTATTTATTTAAATTTTTATTCTTCAACCTAATACATCCATGTTCTGTACTCCCTGAAACCAGTTTACTTAAGAAAGGGCTATTTAAACATCTGAAGAATTATTAATTAAATGGCATTCTCCAAACTCTTCTAACACTAAAATGCTCCTGCACACAAGGAATTACAAAGGAGAAGAGGGAAAAAACCTGAATTCATACTGTGCCTTGTGAAAAAAGGAATAGGGTGTAAGCAAATGCTTTTTTTTAGGCACACGAATGGCATAGACTGTGTTCGTCCTTTACTTCCAGTGTGTCAGCACACAGTGTAGTTAATACCTGTGCATGACGGATAGATATAGAAAACAATACTTTCCAGAATTCAGTTAGGGGAATGGGAGATTACATTCCTAGTCAAATATTACATCCTTATCTCAACAGCAATTCAAAGGGGTACTCCCATGATCTATGGTTGGAGAAAGAGACATACTTCATCTAACATGCTTAGGCTTATCTGCACCATGTATGCAATTTCCTTGTACTTAAATTGCCTCCACGTTTAGTTGAATGTTACTGCCTGACTATTCAGATTTCATGTCTTTCAGAGGTGACAGTCTTCGTCAAGACAATTTAACCGTTACAATTTAACAATTCACTGAATTTTTGTTCTCTTGAAGAAATCTTTAAAATAGGACTCTGACTCACATGCAGATTTACCCTCAAATATTGCAATTATATAATTACTCATGACAAACTTGATTTTAACTATTTTTTTAGAAGCAGTTTCAGGGGTTTTATCACTCTGGTGGTTTGTCACTGTATGGTACACAACCCATATACCACACTTCTATATACTTAACCTACTGACTGAAATACAATATAAACAGTTTTTATAAAGTGTAGCAGGTAGAATGCTAATTCTACCCTGCTGTGAATAGCCAAACATCAGAGCTCGGAGAGAGCCTTCAGGCTTGTGCCGGAAATCTGACTTGAGCTAGGTCTCAAAGATGTCTAAAGTAGCATTTGCTCCCCAAAGAAAATCTATTCTGCACACAGTAAAAAACAAAGACTTATTTGTAAAAAATTATACTTACCTCACTCAAATCCTTTTCTTCATTTGCTCCTTCACTAAAAGAAGAAAAAAAAATGTAACTACTTTGAAGTACTAGAGGAGATTCAATACAATATTTTAAACCCATCATTTCTCAATTAAAAAAATTGTTAGCCACCTGAAATTTTAGTGAACTTACTGCTTTATATCATCCTCACATTAATCTTAAAAGTATCAACTAATATTATTTTCTATCATTTGACCATCATAATCTTTTCTAATTAGAAATGCTTAAAAACAAGGACTTTCATACAATGGAGAAATCCTAACCAAACCTAACCATTCAAGCAAAACACTAATGTATACAGTTAAAACCACCAAAACCCAGTTGAGATGTTTTTGACCTCATTTATCAAATGATTACTAGCATTTCATTGCAACTAGTTTATATTTCGGAAGATACATTTTACTGATAATTAAGCTTAACATCAAGATTTTAATTTCTTATACAGCTACAGTTTGGTGAATTAAAGAAATCTATTTGAATATACTAAGGCTAACACACTCACTGTTAATTATCACAAACTAATTACAAGGACCCTTGAACCTTTTTAGCCCAGAATTAAAAAAAAAGAAGTTACGTTAGAGAAAAAGCAAGGAATATTAAAGAAGTCCCAAAAGTTAAGGCTTTGAAGTGTGCTCCAAGCAATCAGTAAGTAATCAAAGTCATTAAAGAAACTCTACATGTGTTGCAATCAATGACATTAATTTAATAAAGTGCTGCCCCTGGGTCAGGGCAACTGCTGACACCAATACAGACTGGGAGATGAACGGACTGAGAGCAGCCCAGCAAGGAGGACCTGGGGGTGCTGGTGGATGAAAAGCTGGACATGAGTTGACAACGTACACTTGAAACCCAGAAAGCCAAACGTGTCCTGGGCTGCATCCAAAGCAGCACGGCCAGCAGGGCCAGGGAGGGGATTCTGCACCTCTGCTCTGCTGAGACCCCACCTGCAGTGCTGCATCCAGCTCTGGGGTCCCAGCACAAGAAGGACATGGACCTGATGGAGGGACTCCAGAGGAGAGCCATGAAGATGAACACCTCTCCACTGAGGAAAGGCAGGATTGTTCAGCCTGGAGAAGACTCCAGGGACACCTTATTGCAGCATTTCGATACTTAGAGTGGGTCTATAAGAAAGATGGGGACAGACTTTTTAGCAGGGCCTGTTGTAAAAGAACAAGCAGTAATGGTTTGAAACCAGAAGAGCGTAAATTTAGACTAGACATAAGGAAGGTGTTTTTTATGCTGTGGGTGGTGAGACACTAGAGCAGGATGCCCAGAGAAGTGGTGGATGCTCCACCCCTGGAAACATTCAAGGCCAAGTTGAATGGGGCTCTGTGTTACTTGATATAGTTGAAGATGTCCCTGCCCATTGCAGGTGGGTTGGATGTGATAAATTTTAATAGTTCCTTCCAAACCAACTAGCCTACAATTCTAAGGTAAGCAAATTGTTGGAGTTAACATATTTTCATAGAATTTTCTCACCTTAACACTCAACTGTGGTTAAAATCAGAATTTATAAAGTACTAAAAAGAAACAGAGAAGAAAACCAACTTTATCCAAGCATACAGATTCATGATTCACCTAATTTTTAGTGTGTTCTTTAGATTTAGGGAAAAAAATGATATTTTCAAGCAAAAGCAGAGTTGGAGGGTTGGGAAAATCAACTAGAATAATCACAACACAGAGCATCTTCTGCATGAATAAAATTTAAGTAACTTTAAAAGTTTAGGCTAGGAAAGAGATGGTCTAAGAAAGGATTGTGGTAAAGATAGGTATAAAAGAGACTGACTGCTCACCGTCTCTTCCAGAATGAGAGTTAGAATTTATGAAGTGTCACTGGTAGCATCCAAGTTCAGGACAAAAAGGGAAGATACTACATCAAACTCTGACAGTCCTCTGAGGTGAAAGTTGATGGAGGCTTGGACACTACTCAGATAAACATCACATTTGTCCTACTTTTATTCTTTACCGGATGGCCAGTGGTGGTAACAGCTTAGTGGGTTAGAGAAATATTTAGTCTGATCTAGCACTGGCACTCTTAATTTTTGAAAGCGTAACATGAGTTAACATTTCTTAAATGTTAACTTCTTAAATGAGTATTCATGATCATAATTGGGTATAACATTGAAAGTAGATCTATTCTAGAAATTAGAAAGCACATATTAACCTTTTGACAGCAGGAACTGAGCTTAGACGTGGATCATCCTTCAGGAGATCATGACTACTTTTACTTTTTCCCTTCATGCTCTGTTAAAAGAAAGAAAAAAAAGAAAGAAAAAAGGTATTATTCATTTCAGTGTTTAAGAGGCTAGATAGTGAAAAAGGATTATGGCAAGAAAAACATAATTTGTTTCTTGTTAGCTTTAGCCTATCCAGTAAGCTTAAACACTTTTCAGAGCAGAAGAACACAGAAAGTGTTCCAGAAAGAGAAGTAACAAACTGACTCCACGGATTTATTTTTGCAATAGCAATGCACTTAGTTTTAAAAGAAAGAGAGAGGGAAAAAAAAAGATACTGTTTAGTCATGACAACCATTACAAATCATAAAGATGGTAGGTCTAGCACATATACACTTGACTGAATGAAGAGCTAAGAACTTGACTTTCCAATAATGACACACAACAACTCAAAGAATCACCATGTACAAAACAATACTTCTTAACTGGAAGAACACTAATTAGAACCCTAGGGAAAAAAAAAGAAATTAACGAACTGCAATACATCAACCTGGAATACATCATGCAGGAATCATCTACTGACACAAGGAGTCAAATAAATCTAACAACACATATGAACTTCAGGCAGAAAGACTGCAGTTAGAAAGCATTCTACATGCTAATTTGAAAATAAGAATACTTAAATTTCAGAGAGAGATCAGACTGAAAATCTCTGCTACAGAAACAGTCTGTATTGTGACCCGTATTGTGAATGTCTCCATCATCTAATGCTTTTGGGAAGACAGTAGAGTGTGGACAAAATCTTGCTCATTTAAATGCAACTACAATTTTTTGTTATGTAGAAAACACAGACTAACACATTCAGCAACATGAAAAGATAATTCCTTCATTAAGGAAGGGGGTGGGGTATTTGGAGTGGTGGTGGGGCTGTGTCTTGCAAAGTGCTCCAAACAAGTACAGACAATAAACAGTTTGGACACTGAAAGCTACAGTTTAAACTGAAGCAACTAATCAACAACCAGTGGGGGCCCTACAGCCAGATCCCTGACTACACTAACAGCCTTCATGGCCTTGAGGTGTTTTACCCAGAGCTTCTCTGCCCTTTTTAAACAAGCAAGACTTATTGCATCTAGCAACCAAAAAAAGCTCATAAGATTCTAAGTTTGTAGGTGTCAAAGGATCTCAATAAATCTTTGACCTTCCATTTCTCTTATCAGAAACAGAATGAAAGTTAGTGCTGATGTCCATGTACTTCAACTTAATCAGGATTAAGATAACATCCAGAACTACAGAGACACTGATCTAGACCACTTATGAACAAACAATAAGGTTTCAAAAAGAAGGTTTTATTTTGTTGCAAAGAATGAACAGGAATTCTTAAAGAGTTGGTGTGGTTGTTTATCTAGCTACAGCTAGCCAAGAATTTACCCAGGACAAATAGGCAGATGAGATTTTGAGGCTGAGTTGAAAGCATGAAAACACTGAAATTAGGCTTATCATGAAAGAGGCATTCTAATTAGACAATTTTAAACTGAAAACGAGTATTTGGCATGAAAAGTAAAAGTCGAAGCAACTGAGTTAAATGCAGTATTACAAGCCAGATACACACCAAGAGCAAAACAGCAGACGAACACACTGAAGTAAACAAGTAAAGTTTGTCTGACCGGTAAGTTGAAAAAAAGAAAGAAAAATAGTTAAAACTGCCCTTGTAATAAAACTCTACTATCATTCTGACTGATATAATCTCACTATAATATTGTCCATCATTATTCATTATTTTCCTTCTGTATTTTAACTAACTTCTGAAGACTGACAACCATTTTTTCACTTACGTGGTACAGTATGCAGGACCATGTAGTCTGATCACTAACTAAAGCAGCGAGGTGCTGCAGAAAGCCCACAGGACTTGTAAAACAACTTGGTCAGCAATAGAAATGAAATCAGCAATTCATTAAAGAAATTCTTAAACTAACTTTATTTAAGTTGAAATGTCAGGGAAGGAAATGCTAGACCAAAGATTACCTCTGCAACCCTTGTTCTGTGAATGCGAACATTTCACTATAGTGCACTATTAAATTACGATAATGGACTATTTTCTCCACAATAACCACATTTTGCACACAGACAAAAGGACATACGTAAGAAAACAGAGCTAAGCGCGCACTGGAAATGCATAAGATGATCTTCAGAATTCAAGTACTTTACCATATAATCGCACTCATAAATTAAGGACTTGAGAAAGAATAAAGTACCTATCACTTCCATGACTTTTAAACAGCAGACATAGATCTATACCGTGAAACTTCATGAAAATGTAAAAATTTCATGAAGTAACTGAAGGCACCCTCAAAGTCAAGAAAGTTAAAAACCTCTGTTTTTTCAAAATGCCTAACAGCAGAATCCTAAATACTAGAGCAGTTTCTAGTATTATTGCTCAAAATGGAAACATAAGAACAAGACTAAGAACTTTAAAGCTTTCCACAAATATGCAGAAAAGGTAATTAGGACAAAAAGAAAAATAAGGATAATTTGGTAAAATACCTGACTAACTCTACTGACTTCTTCCTCTTCTTCTTCAGCTTCTTCCCCAAAGGAAAGTAGGTTAAAGTTTCTTTAAGAGAAAAAAGAAAATTTCTAGTAAAATGTTAAATACAGTCCTAGTAACATTCCATTAACTTTAAATATATTACGTTCATGTTGTACACGATTTTTTAAAAAACCTTTTGTCCTGCTAAATGCACCAATTCCAAAGAACTACCACATTTTGCTTTGCAATAAGTCATAAATATTTAGTAAAGCATGTTGTATTATATTCCTGAGATAAAACAAGGATAGGAAAGCATCAGTTAAGACACAATTTAAGAAATTCTGTCTTGACTAACTTTCCCAGACTCTTGAATGCTGATAGTTCTGTTGCATTTTTTTCCTCAAAAGAGCAGCATTCAAGTAAGACACACGATTTTCAAGATACCATGGCTCAGAAAGGTACCAAATGTGTACACATTCACAGAATGCAATTAGAAGAAATTATGACCTATAATTTCTTTTTCAAGAGTTAATTGTTTACACGATGTTGGAACCAGTCAGTTGCAACATGTTCTATTTTTGTGCAACAGAACTGGAAGCATGCACACTTTAGAGCTCTTATTACTTTTCACTGCAAGTTTATGACTATGAATTTTCATTCACAGAAACTAAAATTTCCCATGTCAAAATGCCTGAGTACTTCAGTGGGGGAGACATGGTAACTGATAAAATAAGTTCAAAAAATCCCAAAGAACTGAGCTGTGACCTAGTTACTCCTACCAGCAGGTTTTAAATGCAGGGTCATCTCAGTCAGATGATTGCTCATTGTGGCATGAGGGAAAGATAAACTACCTTTTATTATTTTCAACAAACTATCACATGGATGAAACAGCTACAGCTCAGCAGATGCACAGTAAACATTTCAGTCAGAGAAAGTAGATTTGCATGATCCTCCCCGGAAACAAGGAAGTGCTTCAAAGACAGAAATGGAAATAAAAAACTGGCAAGCTATAAATTAAAGGTGAACGAAAATTAACCACCACTTATGTTGCAGATATTTACTTTGTGCCTTTTACTTTGGACTTTTTAGTTTCTTCTTCCGGTTTGTCCTTCTTCAGTTTTCTATTTGGTCTTGGGACAATGTCATCAAAAGGATTAAATAAAACCTGTTAAAAAAACCCAGTAATTTAGACACATCTTTAGTAAGCATTTTGTAATTAAGCAATTCAATATTTTAAAACAATGTGCAAAAGGACAAACCAAATTTTTTGAACACTGTGCACAAAAGAATTTTAAAATGTCACATTTCAAACCAGAACACACTCACCTCACTACTTCTTATTTTGTGCGGACTGAGAGGTCTCTCTTCCTTGTCAACTTCTACTTCAGCCAGGCGCAACATGTTATATATTGTATCCCCTGTAACCTGGCAAATTTACAAGAAAAGGTTTGAAAGTCCTTGACTGCAATTTGTGTAATTTATTCTGCAAAATACAAGGCAATTATTATGTAAAAATTTTTGAAAGTACCAGTGATACAGGAAATATTGCAAGCACATAAGACTTCTAAAAGACAGCAAGTACAATGTAGAAAAGTTTGGGTTTTTAAATTTAATGCCAAAAGTTGAAGGAATATAGGTAGTTTTGAGAATGTATGCAGAGGAAGATTTTGAAGTCTTACTGTGAACTATGTAACAGAAAAACAAAAACCACTGAAATAAAAAAATATTTGCTTTCTTTTCTTTTAAGTAAATCATGAGAGTGGTAAATTCATCTCATGTTTTTCATCTTCCTGATCCTTCCTGGGTAGTTAGAATCTACAAACAGAATTTTCTAACATGTCATTAGTAGCAAATGAACAGATTAATAAGGGAGCCATAATAATACTAATAAGATTATTTAAAGGCAACACAACATAAAAATGCAATTTAGAAGAATAACAACAGCAAAACAGACAATAACAGGAATAACCCACAGAAACATTTCTACCAGATACAAGAAACAAAGAGAACAGAGAGCCTAGAAAGCACTTAAATAAATTTCAACACTAAACTGGCCTTCAGAAAAACCTGTAGTGGCTTCTGTCAGACTTAAACTGAGATTCTAGTTCACGTAACAGACCTTTCCAAAGATTGTGTGCTTGTTGTTAAGTTCATCTGCACGACCCAAAGTAAAGAAAAATTGACTCCCGTTGTCATGGGGCCCAGCATTTGCCATAGCAACAAGTCCTCTTCGATTAAATCGCAATCGTGAGTGGAACTCATCCTGGTAAAAGCAGGGCAGAAAAGGGAACGATTTCAGTACAAAACTATTTTTTCACTCCTTTAGCTACAGCGTGATAGGAGGTAGGAGTGATATTATCTACATCAACCTGCACACACAGAAAAATATGCTGCTAATTTTCTTTTTAATTCAGACAGTAATAAATCCCAAGTATTTTGAAACTCAGTGCCAGAATTATACTTAAAAGCTTCTACTTTGAGCAGGAAAAATTATTTTTAGTCAGTATTTCTAATCCTTAGTGCCTGTAATGATGCAAAAAAGTGAACAATCTTCAAAAGAAACCATAAACACATAACAAACAAACTCCAAACAAAAAATGAGAAACTAGAATATCAGTAACAGAAAGACACATTACTAATTAAAAAAACTCTAAGTTCCGTCTTGTTAAGCTTATCTTTTCCCAGTCATTGCCTAAAAATCAATTGTTATTCATTATTTTCATTTCCGTTCATTATCCCCCCAATATTAAGAAAATCAAAAACATTTTAAAAAGTAACTGCATTTCATACATTTCTTGCAAAAATACCATTCTTGACAATCACTGTATTTATGTGAAAAATTCATTTAAATTGTAACTCATGAAAGCACTGTAACAGGTTGTAATAATAGAGTCATGCAAAAATCCTCAGGGAGAACATTTTCTGGGCCTAAGAAGACAAAATAGGACTCCTTTGAAAGCAAGGAGAAAGTGATGAATACCACTTCAATATCACGATGCTAAACACTGCAATACTTAGATGCCACTAATTTGAAACAGCAACGCTACTACAATATTGGCAATTTTTGTTTTGTTCTCTGCTCAGGTACCATTCCCTCCCACAAACTTCAGGTTTGTGCTAGATTTAAAAGTCCAGCAGGAAGAAGATGGAAGGCCCAGAAACAGGCTTTGCAGCTGCAGTCACAAGTTAGACGTGCCTGCCCCACCTGAAATAAAACAGGCAGGCAGAACAGAACACAGCTGCTGAGCCAGTGTGTAGCATCCCTCAGGATCTGAGCCCCCAGGTTTATCATTACACCAGAGCAGCTAGATTTAAGAACTCTCAATTTAGAAGGGCATATTCAAACATACTGAAGCAGCACACGAAGGCAACTACTGCACATGTACGCATTTCATAAAAGATTTGATTTTTCACAATATAACACAGTAGGAAGAACAACGGATAGAGAACAACAAAAAATTAATGTGTAAGATATACAGATACACACCTTGAAAGGAGCTCCATAGACTGACTCTCCTCCTGATCCAGTACCAGTGGGATCACCCCCTTGCACAATAAAGCCAGGCACTACTCTGTGAAATACTGTATTATTGTAATACTCTAAAACAAACAAAAAAAGATATTAAATACATGTAAGTGATCTCAAACCCAAATTTTCATATAGATCATACAGAGATGTCCAGAGACTGAAGTTCCAGAAACCAAGTCACACTAGTTACTAACGTAACTAGATTCCACTGCTGCCTTCCATTTGGTTCCCTTCTGTTCTTCACAGTCTTACAAAAAAACCCCTGGGGTGTCATACATTTCTTTTGCAAAAAATCCTGCTCATCATGGACAAGATGATCTTGATGAATTACTGTCTTTTCAGCTTTTAAGTTCTATTACTGGAATGATACTGTCAAAATACACCAATTTAAAAGGAGAACTAGAAATACTATGCTCTATCCTGGACAACATAACACCTACAGCATCAGCCATATCCATATACCAGATGATTTGCACTTCCACTCACCAGCATGGAACACCTTTCATCACCTATACTGTACCTAAACTCATAATTTTTGCTGAATGAAACATGTGGTACATTTTGGTCCCGAAGTTTTCTTCTTTTATCTACCCACCTGGTAAAGGTTACAAGACCATAAGAAAACAAAAGGAGTGAAAATGTAACTTTACCTGAACTGTACTCCTGGTAGACATAATAATAGTAATAAACAAAAATAAATCTGCAGCATGCTGCAAGACAAAGTAGGGTGTGCAAATGTTGCAGCATAACTAAACAGAGTCATGGATGGTTACACGCCAGGATATTAATGAGAAATACTTAAATGTATTATACAAAGCATAGGATACTACACAGCGTTTAAAAAAAAATCAGAAAGGAAATACAGCCCGCTGAGGATACGTGAACCCTTATCATAGGCTAAGAAATTCCTTTACCATTGCAAAAAGTCTAGGGAAAAGAACACAAAACAGACTGGATCTGTGCTGGAGCCATAAAGCCTACACTGCTATTTTTGTTTAACAGACAAAGGCTAAAAGAACTCTTAACGATTCTATAAATGTTTAAATGGGAGAATAGCAGCCGTTGGAAAACATATAAAAGCATCAAGTCTTTCAAAGATTTTTATTACAGTTTTCTCAGTAGGGAGCTTCTCATTCTGGTACCCACTGCTTCAGTGGAAAGTTTTACAGAGCTTTCATTAACAAAAAAATACAGCAAATGAAACATTAGGAGCACTCACAGGAAAAAAAAAAATGGTAGTGTAAATTGTGATGCAAAAATGAGAATTTTGGAGAACGTCCAATATTGCATCACTGTCATTTCATACACAAAGTTGTCATACTTTGTAGACATTTGCTGAAAGTAAGACTTCTCAAGACTCTGAAAGACAATATTTCAAAACTAAGTCATCTGCTTAATTTGAGAAAACCATCCAAAATTTTTACTTTTTTTTTCCACCAGCTTCATTGGTAACTTTGAAAAACATTGTCTGAGTGTCAATTAATAACTTCTAAGCAGAAATAGACCTATTGACATACTGAAGTCAAGACATAATTATGACCTCTATTTTACAGAAAAGGCACAAAAATAGCATATGAATTAATTTCAGCAATTCCCATCCCATTCAGTCATTACCTTCCATACAAAGCTGGATGAAATTTCTGCATGCTTTTGGTGCTTCTTTTGACCATAGTTCTATATCTATCTCTCCTGCTGTAGTTCTCAGCAAAACCTATAAACATACAGATAAATGCAGCATCAGTTTTATTGTAAGTTAGTCACTGATCAAAGAATATAACTTCCTAAAAAATACATCTGAATTTGTTATATTAGTAAGAGCGGTATACACTTAAGTGTGTTGGGTAGCTACTGTTAGCTCTAACTAGCATTTCCAGATCTTGAGATACAGCTCTGAATCAATATGTATAATAAAGATGTACAATATATCTGTAATAACATAACGTAACATAACGTAATATAACGTATCACAACACAACACAACATAACATAACATAACGTGGCTGGTACTGGATAGAAACTTAGATACTCTTTCGCACTTCCATAACGAAACAACGTGGCGAAAAAACCGCCATAAATCTCCAAAGGCATATATTCCTCTCACAAGGAATACCATTACATTCAGTGACAAATCATAACAAAATTAAGGACGTAAGACATAATCGAGAATAGAGAAAATTAAATTAAACGTTCCGAGGACTGTTCTGTGTTATGTCTCCACACATCACGCCTCGTGCTTTGACTCTGGTAATGTCAAAGAAGTAACTTTAACCAAACCAGTCCAGCACAGAAACAATTACCTCCCCACCCCAAATCACCACAACCACTACCACCAAGTTCGTGTTTTTGTAGTCTGTCTCCCCGTAACCCTACAACTTCTCCAGGATCTTCACCCTGGCAGCCTCACCTTCCCGTTGGTGGGCGGCTCCTGGATGTAGATGTTGCTCATGGCGGGGAAAGGACGAGCTCAGCCGGCGAACACTCGCCCGCGGCCGACGCTGCACTCCACTTCGCCTCCAACACTTCCTACCGCCCCGAGCCGCCCGCCATCTTGGGCGCCTCTAATCAGCCAACGGAAGGGGGGACAAAGTTGCACAAGCCGAGAGGAAGGACGAAGGAATGAGTCTTCGGCCGGAGTCTCTGCGGGATTCACTGAGAAGGAACGTGTCTTGGGAAAGACCCATAGGCTTCTCCACGCATCTGTGGTCCCCCGCCGTGGCTCCCGCCCTAGGAGTACTGAGGCCCCCTTCCTTCCCTGTGAGTGGTACGGTCCGGGAGTGCGCCCGGCAAAGCCTTCCGGCAGGGAGAAGCGTCGCTGCGTGTGCGGGCCGGTGCGGAGGGAGCTGCGGGATGGCTCTGCCGGGTGAGGCGCTCCGGCCCGGGGCTGCGGCGGAAGAGGGGGCAGAGCCAGCTGTGTCCGGGCCCGGCATCGTGGGCATGGGGAATCAGCGGCGGGTCGAGGGACAGTTGCGCGGGGAGCGTGCGCGGCCGTGGGAAGCGTGCGGGGGGCGGCGGGCACCGCTCCGTCCGCGCTGCCGGGGCAGCGGCAGGGAGATAGGGAGGGGGCCGTGCCCGCGGGGGGGGCAGCGGCAGCGCAGGCGCGTCCGCCCGGGGCTGCGGGGCCTCTCCGCCAGCCTCCGGGTCACCCAGCGCTGCGTTCCCGTCGCCTCCTTCTCTGAGGTTAGAGCCAAAGAACGGTGGTTGTCAGACTTGGCTTTTCTCCTCGACTGTCGTTGTGGATTACCGCTTGTGTCCCAGTAGATTGTTCTTGTGAGACAGGGCAGGGAGAAACACCTGCGCGGTTTGCAAGGTATTCGGGTTTGTGTTGGCCAAACAATCGCCATTGTTGCATAGTGTTTTCTTGTCCTGAAAAACGGGGAGTGTGTGGTTCGAGAACAACTGAACAGGCCTGGGTTTTGGTGATCTGGTTCTCTGATGAAGAGAAGGCCTTAATAAGCTTGCACCCATTCTAGAAGGGGTTCTTGAGGAAGACATGTTTGCATTCAAAGGTTTTCGAAGCTTTTCTTTCCAATCTTATGTTCCACTGAATGAAGTCCTTAGTTCTGTGTCACTAGTTAGTTGTCTTGAGAATTAAGATATGGGAAGAAGGAGTGAGAAAAGGAAGCTTCTTGCAATTTGTTTGCTTTTAGTCATCTAAAATTTCATCTCGTCTAAACTCCTGCCTCTAACATTATCATTTAAAGCCAATAACAATAATAAAATTTCAGTCCTAGGAATTTGGTGGGAATATTTGATGACAGTATTAATATTCTTGTAATCTGATGGGTGTTTCTTTTGGAGATCCTGACTTACGTGGGAGATTTCTGTAGTGTGCACATGACTGACCTCCCTTGGTTGGAATACCAAATCTTTCTTTACCTGTAAGTCAGCTGTGCAGTAGGGCTGAGGCTGACTATGCATTTCAGAAAGTTGAAACAAAGTAGGTAGCTTGGGTGATCTTGTTTTGTAGTCCCAAGGAGTAGTGAACAAGCAAATACTGGTTTGAATGTTTCTCTGATGTGACACGGCAAGATTTTTATTTTGTGACACTTCTATGGTCTCTACCTCGCTATCTCTCATGGGTGTCCTTCTAAAGATAGCCACAAAACAGGCACCTGAACACTGCTGACCTTGAAGGGGATATGTAATACTAAGGTTTTGGGGTCTGCAGAAGATCAGGTGTTACAATGGAATGTATGGATCTTTGTTGCTTGGCTTTCCAGTGCTCTTTAGGGCATAGACCTGAGCTGCCCGAGTTTCCAAGGCAGTTTTTTCAACTTGGGGTTCGAAGATTTCTGTTATTTTGAGAATTTTCTAAAGACCACGCTTGTTTCAGTAAATCATAGTTTAAATTAATGGGGCCAATGTACTCCATTTCTGTTTCTTTAATTTCTGTAATAGATTTCTTGGTATGTTTGATCATTTATTTATTTAAATACATTTCCTAGTTACTCAGAAAAATGTACATGACTGCTTAAGTTGCTGGGGTTTTTCTGCTCTATTCAGTTGGAAGATAGAATGGCATCCTTTGATTTTGGGAATTCAGTTGTGACTTTCATTACCAAGGGCTTAAACGATTAAAAGTGAGATGTATCTGCTGGGGCGGGGGGCAAGTCCCTGGTGCTTCTCTTCTTCTGAATCATGTCCTACTGTGTCTGTTCACCTTAACTGCTGTCTCACATGGGAGAACCACACACTTTCTATACCTAAAACTTGCATTATTAGGATCCTTCGTCCTGCTTAGAATCCAAACTTTTCTGTTACTCTCTTTACTTTATTACACATTTGCTTTCTTGCATTCTTTGTATTTGGTGTCATGTTGTCTGGATTCAGAAAAATGTAACAATTTATTGACTTTTTTATTTCCTTCTTTCTTTTCAGGAGTGGTTTTTTGTTTGGTTTGGTCTTTTTAATTGCCTTTTAATGTCAGTTCTTGCAATTAAAATAGAAGTCACTTCAGAGTTTCCAGTGAATGCCTGTCAACACCTTTGCACTGCTAGAATTTATATAGTGTGCAACAGATCACTGGAATGTTAGATATCTATTACTGTGTTCATACTGTAACTAAACAAGTGGAAAGGTCACAATGAATCAAGTTAGGATTTGGCAGTAAATTATGGAAGGCTAAATGATCTCTAGCAGTTTAAACTAGTCAAATGTATTCTTATAGATTACTGCACAGAAAAGTAACCTTAGAAATGCAGGTTTTTTTAAGAGATCTTAGTGTACTTAATACTCCTGAGGAGTGATCACTTCTATCTGTGTACTGACATTTTCAAGCCACATTTGAAAGAAACTTGAAGGTTCTCTTCAGCAACACCTAATTGGTGAAATTTTCTCTTTCAGGTGGAAATAAGGATAACATCAGAGCTGGATGCAAGAAGTGTGGCTACCGTAAGTCTGTAATGAGCAAAAGGAAGTTACAGTGTTTTCTTCAGTTTATGGTGTTGGTTGGAACTGCCTTTTGAGGAGAGGGGAGAAAATGAAAAAAGTATTCTCCCTTGTTGCCCAGACATTTGTCAGTTTAAATTACCATATTATTTTTCATTTATTTATTTCATATTCATTCTCTGGCTTCTCACACCTATCAATGCTCCTTGAGTTTCTCAGAAAAAAAAATTATTCTATTATCTTCATACATACTACATTGCAATGCAATTACTTGAGAAACTTTGAATTGAAAGCACCTTCTTTGATACATACTGAGATTAGCACTTGTGCTTCGTCTGAATCTTACTGCAAAGACACAGGCATTTCAGTTTAAGTTAAATCCAATCTGATTCACAAGAAAAAATAATTTAAAATCTGGATAATCTTTTATGCTAAGAAAATATTACTTTGTGCATTGTGTATTTCAAGAAACAGCTACCTTTATTGCTTACAAGTTCTGCAGTTGGCATTTAGCTCATGCTTTGCATTATACACTGATCATATAAGCATGTCTGTGGCTACTTTCCTGATTAATGGAGACAGGTCTTAGTGAAGATTTTAAATTGTTAATCACTGACTCTTATTTGTAGAACATTGGAGGAATGGACACTGTTTTGTACTGAATTGTCTTGAACTTTTAGCGCAGTGAGTTAAACTGAGTTTTTTATGAGCGTTACATTGGGTGACAGGAAAAAAGCTTGCTTCATTCTTTCACTTTAGGCTTTGCAACAAATTTTGTAAAGGAATTGCTTTGTGTATCTGTTCTTTCCAAGGACCATGGATATAAATATAGATTTAGTGCTTTGTTTCTACATGCAGCAAGTATCAGAAGCTTTCTGGAAGAGAAGGAAACTTGTAGTCAAATCACATTATCCATGTTTATGTTCCTAAAACCTCTGTCTTCAAGGTGTAGGTAGTTTGACATCATCCTTACTAAGAACATGAGCTTATTTCAATTACTACTTAAATTACTGCGTCTCCCAAACCAGATCATCGTTGTTTTTAAATTTCCCTTTATTATTTCAATCAGTGTATTCAGCACAAGGTTTCTAGCTGGTCGTGATTACCAAGATGTAACTTAGAAAACTGAAAATACTGGTGAGGCAGTAGCTTAGTCAGTGTTAAGTGCTGGTTGTTAAAGATTATGTCTCATAAGCAAATAGGATTCTACAATTTCTCTAAAGGGAGGTAAAAAAGCAATGCAACACTTACTGTAGTTTTTGAAATACTTCACGCTATGTTTTTAGGTAATTTCTTCAGAAAATATCTAAGACTATTAAAAAATATAAACTAAAGTTGAAAAAAAATCTTCAAATTAGCAGAATAGGAGAGAGGCCATAAAGCACTATTAAATGGAAGAGCACTGCACAACCTATCAAAGTTCTTGGAGACTTTTTCAAAGTAAGCTTTCTCCTGCCTCTTTCACAGATCACAGCCTACCCTTTTTCCTTTCACTTCTCAAAACTGAATAATACAAAAATAGATGTTCTTTAGTTTTTTATCTTTTTTGGCAAATTGTAATTTTTCTTTCTGTATATTTATTTTGTTCAGCTGGTCATCTGACATTTGAATGTCGAAACTTCCTCCGAGTAGATCCTCAGAGAGATATTGTTTTAGATGTTAGCAGCACTAGCAGTGAAGACAGCGAGGAAGAGGAACTACAGAGATTACAAGCCATGCGTGAAAAAAAGAGTAAGGTGTTTTTTGTGGGGTTTTTTTAGAATACATTGGATAATAGTCTTCTGAGGTGCAGGGACTCTCATTTTATCCTTTTTGATAACTACTTTTACTTCTTTTAGCCTGTGATTTTGAAATAGGTCTTTTACTCTATGTGTTCAGACTTCAGAGATTTGATACACCCACACTCTTTTATTATTAGGATTAATTCCTTCTATAGGAAGTTACTAATGTACCAGTTTGGAACATCTCAAAAAGGGCTCCTAAACATAAAAGATTATTGATCTGTTACTAAGAAGCTGATTAGAAGAAAATGACATGGATGTTCCGAGTTAATCTTTTGATTACAACATGTAGTTTAAACATCTTCTAACTAATGAGAAATATGACACCTGAATTTCTCTCCAGTTTCTAAGTAGGACTTTGACTGAAACAGCTAGGAAATTGGAATTCAGTCATTCATATTTGGAGAAGTACTGTTCTATATTTGGAAGGTCTGCATATCAGCTCTTTGTCAGAGAGAGAATAGATGAGTTGTTTATCAGATACTTGAGTTCATTTGAATTTGGACTCCAAAGAGGTCATTCACCTAAGTAAGAAGGGCAGTTTGTTCTGCCACAGCATATTTTAAATGAATGAACATTCTTCTCCTCTGCCCTTTTGTTTTTCATTATGTTTTGTTCTGTTGCTCTCACATGCTCTGACGTTTAGTTCCTACTGAAGATGCTATTTAGAAAGGAAAAGGGATAGATAGAACCCTATAGTTAGCTGTACACTTCAGAAGAAATGGATAGACTGTTTATCAAGAGTGCTGAATTGGTACTGCAGTGGTACTTTCTTGGAACAAGTCTCTTTGGAAAAATACTTACCATTTATTATGTATTTTTGAATGTAAAGGTTGTGTTTTTTCGGTCCTAAGCTGACTGAAGATGGATATCTGCAGGAAAAACCAGCTGTTTAGTTGATCCTCTAATATTCCTGTTTACTATATGTTCTTTCTCAAATTGTGGCTGTTAGGCATATTTTAAGGAGACATGTTATCTGTCAATTATCCAGGCGGAATTTTGCCATTTTCAAATGGCCTCATCTTCTCAAGATTTTGCACTGTTTTCTTAAAATACTGTTTGTTCACCCATTCTCATTCATGTTTTTTCATTGCTCCAAAGGTATTTTCCTCTTTTATGTTATACTAAATTCTTTGGAGTTCTGCTTCATAACATACAGACCAATATTTGTATTTGTGGTAGCAAAGGAATAACTACACCAGCATGCAGATTTTATGGAAAGTGTCATAGGAATAAGATGAAATACTCAAAATTGGCTGTCTCTTCTTTAAAGATAAATTATAAAGCCAGTATTTTCCTGTTAGCTGAATGTGTATTTATGTGGTGGAGTTGCATTTTGCGAAGTTCAAAAGTACTTTTTGAACTGATATAGAAAAATCTAAGGTCAGAAATTTCATCTACGTCATAAAAATACTGCCTGTAAGTGAAATGTGAAGTTACTATACCACGCTGTACAGCATTAGGGCAGGAAGCAGACACAACCAGATGAGGGGTGACTCTTCTGCCAGTCTCTGTAGGCAGTATACTGAAAACTAACTCAAATGTGTCTCACTTATGGCATTGCTGTTTGTGAAGCGTGAAATAAGGATATGTGAAAGTAACTCAGGGAAGCCTAACAGAATATTATTTTTTTTATATGTTCTAGTTAAATGACTTGTTTTCAGACTTGGACAGTAATATGGTAAATGTTAAAACTATTAAAATACAGAAGAAGAGATATGAAAACCTGAATCTGATGTAAACATATAGGAAAAGGTCTTTTTGCTACATTTTACAGGCTTTCCTTCATTCTTAGTGCTTAGATCAATGTCAGTACAATGTAAGTGGTGTAGAAAAGTCCTGCTACTCTGCAATGTATTTCTGAAATTGCAATACTAACCAGAATTTGGGGGAAGGAAAAGAAAGCCTTTTAACAAGAATTTTGTAGTAACTTTACATTGCTATTGAAGCTACTTTTTTAATACTGATCTTAATTCAGACACGTTTTGTAAACTTTAACTTTCTACTCATAGATGTAAATGAAGAGGAAGAAAAAAAGAAACAAAAAAGAAAAAGCAAAGAGAAAACAAAATTAAAAAGACCAAGGAAAAGGTAACCTTCGCACACTTCTTTTCATTTTAAAACATGACTTCAGAAATGTTTTTGATACTTGTGTGCTTTCTCAGGAAATTGCACCTATTGTTGCAACTTGATTTGCAAGTATATCTTTGGTTTGAAAGGTTTTCTGTTTTCCACTGAGAACTGATTAACAGTAAGGTAATGGTAAAATAATGGTAGGATAAAGGTTCTTCGATTAATGGTGGAGTCACAGGCTTTCTGCTGTGGAGTTAGGGTCACAGGAGCCTTGAAAGCTCTAGCAAGCTGGAGGTCTGCAGATCACAGAAAGCAGTACTCCCCATGACTGCCCAGCTCTAGGCAAGCTGTGATGGGAAAAAAGCAACTCAGGAGGATTGTAGGGCTGGTCCCCAGCTGAGCCAGGGTGGAGAAGGTTCTCTGAAGTTCATAAACTGTAGGGTTCTTTGTGTGCACATGCATGTGTTAACACACCTGCAGGCACACACATGTGCTGTGAGTTACCAAAACTGAAACCTCTGTAATATTTAACAGGTGTTGAGTTTTAGGGTACCTGTTAACATCGAAGTCTAAAAACAGTGTTACTCCAGTTTTAGAGGAAAATGTCATAGTACCCCAATGTATTGTGAATCTGAGTTCTGGCCTGTGGACTGATTTGGTTTTTGGTTTTTTTTTTTTTTTCCTTTTTTTTTTGAATTGAGACCATAGATGAGGCTAATTGTTTGTTGTTAGGACAGTTGATAAGACGATATCCAGGAACTGTACTGGAAGCTATAAACTGTAAAATGTGTTCGGAGACCACAAGAAGACGTCTCTCAGAAATAAAGAAACGGGATTTAATACATGTTGTACTTGCATTTCTCCCTTCCCTCATTTACATTGTGTAGCTCAAACATCCACTTTTGAAGACAGACCTTACACTTGTGAAGAAGTAGAACAGAAGAGAGTCAGTCTGGTTGTCGGTTTTCTTTACATGCAAGTAATAGTTAATCAAGTAAACAATAGCACAAAACTGCCCTCTTTAGTATTTATGAATATTAAATAAATTTTATTGTCCTCATAATTCTTTTATGTATGTAATCACTCATCACTGCTGGTTAGAGACCAATAGTATAAGCTGCAAGAACCTAAAAATTTTTCCTACCTGGTTCTCGTAGATTTTTGCATCAGGGACATACATCTGAAGGCGTTAATTAGCATCGTTATTGATCATGTGGTACTTTAAAAGTGGAAGCTCTGTCTTGCTATCACATTTTATTTTCTGATGGTCTGTACTCTTGGTCTTTCTTTTTGCTCAAAGACTGAAAACCCACACAAATTGCCTATTCCATTGTTTTTTAATCTGTATTATAAACATACTGCTTTTTGGCATGAAAGTCTTATTAGGAAGGTCATCATTTAAGTTAAACATGCAGACTCAGATATCGTAAGCTTTCCAGTGGATGCTACTGTACAAATTCTACTCCAAATTCGATTTGTGACTTTCTATAAATACTGACACCTTAAATTATTATTGTGTCATTTTCCTTCTTTTAATTGCATATTGATCTGCATTTTTTTTACAGATCTTACTCATCAAGTTCAGCTGAAGAGGATGAGCCAAAGTCAAAAAAACAAAAATCACACAAAAAAGAAAAGGAAAAGGGAAAAAAGCATAAATCTAAGAAAGGAAAGCATCATAAAAAGGAGAAAAAGAAGAGACGAAAGGAAAAAAGTTCATCTTCTAACAGTTCAGACAGTTCGAGTAGTGACTGAGATGCTGGCCTATTCTTGTGTTCGCTTCTGCAGAGAAGATGATTTTCCTTTCATAGCAAGTTTATTTATGCTTTGCAATGCTGTTTAAAAATGGGATGTATATATTTTTTTGAGAAATCTATTTGCATACATCAGTGCTTCAAATTATTAGATGGACCATACAGGAAAAAAATATGCTTTTCTATTTCAGGTTTATTAGTACTAAACCATGCAAGTTTAACTAGTTCTTCACTCTTACTCTTAGTTCAGTTGTGAATGTGTTTGTAATCCTTTATAGTAGGATGTGGTAAACTTCAGTTTGCAAGGCTTTGTATAGAAAGATCTGGGCTTAAATACGCTTAATGTCAAAATGGTTACATTAGATATGGAAATTCAAGTGAGATTTTCTGTTACCCTTTAAATAAATGTATGTTTTATACAACATTTTCTGCTTACATACATTAATCAGTAAGTGCAAATATGAAACACTGTTCAGGTCCTGAGAGGGGAAGAATGAGCAATGAGAAGCTAAAAAAGATTGATTCTTCAAAATTATTTTCTAAAATTGGTCTAGTCATAGACTGTGAAACACAATTACACATTCTTTTGGCAGGATCACTGTAAGCAAGCTGAAAACAAGCAAACAAAAGCTATCGATTTTTAAAGTCCTTTCTGCTTGTGTTTTGTTCTTTTACAACTATGGCCATTTCATCTTTGACATAGATGTAAAGGTTTGGATATCAAAACAAGACTTCTAATATTAAACTTTAGCTATTTCTTCATTCCTATCAATTGTTACTAGCTTCAGTTTGCATGAATCACACTTTTGAAGGCTAACCCTGACATAACTGCTGCTGTTGCACAGGCCCAGAATAGTGATTGTATGCCTGCTACTCTGCAAGCACCAAAGCTCTTACAATATGACGGTGATGCCAGCGCAAACAAGTGCCATTCCCTGTCAGCTTATCTCAGTTACAGAATGAAATGCCTATTTCCAGAAAGAAAGACAAGAATAAAGCATGCCACATGCACAGAGTAATGAAGAGTTATGAAGTGTCAGCCTTCACATGCCTTACAATAAACTCTGAAATGCAAGTCAGGCTCTGTCAATAGGCACCAGGAAACAAAAGCAGATACTTGGTGTTTCCTTCAGTAGTCTTTCCCACATAGTGGAAGAAAAATGTGCACATTGACAATTGAGCTAAGCTAGGAAATTACTAAACTAGGAAACAAACTGTGCCATAAAATGCACCAAAGCCTGGAATCACTGAATTGAAACTGAAGGAAGCTCTTGTTTCACAAATAGCCAAAGGAAAAGGCATTCACAGCACAAAAATTAGAGCTTCAGCATTCTCTGCAACTTGCGAGACACGAAGGAGAACCCTTTAGTTTCTTCCAGAGTGTAGAGTATATACATTTTGTTAATGTACCTAGAGTAATTGAAAGGTACTTTCAACACAAGTAATTTTGTATAACGTTTTACCTTAATTTGAATACATAGCGGATTAGGACGGTTGAACAGCAATTCAATATTTTTCTCTTCGGATTTTGCCAAAATTATACTTCCATGCTTATTAGTTTTCATGGTCTTCAGAGGCATTTTAACAATATACTTGCCATCTTCATAATCTTAAACTTCTGAAGTCTTTTACCTGCTACTAGCATTAGTTTACAGTGTGAGAAAAGTGGTGTGTACATCACTGATTGTTTGCAGTATTGTTTTTGTGTGGTGCCACTACAAGATCTATTACCATCGAAATTTGTATTAATATTATGCTATCACTAAGTTTAGATTTTAAAGATTTTGTCATTTGGTAGTGTCAACTTGTGTTGTGTACAGGACTTTTTCCTGAATATTTCCTGCAGTTTAGTCTGATACTTCCTTTGTTGTATTCTGAGCTCTCTTCATGTATGTGTTGGTTCTTGTGCACTCTGCAAGGGAGCACAAATGATGGACAAACAAAAGTCTTAGCCACAGGTACCCAAGAGGTGGAACAAAAACTGAAAGAAAAAGAAATTCTTTGTGATGCAGTATTATTACACAGCTCTACAACTGGAAGGTTTTGTTTTCTTCTTCCTTTCAAAAATAAGTCATAGTGAAGAATCATAATATAGCTCAGAATTGCAACAAGGCAATTATGGATAGAAAAAATGGCAGTGTCTAGCTGTGAACTTGGAACAGACTGGGCAACCTTTACAGGCTTGATCTTTAAGGACATGAAAGCTGCTGAGATAATCAATGCATATTGAACTCTGCATTTACTCAGTGCTTTTGTAGTTGACAACAGGAAAGAATGTCTTAGCTGCAGGGTGCTGTGAAAAGTATCATGAGTAATGAACCTGACACGGTGCTTGTTATCTGTTTCATGTAACAATCAGTTCTTGGGATGTATTTTTAGAAGATCATCTTTTGCAATTCCTCACATCATCTGTCCTTAGTCAAAAAAGGACACAATCTCTGTGTATGCAAAACAGAATGTTAGACATCCCAAACTTTTTCACTCAACTGATGATGCAGTAGTGCTCTGAAGTCTCCACAATAGAGCCAGCGGTGAAGCTGTTAAAAAGTAGTTCTGACATTGCTATGTCTTGGGCAGCCAACCTATCTTACCTTGTGAAAATTACCATGCATCAGAGACTCTCTTGGCAAAACATGAACCTGGTGCCTCTTACTACAATGCCTCTGCCTCAAGGCACTCGTACCTGAGAAAGGCATTAATAGAAATTCTGAGATGCAAATGACAATAAATAATAGGAAGAGTGGATAGAGAAAAATACATCAGAAAGTTAGTAAAAATGCCAGAACATTTACACTGTTCACATGAAATTCTAGTATAACGATCTATGAAGATGAATTTAGGTGATAAAAGAAGAACACAACATGTGGTGGTGGTAGCAGAAAACAAGAGATGCAAGAATAAAGAAACCAAAATGATTAGAAGAAAAAAATATATTTCAGAAAGAAGACCAGAGCAACATGTTTATTTAGAAAAGCAACATTATAGTTTAAATAATAGCAATAAAGGAGAAAAGTCTGAGAAGACTGTTTAGTAGAGCTCATTTAAACTTCAGCAAGATGTACTCAAGATGTGGCTTATTTAGTTTTCTGTGTAAGCTAAATATTTGTCCCACTGAGAAAGTGTACTGTGAAGATGAGTGATTAATCCTTATTTATCTGTACTATATATTTTCCTGATGCTTTAACCTAGTGTAATAGTTTTTAAAATATCCTGGCAAAATTTTGACCAGCAGAGAATTTCAACAAGGAATAAAGTTGACCTGGAAGAAACATGTTGTATATGGTATTAAGTGTCCAGGAGTAGATTTAGGCTGAAAATTGGCAGAAACTTTGTTTTCATCAAAGAATTGCAGACCCAGAAGAGCTGGAAATAACTTCTGGAAGAGGGAGCTGAGTACATATAATGGCTCAAAAGATGTGCTTGCATTAGACAGCAACAGTCTGGACAAATGGAAACAGGTGCTCTCTTGGACACCAGAATTCCCATTACTACTGGTACTTAATACATTTTAAAAGAATGGAAGTGAGAGAAATACCACTCCAAGAAATTTTACAGATGATATAAAATAAGGTAAAGGCTCAAAGTACTAGTGAGAAGCAGATTGGTAGTTCAAAGCCAAGTGAGTTCAGACAGGAAAGCGTCCAAGGAAAGTGTCCAAGACTGGCAACATGAGGCTAGATCTGGACAGCAGACTATGCATACGCTTGAAAAAACCGAACATTAGAAGGTACAACTACCAACTAAGGAGTAAAGGTATACCTCTTGACATATGACTGGGGCAATTTTTGTAAAACTGCCACAAGAAAATAGAATCTCAGGGGAAATACTTTTAGGTTTGAGATAAATTATTCAGCTGTAGAACAGTTAAAAGTAAGTGTTACAACTTTTGCCACACCATGAACCCTAGAAAATATGTCCTGCCCATCTGCATTCAGCCTAGCTCAGTTCTTTTTGAAGCAGAAAAGGCTGGTTCCACTGGTAAAGGGTAACTTCCTGCATGTCAGTCAGTGTCTTCAAGGTCCTAGAACTTAAACAGGACCACAAACTTCCCAAAATAATGCCACAAATCTCTTCATTGACTGGAGTAACTTACGAATAAGAATGAGCAGAAATAATGTTTCTTTATCTTCTCTTGCCTCTTCTCCATGAAGCTGGACAATAGGTAGCTATCTCTTACATAGGCAGTAAGGAATTTCACCTTTACACTGACATAAGACCAATAGGCATTTAATGCACCACTGTATATTTATTCCTCAAAAGGGATAGAAGTTGGTTATCGTATTTTCCCCATTTTCTGACAAAGATTTTCTAGGTTGTATTGGGTATACTTGGACCTATTATGTAAGTTAACATGCAGATTTTGCATGGTAACTTTTTGTTTTGGGTTATCAGGCAGCCTGCAGTATGTGTTTGCTGTCTTCTGCTGTAAGCTTGTATTTTGCTTCTTCTCTGAAAAATTCAGACTTCACAGTGTACATAGATATTTGACTTCTTAGATTGGTATTTCTTATTACATTAAATATCTGTGAAAAGAAATGTGCTACCAGTGAGTTGTGGTTATAAAGAATCTGGTTTTGAAAAGCTGGAACTGCGCAAACTTTTAGTAAAAAAAAAGAGTTGGTGAAACTTGGCGTATTTGGTGGGAAGAGGAATTTTTACTTGTTTCTTACCCTGCAAAAGAATTATGGTGCCTTTAACACTTTCAACTAAAATGTTCAAACTCCAAGAAGGATTTAGAAAGCAAGTGCTGCTTTCCTCAGTATTCTCCCTGAATTGCTTGTTTCCATGTATTTGGAACTTTATTAATGTGAAATTGGGGGTGTCTTTTAAATACTTGGAAAGTAAACAAATAATCGTTCTAAATAATCTCTAAACAATTTGTATGTCATTTTTTTGAGGGAACTTTTAAACTTTGATCCCACATTGCCCTATTCCATTAAACTAAAATGTAGTTATATCACTAACTTTTATCTTTCTTTTACTGATATGATGTTCTGGAGGTTAAAAAAAGTTTTGTTTCCTTTTGAATTAGTAAAAGATGATCCTCTGCATTCCTAACTAAACCAATTTATCCCTTGACACCTCTTCAATTCAGAAACTTACCAGGACTTGGTTCATATCACTATCTGTTAAAAGATAACTGGAGGACATTCCATTCACCCTTGATCACCAATATTCCTTAAGTGGCTATAAAACTTGAGAATTACAGCATGTGTCCAATTAGGATTAGTAGAAAGTGTAATACAAAAGGCTTCAGGTAAGCTGCTAGATTGTTTAGAATTATAGAAAGGCTTCAAAATGAGCAAACACTGCAAATTTAGTAGTCTTTAGTTGAGGAAGAAGAAACACTGCTAAAGTTTCCAGAACAACAAAAGGTACAAGGATGCATCATTACTGTTCAATATACTCCAATCTCAAAGGGCTTTGAAGACACCATATCTAAGTCTATCTATCACAGAATGTGCTGAAGTTATGGAACTCATTGTGATATGACTGATGTTAAGAGCTTTGTAAAATTAACTAAAATGTTTATATATTTGTCTTACTAATGTATATTCCATTCCAATAGCTGCGGTTAAAATACAGAGATATGAGCTGTCATGTAACTTGGCATACGAAATTCCTTGTGATGCTCTGTGGGCAGGTACTGCATTAGACAAGCTCACTGCTTTATCTGCCCATCTGATTCTCTGTGTGTACCAATGTAACAGGACTTTTAAAGAAATCTTGTGTGAAATCTTCTTTCCCCCTTTCTGTCTCATGGCATCACTGTACATTCAGTCTTGAATTCATGTGGGGTTTTTTTTTTTTGGCATTAATGTCTGTCTTTTTCACTTATGCTGAACAGAAATTAAGTGGTTAATTGTAACTACTTATCAACTTTCCAGACAGTCATTTTAATAGCCATTAGACATCAGGAGCTGTTTTTCCAAAGTTTTAACAGTTGCAAAACCTAGTGTATCTGTGGGGATGGAGTCACAGAGCAAGTCTGTTGATTTGAGACTTCTAATGAAAACATGTCAGTGCTGCCTGTTACGGGCAACAGCTCTGATAAGCGAGCACAAGGTTCATGAGAAATGTGCGGAACACTTTAAAGAATTAACTTCAAAAAAACATTGTGCTGTCGACTTCGATTCCATTCTTCTTAAAAATGTGTTTGCTCTGACAAGCAGAGTTTTGTGTGTGTAGAGATCTCCCCATTTTAGATGCTTAGGAATACGTATGCCTAAGAATAGTTCATTACCTGAAATCTTCAAACACACTGAAGTTACCTTTTTCTGTGCTGTTTAAAGAATTTAGTCATGCATGGTTTTTTATCTGTGTTTGTAAACATACTTGTTGAAATGGAAATATTATCACAAATTTGTGTAGTACTATGACAACAAAATTAGAAAAAAATACATAGTCTGGCAATACAACTAGAAACAAGACAACATTCAATTTAAATAAAAAACTTTATTAACAATGTAAAACGTTTAATATCTTACAGTCTGAGATAGTTCTGGCATGCCTTATTAGAGTCAATACTTAGTGATATGCAGACACCATGCTTTGAATTCTACTGGCAACAAAATGGGTTGATGTGTTTTACATTGTTTATTTTAATACACCTTCTTTTAATAAATTATTTTTTCCAAAAGCTTGTAGATATACTATTGGCTTAAAAGGAAATCTGTTGCTTCTATGCATTGTACAGTTTGTAGATACTATGATTTCTCTGTATTTACAAGTCCTAACTATTTTCATATATGGTTTGTGTATCATAAATTAAGATATTTTTCTATAAAGCTTTGAAGTTGAGATATGGTGGAAGACTAAATATGAATGAGAGCACGAAAAACAACTGGAGATTTTGTACAAATTCTGTTACAATATTGTTTGAATGTCTTAGAACTTTAATAGTTTTGCTCTTAAATAGTTTCCTATGCTTAAAGACTGTGAGAGAATGATCAAATGTTCTTTTCCTATGCTTAAAGACAGTTAGAGTATGATTTTAATATGATACTAGTAAGAGTATTGTACTATGCACAAACTTTTAGCTGCAGCTCAAACAATTAAAAAAACCCTCTAAAATTATCTATGAACCATAATTCATGTGTCTTCTTTGAGTGACTGAAAGTAAGCATGCAAAACATACTTCAAAAAGTTTTAAGTATGCTAGATCTATTCCACAGCCATTTTTGGACCACCATAACTTAAAACTATTAAAACCCTTATTTGAAAAAGGGGATGGACCAGAAGACAAAAATGAATAGCCTAGTGTAGAAAAGGTACTTTATAATCAAGATTCGCCACTTTCATCTTTTCAGTAGTCAAACAATAGGGGTTTAATCAAAGTCATGACTTCCTTGGTGCTTCTGTGCTTAATCTTCTAACTTGAGACAAGACAACACAATCCAAAGAATCTTCGCTTCCGTCTTCTTACCAGTGGATATGGAGTCAAGTTTAGGAGGCTGCTATCATCTGTGATGAAAACCCCCACGTTTTAACACAAGCATGTACACATATGCAGAGATTACACAGGAAAGAGATTATATAATTTACATGTCTTAACAGCACCTACGTGATCACAGAATCATTTATGTTGGAGAAGATCTCTAAGATTGAGTCTAGCCTATAACTGATCACCACCACATCAACCAGACCGTAGCACTAAGTGCCAGGTCCAGTCCTTTCTTGAACACCTCCACCACCTCCCTGGGCAGTCATTCCAATGCCTGACAACTCTTTCTGTGATGTGATAGCTCCCATAGAGCACAGAGCAAATAATAACCTGAATTTTGCATTCGAGAATCTTAACAAAGCTGATTAACAGCATCTCCATAATAATTATGATTACATGATCCTGGGGCATATCTCAGAGTTTTAAAACTCTGGGATGCTTCCTATCTTGCTGCACAGGGGGTCAGTGATTTTCTAGTCAGTGTTGAAGGGCAGTGTAGACACCAGGCAGCAAAGAAGAATTCTGTACACCTTTATCTCTGTTCTGAATTCAAGTTTCTCTGTGCATTATATCCCCCCAATTTGTCTTTCCCTTCCGTATTTCCAGCACACTCTTTTCTTCTAGACTAGGCATAGACTTTTTATCACTCTTCCAGTCTTTACAATGGTCTGTATCACAAGTGATGCCCTTTTTCCTTTCTACATAGTTTTCAATCAAGCCATCCTGCCATGAAATCTTACTTGTATAATGAATCCAATCATTCTATATTCATCTCTTAGCATATTATGATGAATGCTAGGCTGCTTAGTTACTTGGGATGAGATCTAGGACACATTCAGGATATTTCATCAGCTGCCACTGTGCAAAGACTGCACCACATTTAAGAAGACCCATTATCAAGAAGAAATCAAAAAGAAAAATTATTATCTGTTTAATGCTGTTCTCATGAACAAAGAGAGTGCCTGTACATGTGGAGTATTTAGCATACCAACAAAATGAAGACCCATTGCTAAATACATGCATAGGATGGAGATCCTGCCCACCTGTGCATTTGTATAGGGTGCCTGATAGCTGTCTATGGCAAAAGCAGGCTGGTGGCAGACTCAAAGCAAGTAGCTTTTCTGCAGAGTCAGTGTCAGGTCGCAGAAGCCACAAGCCTTGTAGGGGTGAAGCAAACCTCATCACTCAGAAGGATCCCTGTCATAGTCTATGCAATTTGCACCTTCATTACCTTTGAGAAAGAAGGACTCCTGACACTGGGAAGTAGTTGTGCTTCTGCCTTCATATCACCAGGAAAAGTTTATTATTTTATGTGTAGATATCATATCTATAAAATTCCAGAATACCTCATGTGAAACTCAAGAGGCCAAAGACCACATACTAGATTCTGGCTCCACTGCATCAGCAGGAAAGAGATTTTGCCTAGATTTTTCTTTTTGTAGTTTGTATCAAAGAACCCTAGATTTTTTTTTTATCTAAAGGAAAGCAAACCCTTTAATTATCTTAATTTTTCTTAAACAAAGAAAGTTCAAAACCTACCTTGATTTTTCAGTGGTAAAGGCATAGTCTCCCTGAGTTTACTTAAAAGGTTTTTCATTTCTCTCATATCTCTGTGGATACAACAGTTTAAAAAGATACAATGGAACAACAGTTGAAGACTGCGTGGGGAGTAGCTCACAGTATAGCTTTATATGCTAAAACAGTGGAGCAATAAATACAAAAATCTATTCAGCAAGCACTTGGTTTACATACATATGTAAGAAGATGCATACCAAAAGAAATGGCAATAAAATTAATAGGGGAGCACTTCTATGACAGTCTGATACTAACTTTTCCTGGTTCAAATTTATGATCTATTCTAGCACTTGAATATTTCATATTAAAAGCCTTTGGGGGCACAATATGATCCTAGTGGCAAAATACACAATATATCTTACAATTAGTATTAGCTAGTACTAATGTCAACTTCATACCCCTTATCAGCATTTTGTAGCTTTTGCCATGAATGTGTTTCACTGTTCAGAAGAAAATTATAATACATGCAACTAACCCATGATACTTTACACTGCATATTAAATGAAAATTTTAGAAACAGGGCTGGCTATCTGTCTTGCCTGCCTTAGGAGGACTCTGGCATTAGATTCTCTGAAAGGCAGATGATGGAAAATATGATAATAACACATCATCTCCAAAAGCTAATTGTATTTTGATATGTTTTGAAAGAGGCCAGAAGTTTCAAAATGGTTTCTGTTTTACACATAGATGGTAGACCTATAGGCTTGTAATGTCTTAATGCTTTCAGGACTTAAAACCAATACGGTCTTGCTTCATTCATCTACACATAAAATGGTTCTTAGAAATGCAGGAGCAAAATTAGTAAAAAATTGCTCTGTTTTGTTCTCCTCATTATGGCCTCTGTAGGACAGAACTTGGCTTTATGTAAATAAGCATGATAACAATTCAAATCTCCACAGCAACTTAATATACAAAGCATCAAAACAGGATTTTTTGCAAAGAAATATTGGCCATCAGTATTACTCTCTAGCCAAGGGTTTCATTTTTGTCTTTCAACTGCATAGTTAAGACGGTATGAGAACACCACTACGACAGACCGATAGATTATATTCCTCTCCCTTCCTAAAACTTCCAAATTTAAACCTATGGGCAGAACTAAGTGAAATGAATTAGATTCTGTGTTTTTGATTTAGGAATGCAGAACTGGAGTCTGGCAGATTTCAGGTACAAAATCAGAAACTCTCTTAAATGTACCAGAAAAGGCAACAGGTTATTTAATTAACTTATACTTTTCATAGTAGTAACCATGTCAAATTAAAAGAGACTACATAAATTCTAGAAAGAAATTTGTTTGTTTAGGAATGAAGTGCTACACATACCTTTCAGTGTTTTCAATATCTGTGGAAACCTGCCATAGATGCTGTTGAATATCTGTTGGTGATAATGATGTGTCTTCTAAAATAGGTACTTCGGAACTCTCCTCCACTTTAGTATCTAAGATCTTGGGTGGGCCGCAAGGTTCTTTTCCTTTAAAATATTTAAACAAAACATGTATCCCTATTATTTATTGATTAAAATGAATACTCAAATTATCTAATTAATGCTTTGAACTTGACCTTGCACAACACCAATGGAGAAGAAGACTGCTTAAATGCAAACTCTGTGTAAGAACTGTTCAGAAGCAGAGGAGACCACACCAAGCTACAAATCTGAGTGCTGCCATATATTACTCTTACCAATTTGAAGGGGTTCAATCAAGCTCCACTAGCTCTCATGCAACACAAAATAAAAGCCAGAAGACAAAACAGAACAAAGTAAGTGAGGAAACTACAACACACATTCTGGAAACAACTTCAAAACTTTGACGTTAAAGAATACTGCAATCCATGTTTCCTAGTACTACAGTAATACCAAGGGAAAACAAAAGACAAAAATGTGAAATTTTGTACTTCATGATTCAACAGCAATATAAAGCTGGCACCACCCACAGCCCAAATGCATTATGTTCTGAATTTCTGTGTTGACACCTACCTAATTCATGCTCACTCTATGGAAATTAAATACAGTATTGAAATTGAAGGGGGGCTTCATGACAGATCTTCCAGGGCTTTTGTGAGGAAGAGAACGGGATAAAGGATTGGATCATGATAGTGGAGCATTCAAGAGAGCTAACCATTGGTAGGATATTTTGGTAAACTTGCAAATCTCCTTTGGACTGCCTGATAGCATTCCTTTTCTGTAGTGGCAACTACAATTCTGACACCAAATACAGAAGAAAATTCACACTGGAGTGCATCCCAGACAAATTTCAACATTCAAACCAGCAGTACAAAAAGCTGAGTAGGAAATGTTTTTTCACTTCACAATTTTTGCAATTTGAAAAATTTTGACATCAGGACAAATCTGAGTAGTTCCTGTAAGGTTTGACAAAGTACATGAAGAACGACCAGCTAATAGAGCAGTGGTCAGTCAGCCAATTTTTGTGGGACATTAAGACCAAGACTGCAGACCATGGTACACTGCTCTTCCACATCACAAATATATATCCCAGCTATCAGGTAGGTAACCTTGTTTTTTAAATCTAGAAATTCCTGGAACATAAGATAATATTTTTGGGCAAGTTCTCCAAACAGTTGCATTCTGGTAAATTATTCCTTTGAAAAAAGGAAAAAAAAATTATTCTTAGCTACCTGTCTCAAACCAGATGTTGCCTATGCTACAGAAGATACTTACTTAATGTTTTAATACTCTTTAAATCCAGTAGGAAGCCCACAGTTACCTAACTGTGAATCCTAGAGAGTGCATGAATTGACCATAACAAGTTTAGCCTCAATAAATAATGTCCTGTGTCCTTTTTTTGCTGCTTACTGGCATCCACTGCTAACTTGTGCTTTGCCAAATCCTTCTGTGATCCACTTTAGCCATCAAAATGGTAGAGGATTACCCCAACAAAAGGAAAAATAAAATGTGATGTTTTCTGATGAAGTGGTTTAAGTAAGGTCAGTCAAAAACCCTACACATTCAGGAACAAGTGCCAGAGAAGGAGGATCATATCACTCCTTTTCCAAAAGCAGTGGAAAGGAGGAAGAAGTGAAGGCATTATAAGGGAGGGGAGACATAGAGAAAGAGACCAAGACCTTTCTGGTGGTTACAAACTGTTACGCTGAACGGTGACTCAATTGCTTGTGGAACAGCAGACTACACCGGCTTCACAGATTACACGTTTTACTCTGTATCACCCTGTAGGTTTAACTTCCAAATTTTTCTTGTCCTTAACCGCAGCTTATGCTGTTATTTTAAGGGGATTCATATGGTACAGTTTTCATTGTTCAGTCATATAAGCTTCATTATTTTTTCCCATCACAAGAAGTCCATAACACAACATGTTGTTACTAAAATCTCCACATATTACTTTTTCATTAAAAAAATTTCAGGTAAACCATCTCATTTGCCACTGATATCACAAAGTGTTACTGATGAAACAGGGTATTAGTGGATTGTTCCATTATTTTTATGGTGGAACCCTGACCTGACCTTTGGTGACATGCTGTCAAGATGCATCCTTCAGGGACGTGAAAGGTGTTTCAATGGAAACAATAAAATCCCTAGATGAAATAATAGTAAAGGTTCTTTCTCTCAGCTTGAGAACAGAAGCAGAGACCATAATGTTCTTTTTGTTAGCACAAAGACAAGCTCTTGCAGATTTGCCAGAATGAACAACACAGATTTCTTTTCACCTGAAAAAAGCTCTTTACCAGTAATTCTGTTGTATTGTGAGCAATTCATGAAGCCTTTCTTGAATTTCAGATCATTTGCTCAGTCACTTGAAAGCAGTTAAAGAGTCAGCTAATAATAAAGGCTTTGCTTGAATAATGTATGACTCAGGCTTAACATTTCTACCCCGGTAACAGCCTATAGGGAAACAAAAGCTTTTAAATCTTTTCATCCTTACAGTGGCAGGTAAGGATATCTTCTGTAATAGATACTTCAAAAATGGATATGAACCCTAAATTTTACTTTCAATTTAGTCAGTGGAAAGATTTTCAATAATTTTAGTTGCAATGATGTATTCTTCCTCTTGTCACCAGCAATTCAGCTTTTTTCTTTTTTTTTAAGAAGCAGAAAATGTTTTTAGTATGAAATTAAATCAATTTAGTTAAATAATGCTGAGGATCAAACTTAAGTGAGGATAAATAAGAGGGAAGAAAATTGTCAGTTCAGTAAGGTTACATACATCATCTGTTTTTATGTGTCTCACCTGTTGTGTCTCTTCTTGCTTCTGTGGTGATCTCTGTGTTTGCTTCCGTCATGCAACCCTAGGCACCTACTCTTAGTCATCAACTAATTCGCACAGAAACTGTGATGAATGAAAGAAATGAAAAGACAAAAAAAATATATGCCCCTCAGTGCTAGTTCACTGCAGAGGAACTAGAAAGATCTTTGAGGGGAATACCAGACTCCAACAAAGCTGAGAGAATCCCTCTCTTGAAAAGAGGGCAGTGTTTACATCAGGTTTCTAACCTGGCAATTAAGGATAAATGCACAAGGTATATATCACAGCTAAAGTACACGAACAGGAAAACCTAGAAAAGAGAATAGGAAGGAACTGAGTAGGAAGTAAAAAAGGTATTTGACAAATACAGCTAACAGCCTGATGAATTTAATTCTTGACTTACACTTGGGACCTGCAGAACTTGGACACTGTCTCACTGGAAATACTATTATTAAACAAAATGCAATAGGAACAACAATTTCGTGGTAGAAGTTGTGTTACCCTCCTTCCATGGCTGTTTTTGTTCCATTGCTTGGCTTCTTCATAGTGTCCACATAAGAATGGGTGAGTCTCTTGATTTTGTTTCTCCACACCTGTGTGCTCTTCTATACTCTCACATCTTATCCCTCTTGCAAAAGTGATATGTGTAAGTAATAACACATATCTACCAGTCTTTAAATAGAACACTGAGATTATGGCACAACCATTAAACAATCATTCCTTTGTCCTTCAAAATTCTAAACAGCATGTCATTTAAACAATGCTGAAAAGCAAAAAATCTGTCCACTGAACTGAGGGCTTACTTTTGTAGTCCATAACATAAGCTATCACTTTCAGGTACTATTTTAAGGAAATACATGTTGTTATCACAAAACACATACTGGAAATACAACAATTAACGATATGAATTTCTTACATGGAACGCAAGTATGCATGCTTGATTTTCCTGTAAGACTCAATTCTTGCCTTTTTTGCATGGCCAAGCAGGTGCCTACCACTTTGGTTAGCGCTGGTATCATTCTGCACTCAGCTGTGTTTATACACGTCAGGTGGGACTTGCACATCTCAATTACAATGACGTAACTGTAATTTTTTCTTCATGGTGTGCAATAAAAAAATATATGACACTAAATAATTAGTACAAAAGAAAGACGTATGCCCAAGTCAGTATTTATATGTGTATTAGTTAGCCAGAACTCCTGGGATTATGGAAAGGAGGAGTAATAGAATATATGATCAGGTAGCCAAAGACTTAGTAACTACAAAATGCTTGAATTAAAGGTATTTGGGCATGATTCCTTGTGCTCTTTGCAAACTTTCTGAATGCTGAACTGTTGAATCATTATATATGCTCAACATTAGGCTTTTGTAGTGTATGTATCTTAAAAAAAAAATACTGAAGAGCACTGACCTCAGTTTACTTACTGCATAGCACAGCTGCAAATAATTATGTCTTTTGGCTCCACTGTGGCAGTTAGATCTCAAAGAAATAACAGACTATCTGAATTTTCTAGTAGAGGTTCTATCACCTCAGTAAATTATTCTAAAGGATTACAAACACACAAGAAATTTCTGTACAGGAAGATTGATACATATCCAGCAAATAAAGGAATATTTGTTCAGTTGAAAAGAAAGGTAAGGAGAGATTAGAAGATCTGTGCTGTGAAAGACAGTCAAAAGACCCAAAGCTCAGACCTTCAAATTTTTGTGTGGTGTTTCCTTAAGAGAATCTCTTTCCTAGTACAAAATCTCTTTCCTAGTGTCTGAGTTTCTCCTGGGAAAAGAACAACAGCATCAGCACACTGCCTCAGTTTTATCAGTTCTATAATTTATTCTATAGATAAATTCTGATCAAGGTACCAATACCCACATTATTATTTATAAGCTGCAGGTTGCGGAGAACAGTCTGCATGTCATTCTACTTGAATCTCTGCTGCCTCCTGAGTAAGAACATGAATTGGTAAAATCTCATGGGAGGTTTAAAAACCTAACAAACAACTTGTCCAGCAGGTAAGAGGGCTAGAAATAGAAAACATTACATCCAAATGGAAAATACTACCCTCAGAAATGAGCTTCAAGACACAGCAAGAACACCAGACACGCACACTTACGGGTTAAGCAAGGATTATAAGGGCAGTTCTCTCTGTACAAAGAAATCTTTTTTTTTTCCATAGTCACTCAGATGATGAAAGACTTGTGAAAAACTAAACAAATGGAGAAATAAAAAAACTATATACAGCAGCATCACAATATATTTTATAATGGTGAAGTTATTGTCTCTTTCCTTCCTAGAGATAAATTTATGCAATTTGCCTACAGTGAAGTATCATTCTCTGTAAGTAAAGAAAGCAATGGAAAGTATGGGTTCATTATACTCCTTTAAAAATGGTATGTTCTGTCAGAATATACAATAAACAGGTTGCAAAGTCATCTAGTCTTAACATCCTACTGAAAGCAGGGCCAACTTGCATCAGACTGCTCAGGACTATGTGAGCTACCAGTATCTCCACGAATTGATGTTTCACAGCTCCTCTGCATGACTGTCTAGTGTGCAGCTACCTTCATGGTGAAAAAACAACTGACACAGAACTGGAATTTCCGTCTTTGCATGATGCCCCTGCAATACTAGGTGTTGTCAATACGAAATATTTAATAGAAAAAAGCAATGATCTATTGGATATTCAAATTATTTGAATCTCTATCATCACATAGTTTTTGCCTATTATGCATTTTCTTCAAAGACTGTCACAGAAGCTTGTAGCCAAGTTACTGTGTTTATCTCTACATGGATACAGCACAAAAATCACTCTGTTTGGCAAGGACAGAACAGCTACCACGACTCTCTCTAGGGTGAGTTGAGAAACTGATGTCTATCAAAAGTACTGCCAGATAGGAACTAAGCTGTAACTCCTCTTATCCAACTTTAGACATCTAACAGTCTGATGTTTAATTTAAGTTATTAATGTAGATTCCATCCAGAGGCAACAGGGAGAGACAAGACATGTCAGGGTTACTCAAGTCACTCTAAGCTATTTACTTTCAGCAGTTCAGAAGATGGTTTGACAGCTGTAGCCAATGCTAGGAAATGCCATACAATCTGTCTTAAAAAATGATGACTCATTTAGACAGCTACTGTAATCTTGCTCTACCACGGCTCTGCTAGGTCTCTCTTCGTATTTTATAGACTTATTTTTGACTTGAGAAAATAATTGAGAAGCTCAGTTAAGCAGTTACAAATCTCTCATTCTTACTTTCATAATAAAAATATCCCTGGCTTTAGCAGTATTCTACAGCCAGATATGAAAAGTACACTACAGGATCTTTTAGCATGACAGGAAATTCAAAAGATTCATTACAAGACCTTTATTACAGTTCATTACAGAACTTTGTCTTGTCTTTACCTAGTTTTTCATTGATGAGATACTATCTGGGGAAAGAGTAGTTACAATCAGCACAGATACAGCCCTAATCAGCGTGTGCCATCACTGAGCAATGAGGTTACTGAGTAAACTATTCAGTAAATTATCAGCATTTCTACATCTTCCTTTCAGTGGGCGGCTAATCAAGTATGAAATTATTAGAGAGATGCATTTTCACTGAAGCGAGGACATCTCCTTTTAGTTCCAAATCTAGTATCTGCTTTTATACAGGTAGGCATTCTTTTAACCATATTTATCTATCTTTTGCTATGGCAGTGGTTTAGGAACGGTACTCCCCAATTTAGTGCTATCGCTGACACTCTCCCAAACCATAGGCCACTCTCTCTCTCCCCCTCTTCCCCTCCCTTTTTCGTGTTGGGGCAGGATGGAGTTGAGAACTGAAGGCACAAAAGGTGAAGCTCATGGGTTAAGATAAGAACAATTTACTGGAAACAGCAATGAGTTAAGAAAATGAATAGTAACAGCAACACTATTAATAACATATCTTGCCCAACAAATATGTCTAATAACATTACTAAGTTTGCCCACTTGTCTGACTAATGACAGCCAAAACTTAAGGGACTACTCTTTTTTAAAGAGAATCAGACTTTTTAATGGTGAGTACATTAGTGATACATACCTGATAAGGCACACTTCTGTAAGAAGGATGATAAACAGAAATAGAGCTCCTTTTTAGTAACTGAAAACCTATTATAGAAATATATAATTTGTTTTACAGTTTGGTGCTTGTTGTGGTTTAACCTCGGACATCAATTAAGTCCCACAGAGCTGCTCACTTGCTCACCCCTGGTGGGATGAGGGAGACTACTGAAAGGGTGAAAACTCATGGGCTGAGGTACAGGCAGTTTAGTAAGTAAAACAAAAGCCATGCATGCAAGCAAAGCAAAACAAGGAATTTATTCACCACTCCCAATGGGTGTAGGGAGGTGTTCAGCCATCCCCAGGAAAACAAGGCTATCTCATGAGTAATGATGACTTGGGAAGACAAATGCCATCACTTCAGATGTCCTCCCCTTTCCTTCATCCTCACCCCTCTTTATATGCTGAGCATGATGCCATATGGTCTGAGATATCCCCTGGGTCAGCTGGGGTCAGCTGTCCTGGTTATGTGCTCTCCCAACTTCTTGTGCCCCCTCAGCATCCTCGCTGAGGATGAGGAGTAGAAATGTTCCCAAGGGAACTCGCTGAGGATGAGGGGTGGGGAGCAGAAAAGGCCTTGACCTCGTGGGTTTAACAATGACTAAAACATTCCTGTGTTATCAATACTGTTTCCAGTGAAAATCCAAAATTTAGCTCCATAATAGCTACTATGAAGAAAATTAACTCCACCCCAGCCAAAACCAGGACAGTGTTTTGTCTTTCATGATACCCAGGCATGACCCGAAAGACTGTTCTTTTCCTAAAACTAGCATCTCTCTGTGTGTTTGAGCAATTCAGTACCTTTCCGATGAAACTGCAGTGATCCTAGCAGACATATGGACTTCAGCATTTCTGTTGTGTACATTTCTAAGCAACACTGCAACTGGATGTATAGTCTACAAATTTCAGGATGAATTTCACCATCTTCTGGGCTGCAATAAAAAACGTAATTAGGTGAGATTAGAAGGATGTAAGGGTCATAAAACACACTTGTTTACTGTTGCAAAAAACCTCATCAGAATCTGCTTTACAAACTACTATGCTTTTTCTAAGAAACTGTATTTGCAAACCATTCTTTAGATCTGTAAAACTCTAGGCTTAACACTGCTAAACTTGGGCTGTCTTTGGTAAGATTGCATGTCCTTATTGTCTCCTCTGCATGTTTTCAGAAAAAAGGTAAATAAGTGACTGAGATATTTTCCCCTCTTTAAAAAAAGCTTTGGATTAGTATTTTCTTTGAGATTGAAGCATTCTTTTGCCATCCAGTCTCAGTTACCCTTGGTCTTGACACAGATGCAGGAGATTACAGGGCCACTTTAACAGTCCCTGTTCAGGTTACAAATCCGTATCACGCATAATCAACCCTACTTTGAAGACACTTTCATCAGAAACAAGTCGGGTTTAGCCTACTCGTTCTATACATTCTGCCTGAATTAGTTTTCCCCCTGTATTTAAATTAATAGTGATATGATACTGCACTATCAGGAGAATGGGATGCATGAGGCTTTTTTCAGAAAAGTAGTAACAATCTTGAAAACAAAAACTGAAATCCTACACCTCCAATTAATTGCTTAGGACACCAAGAAAATAATTTACCCTGACCCAGGAACCAATTCTCATGCCTACTTGTAAAATCAGGCATTAAGTATCACTTTTGTGGGCTGGAATCACAGTAGTGGTAAGCTGTACCGTCATGAAAAAAATTACTGTACAAAAAATGAATGCTTGAACAAGAAAAAAACAAGGCTAAAAAAGAAAAAAACCCAAAAGGTTGGAAAAGACTTAAGATTAAAGAGAAATTATGCTCGATTTAGTCAGAAGAGACAAAGGAAGATAGGTTCCACCTGCCAAGCCATTACAAAGTGGACTTCATCAAAGAGGCAGGAAATTAGTGGAGCATAAATTACAATTGCTGTGGTCTGTTACTACAGGAGCTACACCAAACACATTGTAATAAACCAGCCCATCCTAGGAGCTTTGTTTCTTTTGGCTGGACTATAATATGACCATTTCTCTTAAGCCACATCTAGTTTTCTACTTCTGAAGTCTTGATTTGTTGAAAAATTATCATGCACAATACTTCCTGCGTTTTATCGTACATACAGAACAAAGCTCTGGTGCAGAACAAAAACGGTTTGACCACAATTCTGCTTCCCCCTCCGCCCTCCCTGCAACCTGTGCATCAATTACTGTTGCAGCCCTTTTCTCAATGAGCACACAGTTCCTTCCTTTGAGGGAAAAAACTTTAGGAGTGTCGAGATCCATTTGGTTTCCATATTTAGGATGCAGGTCCAAAATTTAAGTCTTCAAACTTACTGCTTATTTCATGCAATACCTAAGTCCCGGAGCCCCACCAATATATACACAGGCTCATTCAGTTTCTGCTTAAGTTTCCTAGATGTCTGAAGATTTCTCTGTGACCAAGGTTTCTTCTGTCCTGAAGCCATTGACTTGTCTATTCCACCTGAAAGGGATTCCCCCATATATGTTCTTTTGCAAAGTGGAACCTGCAAAAAAATTTAAGCCACCAGAGATGGTAATGATGACCTTTTTCTGCTCAATGATGAGAGCTCTTTTGATAGGGAGATAGAAAGAGAAGTTCTATTCCTCTTTCTCATGCAAGTCAAGTGGAATTTGTCTAGTTCTTCTGAAAAGTAGGATTATGTAACCACAAGTCTATCCCTAAGAGAAATAGTCACTATGTTGTGACAAGGTAATTTCCTTGTAGCAGATTTAGATAAAACTTAAATATGCCCATTCTATTTTTCTCTGCACTATTTCAGATGTTAGAAATCCTCAGACCTCTCAAAAGTCATGGCTATTACGGGACCTTTGTTAGCAATGTTTATTTAGAATTTACCATGTTCCTTTGTAGGTGTCACTGACAAAAAGATTTCAGGGTCTGCATACAGGTGTAAGCAAACAGTGTTTTCCTTATACAGCTATTAAATTTCTATGAAGCAAACATGGTCAAAACTTTTCATTAAAACATTTTTGCTCTTAGTGACAGAATTTTTAATTGTGCAGACTAGGAAGGCAGCAATTATATATAAGATGCTTAACTCATGGACCAATACAGATTTATTAGTGGCTTCCTATTTACAAGTAAGTTGGAAGAGTATTCAAAAGCATAATAACAGGCATTTCAATTGACTTTTTTTGGTGTCATAAATCTATGTGGGTTTTTTGCAAACTATATTTATGAACAGCGTAAGAGTAAGAACTGGAAACATCAATAATATATGCATGTTCTGGCCCATTCTTGTTTTCTCAAGAATATGGAACATTTGTTATTGGACAATGGGCAAAATTTTTCTCTCATTTGCAAATCTACAGTAACAGCAGGGGTATCAAAGAAAAATGTTATACAAAGTTTATACAGTGAGAATTATTTACAGCCCAGTACCCTCACTGATTGTCTCAAATGATTCAATTAGTGTTTAATTGCAATAATGACCACAACAATTCCATTAGTTTGCAACCAAACAATTTTCTTCTATGCATGTATATAGACTTCATTTTCATCTCTGAAAGCCAAATGCTCTGATGTGAATGTGCACAAAGATTTCTTTTATAGTCCCTGAATTCTGTGTAGAGGGCTTAACATTTCCTTTTAGAGTGTTATCAGTTTTTCTGTTTCTGTGTGTCCAATGCCATGCCATGAGAAATGCTGAACTGGGGACTAGTACAGACATAAATTTCAGAATGCTGCTTATGATACATTTATTACTAATTAATATTAAATATTATTTAATAGTTACATACCAAATTAGTATTTATATACAAAGAAAAGTTCATTGAAGCTCCTAATATTATCCCCCCAGGTCAGCTGTTCAGTTAGTCCAGCTGATTTTTTTATGAAGACCACTTAAGTTATTCAAGAGAAATCTCATATAACACAAGCTTACACAATGCTGTGCTAAACGGTGTTTGCAACAGAGCTATTTAATAGCTTATGTGCAGCTGGATATATGAGAGCTAGCACAGCACTGAGCACCCGCCCAAGAGACACAGACCAGCACCTCACTGTTGGCTGTATAAAATGTAATTACAAAAGTGAAAATGCTGCGTTACTCCTATACAAAACAGTAGCTTAAGTTACGCAGTTTATCAGGCTGCTATTAATTATGCTGCTGTATAATTTTTTGTAAAAATAAACTTAAGTCTATAAAATCTATAGTAAATCTATTACATTCTCATGGTTTAACCACTGTTAAAATTGATGGCTTTCTTTCCATAAAATCCTGCTTTTTAAAAATCATGTAACGTTGTTCAACTGAATATGTTTATAAAGCACGGACAAGAAGTGGAATTTACTTACCTTTTTATTTTCCTAGGATGAGATTTACAATAAAACCTATAGAGGGAGCTCTTACACCAACCATACAGTACTCGGTATCTTTAAGAGAGGTGAATGCAGCTATTTTGGTAATTATTTTAAAATACATGAATAAACATGATAAAAATGCTCCTCCTTAAATGCAAAAGAAAAGCGTAAAAATTCCTTAAAATTTTTTTTTCCTCCAAAATAGCTGACAGATGATTTTATTGTACTGCCGAAGTGTTGCTTACAATTGAGAAACACCTTGAGGTTCCTGAAATCCCACAGGTGCCCAGCATTCACAGTTGCACTGAAATTAGTGAAACGTAAGACTACTAAAACTAAAAAATTACTATGGTCTAATTCTCAATTTCACTTAAAAAATTTAGTCACACATTTACAACAGAACTTACTTTCACTATCAACAACATTAAAAATATAGACAGACATACTATCTCTGGTTAAAAGAGTAGCCAACCTATATGAAGGGTTTGATAAACCTCCTCATAAAAGCATTGTTTTGACAAATTCTATGCTTAACTCTAAGGGAAAGTACTAATAGTTCCAAAATATTATAAGCTGAAAGAACTATCTAGACATATAATGAAGATTGTTTGTCTTCAAAAGCCAAAGGAAAATAAACATTTGCCAAGCCAGAAGTGAAAACTAAATCATCACATTCTGTCTTATGCTCCATATATGTACTTCCCTTGAAAAATAACGTAAATTGGCATGATGAGCTGTGAAAAATCACTGCCCACAAATATTACCCTGTATATTGTATTTTGAGTCAGTATCTGAAACACTGTGGTTGAGAAATACACAGCAGTAGAAAGACGAAAAAGATGAAAAACAAAAATTACCTCAGATGTAATGGTGCTGCTGTTGGGACAAAAAGGGGGACAAATACTGCAGAGGAGATACACTTAATCCCCTTATACACTAAGTACAAGAAGTCCCTCTGATTATGTCTCAGGTGCAACAGCCTACTAAACCTTCCTCTGCTTTTGTATCTTAAACAGATTGTTTATTTCTTCACCATGTAGCCTTAGATCTTTGAAGGCAAAAAAAGACTGGCTGATTTATTTTGAATATAGGTAGAAAAGTTGTTCAACAAAGATGTTTTCTTCTAAACAGTTCCTGGAAAAATGTTCTTATTTGTGCTCCTCCCAGTTGCTGGGGCTATTTTTTAAAAAATGTACACAAACTGCTGTCAGCTTCAGTGCCATGTGTTGGTTTTTTGTTCTCTATTTATGCAATACTGTGATACAATTGCTATGCCACACCCCAGTCCAGACAAGAAAAAAGCAGGGCATCTTCCTTCTAGCAGATCCATAAATGACTGCAGCGCTGTTCTTAATAAATAAGATTGTTGTTTTGAAGCAGTTACAACAGTGCTCTCAATAACAGAAGACGTGATCAGGTTTAGTTTTGTTAGATCAGGGTAAATCTCCGATAACTCTGATAAGGCTGATCGAGTCAATCTGAGTATATGATACAACCAGCAGAACAAAACCACAATGCAGTGACTCATATCGTAGAGACATTGCTAACTCCAAGGTTGATAACATTTTAGGTATTTCCAGGCTAGAACAATTTAGATACAACTATAGCATTTTTTTTTGGAAAAACATAGTTTTGAAACTATCACAATCACATCCCAGAATTTTCTAGACTTCTTCCCTCACAAATGAGTTTTAATGGCTGAACTAACTCAAGAATGGGCAAGAAGTAAACTACAAGAGCACTATCCAATCTATTCCGTAAGAGGACAAACCCAATTACAAATCATTCAGTGTATCTTCTTGCACTTGAGTAAAACAGCACTGAAATGTGAGATTTTATTAAAACTCACTCCACTTTAGGTAATATTAGGTGTGTTGGGTGCATTTGCAAGGTTTTGGTAGTGATGGTGGCGCAGGGTGCCCTTTGTGGGATGAGGTGAGGGGCTTCTCTGCGCTGGACACAGACAGTTCCTGCAGCTCTGCAAGGGATCCTCGGCAGGACACAGCTGAACTCATCTGCTGAATAAACTTATTTTTAAAAAGGGCAAAAATAGCCACAGGGAGAGAGAGAGAGGGAACAAAAGGAGTAGGAAACAAGAGAGGGAATATTAGGGTAAGAGAAAGGAGGAGGTTCTCCACGGCAGAGCAGATCTTCCCTGCAGCCCACAGAGCACAGCAGAGCAGATGGGTGTTTTTGAAGGAACTGCCACCTGTGGAGAGCCCATGCTAGAGCAGATTTTCCTGACAGGACTGCTGCCTGTGGAGAAGCCCACACTAGAGCTGAGGAAAAGTGTGAGGAGGAAGGAGAAACAAAGCAGATTGGTTAGGGACTGTAACCCCCGCTCCCATCCCACCTGCACCTCTCAGGAGGGTGGGAGTAGTAGCTACAGGACCCCGGAGTGAAGTTGAGCATGGAAGCAAAGCAGAAGAGGTGCTAGCTTAATATCTGTCTTTCCCCATTACCTACATTAGTAATTATTTTTATTTTAATTGGCAATAAATTAGGGTAATCTTTCCGAAGTCAAGGCTGCTCTACAGACAGCCAGTGTCTCTATTTCCACCCAATCTTTCTCATTCCTGTTCTTCCTGTCTTCTCCCCATGTCCTGCTGAGGAGTGCCATGAGCAAGCAATCGGGTGGGAGTTTGACTGTTCGCTCAAAACAAGCCACCACTTTAGCTAAGATTAAAATCCCCAGCAGGATACTTCTAAGTCCTAAGAATTCCAAATGAAATTGCATGTGTCTTCAATCACACTTCTAAGTTCTCGTAAGATTTAAAAAAAAAAACAAAAAATGCAGGGCTTGACCACCACACCTTTGCAGAAACCAACTCCTTCCTTCAGCTGTCTGTCCCTTGCCTCTATTTTAGAGAAATCCAGGACTAGCCAAACATGAACTGAACAGGGCCCTTCTCTCTGCAGGTTATCAGACTCCCTATTGAGAAGGTGGTGTCCAGTTAGATGAAAGAAAACTTTGGGTGAGCCCTCAAGTCAGCCTTGCTTAGCTCTAGCCTCAGCTGAACAAAAAATCTCACAGCCTCAATTTATACGATACCAAAGAACAGATAAATCCAACCATGACACAGACCTTCCAGAAAAGATCTGTGCTAACCAAGGAGACAGTGAGATTAGCTGTATATGCAGTAACTCTTAAGCTTATCAAAGAAATAGGAATTTCAGAACCCTGCCTTGTCAGCATTGACAAGTTGTTCTCAAATGAATTTGATAAAAATGTAGAGAAAGCACAGATAAGTTTGTGCCATCCGACAGGCTCAAGCCCAGCCTCTTTTAACTTCACTGCAGGCAGCTGAAAGTCATGCTGCCTGTGCATTTGTCCTTTGATTTTAGTTAAGCTTCTGTGTTCTTTAAAATGTGCCTTAATCATTCACTATTCGTTAATGAGCAATTTTTAAACCCTACCTTTCTAAAGTCCACAAAACATAAATGGATTCATACCTACACTCCCGTGCAGTTCCTTTGATTAACAGTTGTACAGAAATTCTATGAAAACTAGTATCTGATGTGTGGTCATTTTCAAAATTGGTTCTGATCTGTGTGGACAAATAGGGTCAAACTTTCCACAGAGCCTGAAGGAGAGGTAAATGCTTCAGGTATTTGATGCTGTAGGATCTAGGTCACAAGGAACTACAAACATACTGGATTTAGAAGGAACTCTGCTGCAGGCAAGTGATGCCATCTGCTGTTGACCATTCACAGGACACTAAACCAGATGATTCCTTAGATCCGTGACACTTCCTTTTACCATTTAAATTCTGTTGTTAGTACTTTCTTTGAATATAAATTTCAATTTTTTTTTTCTAAAAGGCATTCCATAAAGCATTAGAGTGATCTGGATACCTACTATCTGTTTGTAACTCAGATATCTGGTTTTCCATATTTCAAAATGGGAAAACCGGAGCAGTTGTGAAGAGATGTTAGAATGAGAAAACGCAAGGAACAAGGTATTCGCTTTTCCTCAAATTATTACAAACCACCTTGGTACCAGGACTACTTAAAGTGAAGAGAAGATGTTCCGTAAGTTTCACTGTGATTTGGATAAGAGCTATATTGCATTAACAATTACTGAAAAGATCTATATATTTTCATTGTTTTTTTTTTTTTTGTCTATTGGTCAAACACCGTGACTGCTGCAATTCTAAACTGGAAGGAAAACAGCACATCCAGTAGATAGTACTAGGTTGCTCAGAATAAGGCAGTGTTTAGGATTCTGTCAGATCAAATGCTTCTAGGAGTGCTTTAAATATGCCACGCTTATGCCTCAGAGTATTTTTTATCTTTTTTTTTTAAATCAAATGTTCAAATACCTCCATATGAAAGTATCCCAAGTTAAAAATTGTTACAGAATCAGTAAAAGAATCTCACACAGCTCCACCAGATACTTCACAAACCAAATCTGTAAGAGTAGTTAGAAATCACAGCTGAGAGACTGAGAGAACTTGAATGTGTCAAAAAAAAAAAAAAAAGAAAAAAGAAATAGATTAGCTTCCTGAATTTAAATTCACATAGGGAAAAAGAAATTTTTAAAACCATCTGTTGATAAAATGTGTTCAGGAAGCAGTATTCTAGCAAAAAGAACTCTGCAATTTTTTCACTTCAGATTTCTTAATCCTGCTTTGGTCTCCACTTGACTTTGTGAACTGGTGCTACTTTTGTTTTTTCCCCTCTTTGAAAAGCCCTTTTTTTCTGCTTGGGAAACAAGGATTTCTCCATGAAGTTTTCCTTAGGCATCCAGTATCATGTATTAGCAGCTGCACAGACATACTACTTATTTCTGAGTCTTGAATGATGCAAAATGAACTGCAAAAGGCTGTACGCACACTACTTTGGGTAGGCCTGCAGCTAAATTAAATGCCTAAACTTTGGAATGTCCACAACTTGGTGCACTGGGGCTCTTCACCCTGCATGAAGGGACTACTTCCTCAGCACACAGCCTCATCCTGCTCAGCCTTACGTAGTGTGGTTGCAGTTGTCGTACTATTCCCAAGTACCAAATGCTGCTTTGTTGGTGTTGGGGTTTTTTTGGGAAGGACTTGTAAATGCATAAGGGTGGATAGTGCTGTTTCACCACAATAACAACTCCAGAACTGTTGGAAATAACTGGAGGCTGCTGTATAAACATGGCACTTTTAAATATTTTGCCACTCAACCATTTGCGGTGCTGCCAAGGTTACCAACAGTACATTTGCAGTGATCTGTCTGGCCGTGATAGACAGAGATACGAAGTGTCAGCTTCTCTTTGCTCACACAATAAATGCACACTTGTTTTCTTCTGAAATGGGAAGCAGTTTCTCCAACAACTTCGAGCACAGAATTTAATATGCCAGTATTTGAATTCTTACACCAGATCTGCTGCCAGGGAATGTTCATGACGAAAGTATTCTTATGAAAGATAAGAACAGCAAGATAAAAAATGGAACATAAGAGAAAAGAAGACCTTCTATGTTAATATACAAATAATTCAGTAAATTATTTCTCTGATAGTTAAAAATTACATGGAAAATGTAAACGTAGATCTATAAATGTACCCATCAAGGAGAAAATTCCATTAATTAACAGCCAACACTTCAGTATGTGTTAAATTTTAAAACAGGAATTTAAACAGCATTTAACTGGTAATATTGGAAGGATTCTGGATTAAGGAATGCTTCTTTTAATGCTGTGTCAAGGTGAGATCTTCATGCCCAGATAATGGTTTCAAATATTTAACTAATTGCTCAGAAACAGAACGATAAAGCAATTAGAAAAATTACAACAGATTTTGTACACCTTGTTGAAATTAGTTGGAATTTTTCAAGTGTAGGCCTGACAGAACTGATATCTCCCATGGCTGGAAACTGATCTTGCAAGGTACTGATGATGCTGCCAAGAGTAGCTACCCTTTGGTACTCGACCTCTCACTAGAGCAAACCTCCATGTACCATGCAGATCACAGTAAGTGTGAAGTCTTTTCTTAGCTGACTATGCAGGAAGTGCAGCACTTAAAAGAGCATGACCAAACGTGGGGCATGAGGACATGCTCATAATGGCATGGCCCTGCACAATTAACTCGGCAATGCCATTGGTTGATTTCAGCGAGGGGCACAGAATCAAAGTGGTTCCTTTCTAACTAGAGAGCAGTGTTCCAGAATGTTGAGAAATACTGAGCATTAGTAAAAACATTTCCACTAACTCACAATTTTCAGTCCAAAACTTAAAGAGGTAAGAAATCAGAAGCAAAATCCCAGTACATGTGGAATTCTAAGAGCTCATGATGAAGCCTTTCTAATGCACAACTTCATTATCTCACATTTTCACTTCTCTTAAGATAAATGAACATATTGTTAACATAGTCTGGCTTTGTAAGATTCAGTGAGAATCAGACGTAATTTTCTGAGAACAATATAAGCCAAGCTAACTGGAATGAAGATAAGCACAGTGCCTATCACAAAAAATTGCAGCTATGTGGGATTTCTAAATCATATAGTATTTACGAAAATGACCAGGAAACAAGCACTAATAACTTGTCATTGAATTCTTAGCTTTAGCTGTGTTTCATTAGAAACCTATAGAAGAGAAATACCGAAACATGCTATTGAAACAGGTCTCAAAACAGTGTGGGCCTAATGGGGACACAAAGGCACACTTCTTGGCTATCTTGATTACAGATAAACACAAGTGCAACTTTTATTTACATCTGTGAAGGTAGGTATGAAGTTTCAGTACATTACTTTTTTCAGAAATACTGCAATGAAAAAGTTATTTTGGATTGGTCTAACATTAATTTTGAACCATATAGGCTTCTCTGGTACCCCTAATTTTTGTGGGCATAGAAACATTAGCATGACATGAAAGGCTCATAATCAGCCGCACTTCTGTCTTTAAATACCTTCTTAAGTTTAGCTCTAGATCCCCTTGTGAAGCACTCCTTACTGACATAAGCTAGTAACACACAGGTTTTTGCTCAAGAAGAGCTTATTAACTGATTCCACTTGTGACATGACATGACAAGACATAGCAACAGGAGTTGCTATGAGCTATTACATGTTCGGGCTTAGAATTCCAGCAAACTGACATTTAAAAATCAATTTCAGAAGAATTAAATTATGAAAACAGTATGATAAAAATGCAATATAAACACGCATTATTTAGAAAAAAACCATAGCAATAATAAAACAGAGTATTTGAAAACAATGCTTTCCCTTGAAAGACTGAAATATGATGAAAAATTACTAAGTATTTTTCAGAGATAGTAAGTACTGGTACACCTATTTAATAAGTGATTCATCTGAAACATCGGTCAGAGGTTGAATGGGATTTTTCAGACTTTTCTCAAAACACAGAGGTTTGAAAAAATTATTATTTTTGTTCATCATGTTTACTACAGTAATGCCGCAGATCTAAAGGTCAGTGGATTCCACTGGGCTTGTTATACGTACATTCAAGACTCTGCCATGAGGAGTTCCCAAACAGTTAATGTGACAGTAGCAATAGCAAATCAGATATTAATTTCATTACTGTGTGGAAACAGGCTATGAGGGAAAAAAGCAAGAAACAGAAACACTAGAAAAAAAGAGATGACAAAGGAGAAAAGGGAATGAGTAAATCTGGAGTGAAGTGAAGGTAACAACAACTGTCAAAACAGAGTCCACGTTAAGTTCTGTGGGCTTTTCAAAATTCCCACAGTTTGTTTCTAGAAATGTACCTAACTGCTGGATCTTCTGGCTGCTTACTCCCTGAGAAAACGACTTGCACAGTAGAGGTGAGAAAAGCTTTTTACGTCCAACAATGAGAGCAGATCTTCAGAAAGGACAAAATGGGGCAAGAGAAGGGCATGAAGTTAGAGACCGCTGGCAGAAACACTGAATTTTCTGCAAAAGGTCAGCTCTGATTTTGCAGCATTTCTGAAGCAGCCCTACCAATGTAATTCAGTCCCCGTATCTCTTTGGTAACGTATGTTGTTTTCCTTCACTTAAATTTCTCATGTAAAGGTTTGTATACCTCAAAATAGGAATGTAAAACAGATTGGTTATTTCAACCACTGCTACAGGTAAATAGTCTCACCTATGGCTGGAATACTCCATTATTAATGAGTTAGACTTCAACATACGACCCCTCTTAAAATCTAACTGTAGTGAAATGCTGCTTGTGCACAGAAGAGAATATTCCATTGAAAGACCTGAATTACAGTAATATCTAACATTTTGATATCGTATTCCAGGTTCCAAGAAGCCATAATGGGAGTGATCAATGCAGAGGGCATGTCAAAATGGAAGGCAAACCAACCTAAACCTACAGGGTACTCCAACCCTAGACCAAGGTATTGTGCAGGTGAATTCAAAGTTCGCCAGGGTGAAGATACAGAATGCTGAGGAATAATCAGCCTTTACCTGAATTCTGAGTCTCTGCTTCCCTGTGTCTTTATGCCTTTCATCTGCTTAAAACATAGAAAAACATTATGGGAGCAAGACTTAGAATATCACAAAGGAAGCTCCCTAACAGTTTTCAATGTTTACCTGCAATGGCACTGCTTGAAACCCAAGTACAGAGCAGACCTCGACACTGTTTTTCCTCCTCATGCAAAATACTCTTTCCACTGGGTCAGATGACAGCAATGTGCCCCCTAATTCCCCACACCTCATACCTTCAGGTTATGTCACGGAGGAACAGCTATGTTGCTTTATGCCTCCCAGGGAGAATATTGCTGTTTGTGGTGATCCTCAATCACGGGCGGCATCCCTGGCTGCTGGGCTGTGACACGGCTTCCCGGCTGTTGGGAGGACCCTTCATGCAAGTGGCAGGTTTACCTGTTCAGCTTACCCAGCACGAGCAGTCCTGGAGTCTCAGCAGTGGCAGCACTGCACTGGAAGGGGCTGTGAATGTGCTAATTGAGCGTCAGATGGAAGAAAGGGGCAAATAAGAGACTGACAAAGATGATGTCTCTTCTACTTTTAGCACTCACTTCCTGCTTTTCTCACTTTCCTCCCTTTTCTGGGAGGCAGGTGCAAGTGGTCTAGAAATTGACTCACCTTCAGCTTTGGCTAAAAGAAAGTGGCAGGGGCCACTGTGTTTCACGAGGAGCCCAAAATGGTCAGTGTGTGTCAAGCTCTGAGGATGCTAGCACCTCTGGGATCAATCTTGTCAGAGCGCAGACAAGCAAGAATGCTGTCTTGACTGCTGCTAAGGTTTATCATTAGGCAAGGTGCTATAAGCTCTTCCACTTTGTCAAAACTAAGTTACACTGCATTACTGCAGACGTAGAACTTCCAGAATTTTCAGAATTGCTGTTCCGAACATAGAACAATAATGGAGTAATAAATTCACTTCTAGGTCTGTTTGCCCTTTACTAAATCTGGCCTCCAGTTATGAAAGACAGATCTATAAAGGGAGATATCAATACCTTGTATCTTCAAGTCCCAAACACCTATTAAAGCACTTCCAAAGACAAAGGTACAAAGAAAAAAACGGTCTATAGAGATCAGTTATTTTGAGAATTCTAGCCTTAGTAAATAACCTTTGTTTTTCTTTCATTATTTGCTTTCTGAACTTGAGATATCTGACTTAAATAATTTCATTTTCAACTTGCAACTTAAATTGAGTAAACAGATTTTGTTCTTAATAAGCAAACCCACCTTAACTCAGTTCCACAGAAAATAGTTTTATCTTTTTGCCATCCCTTTCCATCACTTTAGATGCATGTGGTTTGTATAACTAGAGAAATTTTTTTACAAGCAATCTATTCAGAACAACATGTACATCTCACCCTGTTGTGAAAGGAGTAAGCTAGGGTATACTTACTGCACTGTCATGCACTACTTGGTCCTCAAGGGGTATGTTAAACTATCCACATCTGAGCTTGTTTATTGAAACATTCCCATGTAGACCAATTCCCATTAGACAAAATGGGATTCGAGTCCCTGGAACAGGTGTAGTCTCTTGATACACAGTACTAAGTTTGCAATCACTTCAGGATGTAGAAATCAGTGAAGATACGCCAGCCAACCAAAGATGAATAAACACTGTCAGAATTTGCTTCTAGAATCTGATATGCTCAAAATCATAAGAAAATTTTAAGCATGTAAGAAAATTCCAGTAAATGTTTACAGAAGCTGAATGTCAAAGCTGAAGGAAAATGAGACTTTATATGGTAAGAATGCTCAGCAATGAACTTGCTCCACATCCTGAAAAGCTCTTTTCTGGAGGGAGACAAAGATCTCCCTGACTTTACTCATTTTGGCCAGTCACAGTTAAATCATGAGGACAACTTCCTAAGTGAGGCACTACTAACTGATTGTAAGAGTTGTGGGATCTAGCATGTCACATTGAAACAACTTACTGAGATGCTTTTAGCATAGCCCGTGAGAGCAAAATGAGGTTTTACATTTCCAAGAGTTTTCTGAAGTGGAGGATCTCACTATTTTTCACTTCCCAGGATTTTTAAGGTCAGAGCTTTAAGCTGTTACTGTTTAAAACGTCTACAAAGCAAGAAATCACAAAACCTTGTATGGATTCAGAGGGCATTAGGCTACTGGTATTATCACGTATAACAGTATTGATTCTTGCAGTGAATACTGACTGCTTTCCTTGTTTTCTTACGTATCATAACATTATTTTTGATATTTAACTATAATCAGGCCACATTCTGGTTATCATGGTGCAATCTCTGTGAAAGACTTACCTTACTTCTTAACTTTCATCTGGCAGATGAAACAATGCTAACATCTCCAACAGAGCTTGGACACAGCAGCAGTGCCTGTGATTGAGAATCCCATGATCGACATTATCACCCTCCCCACCCGACACACACACTTAGAGGAGTACCACAGCAATGGCTGCAAAGATGTCTAGGGAGCACAGAGATCTCCATAAATGCTGCTCGATTGGTATCTAGCTGGGGCAGACCTCTGGTTTGTAACTCAATCTGTTGGCATAAAGATGGTTTTGAATCACGATTATAAAAATTCTTCCCTGTTGAGCTAAGTGTTGCTGTGCTTTGTTTCTGCTCAGCTAATACTGACTGGCAGCAGAGTTTTATTTAACATCTGCAGTTAAACAGTTAAAATGCTTTCTATTATGCCTGTCTTGATACAGCTTTCACTAACTTACAGGTCTTATTCTTTTCACTTCGTTTGTACAATATTTTGAAGCAGTCTTTTTTGTTAGTGTGCTTTGGAAAGCAGATAATAATTTTGAAGGTTTGTAATTCAGGGAAAATTCAGACCGTTCAATAAAAAACTGGCCACAATTGACTGTCAGAAGAATGTTTTAAAATAGCCTTAGGAAACAATCTCCCATTAATTAGCTCTCAGAAATTACTATTTGGTGCTTATTGAAAACATGAGAATCCCTACTGTAGACTGCAAAGGAAAACAAAAGTAGAAATTACATAAAATTAAAAACTTTAAGCAACACTACGATAATCTTTTTGTGCACAGGAATGCAATCGGGATGCGATGTTTAGGTGACTTTCTCAACTTTCCTTGAACTTACGGGAACCTAAAATCAACAACTATTTTATAAAAGTAACAGATGCATATGAGTGTCAAATAAGGAAACTTTGTCTTCGAATTTTCCCAAGGAGATTGAGGATGACTTTGTCATAGGCTGGAAAGAATACCTAGAACTAATTTGATCCAAGCCTCCTACTCAAAGCAGTGTCAGCTACAGAGAGTTGCTGAGGGTAATGACCAGTTGAATTCTGAGTATCTCCAAGGATGGAGACTCCAGAACCTCTCAGTGCACCTGTTCCAGTATTATACCTGCCTCACAGTAAAAAGGGAGTTAAAAACTTTTTTAATCAATTTTTTTTTATATTTCATTTTTACCTGCTGTCCTATCACTGTATACCACTGAGAATAGTCTGACTGCGTCTTCTTCACAGTATTCCATCAGGTATTCTTTATACATATTGATAATATCCCCCTCCAAGACTTCTCATGTCCAAGCTAAACAATCCCACGTCTGACAGCCTCGCCTTTTATGTGGGATGCTGCTTAACCATCTTTAAGGTAATTGACTAGATCTGCTCTGGAATGTCCTTTCCTCTTTTCTACTAGGGAGCCCACTGCTGGACCCAGTATTCCAGATATGGCCTCAACAGCCCTGAGTAGAAAGGAAGGATAAGCTCCATCGACCTGCTCGCAACATTTCCTAAAGCAGCATAGGAGGCTGCTGGCCCTCTTTGCACAAGGGCACAGCACTGGCTCACGTTCAACTCAATGTTCACCACAACCTCCAAGATCCTCTTCTGCAAAACTGTTGCCCCAGTGTGTACTGGTGTAGAGTATTCCTCCTTAGATTTTGGACTTTGCAACACCAGTCAGAAAAACAGAAAAATCACTTTCAGAGCTATGCTCACACAGATGTACATTGCCATGCACCCTGAGCTCCTCACACAGTTCTGTTTCATGCAAAAAAAAGCCACTGCCAACATATATATCAGACTGTCAGAGAGATACTGCCAGTTCTGGTTTCAGTGTGCCAAGTGCACACATTATGTAAGCATATCAAGTGCTTGAGAATACGTAAGGACATTTACAAAAGTGTGTGCACAGTTGTGCAGACCTGTATCTTAAAATACAGTTCTGAGTTATCTTTCTGTTGACATCCCAGACCTAGTGGACTCCATGTATAAAGCCAGCTCCCTATTTGATGAATTCTAACAGACCACCACTCTATCATACCATAAAGCAGACTCTCTTCCATAACAGAGATCTGCATCTTCTTCCCCCCATCTTCTTACTACTACAAGTATTTTTCCTTTCTTTTTCTTTGGAAAAAATCATGCGGACTCATTTTCTTGTTGCTGTACTTTCTCCAGTTTTGACCACGGCAACTAATACTACAAGGATGCACAATGTAAATAATTTGAGATATTTAATTTCTGCTACACTATACAGCAGAAAATGTGATGAAAGGACCAAACCTTACTCACCTTCTTCAGAAGACAGCTCATAAAAAAATCACTACGAACTTTCAGCATGAGAGCAGGAATTGACCTGAAGTCCTGAGGAAACCAACACTGAAAGGAGGGTTTACTTTGGCATTCCTAAAAGAACATTAACTAGAACTAGGATATTTCAACTTAGATTATTTTTATTTCTAATCTTTATTCCCCTTTGCTAAAATTTCACTATTTCTATAAGAAAAAGATACCAGAACAAGTAAAGAAGAGGTTGTAATATCTATGAAGCCCTATTAAGTTGGAGACTTAATTTGAAGTTTCCTTTTTCAATAATATTCTTTTAGTAAATAGATTTTTAAATACACCACAGTATAAAGATGTCCTTGTTCATCCTCAGCATTTTTTGAGTAAAAGACCTTAATATTTAGAGAAATTCTGAAATCCTCAGTGAGAACTCACGTTTGTCAGATACAGATTGCTCAGATGCAGCCTTTGCTTACTGAGTGCTGGGTAGTGGCAAGTACATGAGGGAAGGCACCGTTCTATGCACAACCGGTTTTTTGTATCTTTGCCTATTTTTTATGAAATCTCTGCTACCAGCAGCCATCAGATTTGAGCTAGATGGGGTGATATGGTTTAATCCAGTGCGGACTTCATAAGATTTTATGTTTCCTTGCTACCTTGGTTTTTTTCATTATCTCCTTTGTCTTTCTTTCTCTCAGTTTTTAAAATGTAAGTGTGACTTTCACTTCCTCTGCTTCTCTAGTTGAATCTGTTTCTGTTGGCATATCAGTGTATCCTTTTTCTACAGGTACACTTGCAGCTTTCTTTTCTTGTTCACATTACACCACTGTCCTACTCTGATGTCTGCCTAATATTCTAAAACAGATATGACCATGACCAACGTATTTTTCTGTCCTCATGACTTCTATCCTGCTCAGTCCCTAATGCATTATCTCCACCTCAGCATTTCTTTCCCTTCCAACAGTTTACAGATTTCTTCCCAGAGCTGCCTTCCCCAGCACTAGAGGATTTGTTTTTGTTTCTTTCCTTCCAAGTCTTTGCATCTTTTCTCTTTGTTACCTTGCTTAGTCTTGTAGAACAAGTGAGTTAGGAAAGGAAATAAGTGCCTCTTCTAATCGCCCAAGTCAGGAGTGCATTTAAGAGTCTCAAACGCACTAGTGCTTACAGGAGTTGGACTAGGTGATCTCCAGATGATCTCCAGAGGTCCCTTCCAACCCTAACAATTCTGTGATTCTGTGAAATCCCGATATATTCCAAGAGGAACAGCATAACATTAAGCTGTCTGCTAATTTTCCAAGGAAAACATCAGTACAAACAAGATAAATGAATTTAGTATTGTCTTAGTGACACCAGCTTCTCAAAAAAGAGTGCCCTGCAACACCTCAGGCAGATAATTTAAGAGACTAGCTGAACATTACTGATGGAATTAATACAATGCTGTGAAAGGTTATAGTCCGGTAACATAAACAGCTACTTGCTATTATTCTTTCTAGGTGAGAAAGCAACACGTTTTCTTTAATAAGTTTTGGAAGACAGACCTTGTTGTGTTACCCAGCGCAGTGCTGTGCATTTTCAACTAAAGCAGTGAACTAAATAAGCCTCCATCCCATCTGCTGACTAACAGTGGTTTCTGAGCAACACACTACCCTCCTGACTATTTAATACTGAGGATGATTTAATGCATTCCTGTCCCTAAGCATTTTTCTTCCTGATACTTTTTCTTCCTATCCAATTAGATTCCTATTCCGGATCCTGTATCATATGCACTACATCAGTCTTTCTGCTGAACTGAACACTAACTCTCTGAGACTATTTATTACTCCTCTCCTTCTATTTCTTTTCTACCCCAAATTCTTGCTGTATCTTCATCTCCCACCTTTCCTCACAAATACACCAAAAAGTTAATTTGTCTCATATGGCTTTCCTCAGCTACAGGAGGGTGGGGATGTGAAGCACATCTTGTAAAATGTCTGTCAAACCGAACAAGTCATTTCCAGAGTTTCTAACACCTACCAGTTGTTATGGATATCACAGTATTATCGCAGTTATTTAAAACAGTTTTAGATTAGCCAAATGTCAATCTCGCAGCAACTGCACAACCTTCAGGACATCTTTGTGTACATGACAGACTTCCAACTGCGAAATGATTGCTTAAAAAAACTCAGTACTTTCTAAATGAGCATGTATCAATTGTTTTCTTTATGGGGGAAAAATATTTAGAAGTTACAAAATAGGTTAAGCTATTCAAATGTGTTATTTTTGTTTATATTAGTTTTGAGTCTGAAAGCACACAAGATAAATTTCACTACTGTTTGTTTTCACATTTTCAGCGTACTGGTTAAAAAGAACTACGTCTATTCACTATTGGTTTTTTTTTTTAAATTCTCACCAGTTTTAGTATTTTAAAAGCATACATTTTGTTTGAGGAACAAATTGGAGGTCACAAAAGCAACTTAAGTGACTTCATACAAAGTCTTACTTAAAAATGGTGGCAATTCTACTAAAACATCCAACCACTATCTTCTTCTGTTTGGTTTGTTACTGTGGGTTCTCCTTACATACCAAGCCTATGACAGATTTCTCATATATATTAAAGTGATGAAATAAATTCAATGGGGATTAGGCAGAGCTGCAAAAAAAGTTTTGGTTTTTTTCCCAGTGGTGCACAATGGTTTACGGTAGATAAGACACACGCAGAAAGTTCTGACAAAGTGTAATCAGAAAGACATGAATCAGGGGGTACATGTATAAATACAAATGCCCCAGTCACCATACTGTGAAGAACCCACACGGAATTAGCAGCATGAATTCCCATCTTTCAGGAAACAGCTATTTATGCTGGTTGATCTTGCACTGAGGCATAGTCTCGAGTATGTGATAATACATTCTGTCACCATGGAAAAGAATGTACATAATGTAATACCAAAGAATAAATTAAAACATTATATGCCGGCAAAGTTTTCATTCTTATTTCAACACAAACAAGGGTTTAAAAACATGTAGAACGTAAACACAAGTTTTCAGACAAGTATTTGTATTCCCCTCGCTCAATTTTCACCTAACTTTGGTCTAATTTTGTTGAGACTCTAGCTGAGCTGTGCTAGTTGTCTCTTAACTATTCAATTAGATATACTCAATGAAAGACTGGGCAGAAAGCTATTGCTATTTCACCCTTGAAGGGCATGGCTTCCCGCTTGATCTGTAGTGATACACAGTAAAATCCTATTTGTCTTTCATAAAAGCATCCAGTGAAATCAGAAGCATGTGTTCTTGTAAGGGGACCAGGATTTGATCCAAAATTGTACTACGATAAGGATATGAGCATTCTGCAAAATTTGTGGTCATACACCTCTATGCCTAGAACAGAAACACAAGTTAATGCTTTTCCTGAAAGTTTCCATAATGTAGTATTTAACAAAGAATTGCACATGAATATGGCTTTAATTAAACGTAAGTCGCCTCCTACCCAGAAATTGCTGCTAGTTTTTGATGAGCCTGATAGGCCATCTCACATCCTCGGGTTCGAGTTTTGTGCAATCCCGCATGCAGAGAAGGACAGGTGACCGAGACATCCCCAATGGAAATGACCAGCTCCCGATAGAGAGCCACCTGGGTATTGAAATCCTGGACAAGCTGAAAAACAAAAACAATTTACATACATGAGAATTTTTAAGTACATTGGTAAAAACAATCCAGTTTTTTAAAAACATGCCCAATCTAGGGCTTGTTCCTGCTGCTCAAAATTTCACAGCACATAGGATCAAGAGCACACAATTCAGTAAATGACTAGAGCCTTCAAGGCAGCTGCTTCTTCTGTGAGCTATAAATGTTCATCTGCAGGAAAGCAGTGTTTCTGCTTTTAATATCTGAAAGTGTTTGAGTTATTAGTATTTAATATTAAGCAGACAAAAAAACCATCTGTTTTACTAGTAGCACGAGGTTATTTTTTGCTATCATGAAAGACGAAAATATCTCCAGAAATTATTGCCTTTGCTCCTCCTGCTTCCTGATTAACAGCACATTTAGGGATTGGAATGTAACATTTGCTTTTAAATTGGCAATTTTGCTAATTTATTTTGTAATTATTTCTGTTCTGTCACTTTCCTTCAACCCAGATTTTAGACTTAAAACTCATCTGCTGTTACTGGCAGAGAAGATGTACCAGACAGGCACTTACTTTCCTGTTAAAATTCCAGAAATCACCTTTTCTAAAGCGCGTGTGGGAAAAAGAAAAAAAGGAGTAAATAAACACTACAACCTTTACAGAAATCCAGTATCAGGCAGATACATACGGATGTTATCGGATAAATAGGTAATTTCACAGTGATGGAAAGATCATAATTGTTCAGTTCCACTGATTACGTACATGGAATTATATTTTAAGGAAATTAAGCATTTGCTGTCTCCTGAAAGAATGCACATAAGACCATTTGCTCCACATGGTGGCGGGGGCGGAAGGATTGGAGTAATAGAACAGAATATTTATTTATCTGTGTTTTGACCTCAATTTCCAAACTACATAAAAACAGACAAGAGTAATTGCTCACAATTCTGCAGTCATCATTACCACCAGAAGTTCAACACACCTCAACATAAAAAACATGGTAAGAACTCGGAGTCTATCAGAGCTACCAATTTTTAAAGTTGAGCCCTCAAATTCTCATGCTCAGAAAATAAACAAGTCGCTTCCGCAGTGTTACATTCATACCCTTCATGCATCCCACTGCAATTAACTGTATAGCTGAGAACTGGTATCAAAAATAGTTTTGGCCATGCTTTCTTACATTTCATTTTACAAACAGCAAATAGGTTTCTCTGCTTCAGGAGCAGCAAGTCAACCCAAGCGCGTTTCAGTACATGTACACCCTCCCACACCCAGATACCAAACAAACCCAAAAGCACACACTAAACAAAGCCCCAGGCACAATATTTGCTAAACAGGTCTTCAACTCTTATCATTCTGTAGCTTAAGAGAATGCATCAAGGCAGTGGAGAGGAAAAAAATTGTACTATGTTGTGTCATAGTGTGATTATTCTGCATTAGGAAGAAGAGAAAAGCATCGCATCCTACAATCGGCTGGTTGCACCACACACATTTTGCCACTTCTCACCTGACATCCCTTGTCTAAAAAGACTCAATCAGCCACCTGATCATTGCCCAGGAAAACAAAACCACACATAATGTTGCTGAATCAAGACAGAGAACAAGAAAAAAACCACACCGATTTTACCTCCTGAATCTTACTGCAACTTGACAACCCATTTATAAAACATACTTTATTTCTAATCAGTCAATTCTAAAAACTTCTCTGTAACTACCCACATCATGCTGTTGGGAATGAGAAAAAAGGCAGAACCCAGTAACATCCACTTGTTGGGTATATTTATAGAGCTACTGTGGCAGCTTTTGTTCCTCCATGCACTGGGAATTGCTCCCAATTTTGAAGTATCAGAGTGGATAATCTGCCAGCACATTTTTCAGCACATGAGGAAAAAAAATTGCCAGAATCCAGCAGAACAGAAGTAGCAGCTCCATTTTCAATGCTACCGGACAGAGCTTTAGCAAGATACAGATTTGTCAAGAAAAGTAGCAGCAACTTCTTGTTTTTTCTACATCTGTCACTATCTAGAGAGGCAATTTTGGGGCCCAGTGTCAGGCTGACTGTAGCTCAAAGAGTCTGTAAGGGGGCTATGGAGGTGATTTGGAGGAAAGTGTCAGGATGCAAGCATTTTGAACATGACTGGGGAAAAATCTGATACCAGAATGTGACAGTCCAAAAATAACACAGACGCAGGTGTTCCACCTGAGGTTTTACAATTGCAACGAGCTACTCTGGGAAGATTGGTAACAGGTACCATATGTATCAGAGACAGAATTTCAGGGCCTCTAATTCTGTGTCCTGGTTTAAAAGGATTTTAGGGCAAGAGTGTGGTTGCTGCACAAGACAGCAAGCAGACAGTGCAGTGATTCATTGGAGGCAACTATTTACTCATTTAGGCTTCAGTGAGCGCAAGTCTGGGGACAGATTTGGACGGATCTACCAAAAAGCAACTCCAGCTGCTCTGCGGTGTGTGTACCGCGGCGAGGACTCCTGCTCCCGCCGGAGTGCCCAGGCGCCCGCTCCGCTCCCTGTCCCGCAGCCGGCTCCCCGCAGGTCTCGCCTTCACTCCCGGCTCCCGCTTTGGAACCGCCGCGAGGTGAGGTGAGGTGCAGGGCAGCACCCCGGCGGGGACTGCGGGTTTAAAAACAGTGCAACTGCACGTGATGGGAATAGTCAAGGCGGCGAGAGGAGCGGCACCGCTGCCTGCGCCGGGAGAGCTCGGAAAAGGTAAAAACTACGGCAAGCCCGCCTGCGGTACCCACCATCTTACAGTCGTCCACGGCTCTCTGGGTCTGGTAGGCGCTATCGGAGCCGCTGCCCCGGCGTTCGCTGTCGCGGCCGTGCGGCGAAGTCCTGCTGCCCTGGAAGATGGAGGCGGCGGAGCGGGGGCGCTTCCTGCGCCCGCTCGGTGCAGCGCTCATGCATACGCATCCGCCGCGCGGAGCCGCCCGCGGGCGCGGGCAGCGCCTTCCTCGCCGCCGCCGCCGCCGCCCCGGGCACGGGTGCGGGCCCGCGCCGCTCGTCGCCTCGGCCGGGCCGGAGCCGCGCCGCTCACGGCAGCGAGCGCGGCTGCTGTGGGCGATAGCCTGGCGCCTGCGGGAGAGCCCCGGGAGCGTCCTGCAGCATCGCCTCCGCTACGGCGGGGAGAGGCGGAGGGGCTGGCGCCTGCCCTCTTTCAGCAGCATGTCAGTCCCCGCGGAACCGCCCCGCCGGTGGCATGCTCCGCCGTCCTCCTTCGCGCAGCCGGCGGGGGGGGGGAGCGCGCCCGTGACCACCGGGTAAGGGCTACCACGCAGTGCCCCGTGCTCCCGGCGGGGAAGCCCGACCCGCCGCGTGTGGCCGGGCGCCCGCCGGGAGCGGCGCGGCAGGTCTGGAGGGGCTGGCGCCGTCAGCAGCGCCGCCCGCACGGGGCGGGAGCGCCGCGCCCGCGCCCGTCGCGCCCCGAGCCCGCCCGCGCCGTGAGGGGGCCGGGTGAGCGCAGCGCCGGGAGGCGGCGGGAGCTGCCGCCCCACCGGGAGCCGCCGCGGCGCGCCCGGGGACCGTAGGGCAGAGCCCGCCCGCGTTTGACGAAGTTGACGCCGGTCTTCAAGAAGCGTGCTTAGGCATCGCTTTTCTATTTAACAAAGACTTGGTTCCTTGCTCAAATTTTATCAAATTTAATCAAATGTTAGAGAGTGTCCCAACGAGGGACACGAGGGACGCTTTATGAGGAGCAGCTGAGGTCACTGGTTTGTTCAGCCTGGAGAAGAGGAGACTGAGGGGAGACCTCGTGTGGTCTTCAACATCCTCATGAGGGGAACCAGAGGGGCAGGTGCCAATCCCTTTGCTCTCACGACTGGTATCAGACTCGAGGAAATGCCATTAAGCTAAGTCAGAGGAGGTTTAGGTTGGATATCAGAAAATTTTTCACACAGAGGGTGGTGAGCACTGGAACAGGCTCGTGAGGGATGTGTCACCAAGCCCGACAGAGTTCAAGAAGTGTTTGGACAGCACTCCCATTCACGTGGTGGGATTCTTGAGGTATCCTGCACAGGGCCAGGAGCTGGATTCCGTGATCCTGATAGGTCCCTTCTGACTCAGCGTATTCTATGATACTATGACTTACTTTGTGTCTCTAAAGCACTTCGTATTTTGGGGCTCTAAAAAAATGTTTGGTGTGTGTGATGCAACATGATTGTATTTGTTTGTTGTATAAAAGATTTAAGTAATTGTTGAGTGGATAAACTGTTTCCTCTGTGGACCAGCACCACAGTGCAGTTGCAATTCACCAGGCTGATGCTCACAGTCCTCCCAGGCCTTGGGCACCAGCCCCTCCAATGCAGAGGAGTGTGGGGCTGTGCCCGTTGTGTGTCTGTAGCTCCCTTCCCCAGGGGCTCTTGGGGACCACACTGTCCTGGCATGAGCTATGGCCCGAGCCGACTTCAGCTTCTGCTGGTCCTGTTCCTCTCGTAGCCAGGGAGCTCTCGCTGTTTAGCTCACTTCTGGTATAAATGTATTTATTCAGGCTGCTGAGTAAGAGCTTTTTTGTGTTTCGGTAATGTTCTTAAATCCAAAGCAACATCAAACACATCACACAGAGTAACCTAGTCTTGCCAAGGAGCTTGAATATGCCAGCAATGGCGCTCTGGCAGGTTGAGGAGCTCTTCAGGCTGTGCTGAACATTACTATAGCACAGACAACCTGATAGTCACCTTAGTCTGGACATGGCCTATGAATCTACTTTGAAACTATTTTTAGACTTTTCCTGCTATTTTCACAGAACTGTAAGTTACTGGATACGTGGTTGTATGGATCAATTTGCAGCACTTGCAAGTGCTGTTATCACATTAGTTAAAACTAAAATGACATTGTAATTGTAACTTTACCTTTGTAAACATACTACTAGATTTTCGGCATTCAGAGCAGCAAAAACTTGCAGTTTGCTTGTCCTATTTTAAGGACATCACTTATTTTTTTCATAGTTAACCTAATACTTTTATAGGAAATAAATGCATGAATTTACACTTTGAGCCAGGACATTATCTTGCTACAATATAAAGAAAAGACATTTCCTAATGACAAGAAAAATATTTTTAATACCGGTAAAAAGCAAAATGAACACATCCTCTCCTCACATCTATATAGGCAAGAACATATATATATTTGTAAAGGGAATATAAAATATAATACTAAGCCATACCAGTGCTGGTGTTTTATTTGTTGCTCAAGGATCATTTTCGTCAAATGTTGTAGTCTTTTTTCAGTCTATTTCTAGTCTTATTAAGAGCTGCAATAGCAGTAATGAAATAATGCTAATACTAAACCAAACAACAATAACAATAAATCTACCAAAAAGCGCAGCATGTTTGCTTTTACATTACCTGTCTTGGCTGAAGCTCTGATCCCTTGAAATCAGCACCAAAGTCCCACTGGCTTTTCAGAAAAATTATAATTTAGTTCCTGGTGATATATCTGTCCTAGATAAAGCTGAGTCACAGCTGAGTTTTGTCCGTCAGCCAACATCTGGAACAGTTTTGACGTTCTAGCGACTTACTTCACATTGTATATTCAGTATGTCCACATTTGGAAGTGGATATGGTGATTCTTTCTGTAATTTTTAAGACTGCACATTTTCATAATTGTTGTGACTGACCTCTGAAATCATGATGAAATGTAGTGAATTTGATGGCACTTCATCAGCATAACACAGGTTATGTTGGAGAAATAGGTATCAACCCAGTCTGGGGTGCATAAGAAGTAATGATTTTTGTAGGCATCCCAGGAATGGGGATGGGGGAAAGAGCTCCAAGCTAAGCCACCAAAGGCTGTTGCAGGGTGGGCAGTGGAAGCAACAAGACTCGGTTTGAAAAATATGTATCAACAGGAAACAAAATGCTCTCCCTTGAAAGCAGGGGTATGTATGCTGAAAACTTTCCTGAAGAGAGAGACGTGATTCTTTCTTCTTGTCTGAACTAGTGTTTCTATCAACTTTTCCTTACTCTGGCTCCATCTCCTGATGTTTAATGGATTGCAGGAGGTAGGGGCTTGTTGCTTCCTCCCATGGCATCCTCTCAAGACCACAGGTAGGTGACCTTGAGATAAGTTCAGAAAGTACACGGCCTGTTACAGTCAAATTCTTTGCAGCTCTACAACTCATAATGAACTAAAAGTATATATGTGGGCTTTCCTCTGCCTAGCCTGTATGGTAATTCCAAAAAATCAGCTGAGATGAACATTTTTTTTTTTTTACTTGTGAGTTTCTCTTGTTCCCTTTTGTTGTAATCTTTGTCTGATCCATTTATTGCTCTGGTCGTTGGCTTCTGATGATATTTCCCAAGGGTGTGTAAAATGTAATGGACTGGGTTCTGAAAGAGAGACTGATTTTCTGAGAAATGTAAAGAGATGTCTTTGTTGGAAAAAAAGGGGAAAGCGATATGTAAAATTTAGGAGGAAAAAAGGCCCTTTCTGTAGAAACATACACAGAAGAGGAAACCAAGAAGCAGGTACTGAAGAAAAAAAGGAAAGTATTTCTGCATGATCTTCTTAAGACAGAAAAATAAAATATAAGTTTAAAAGTTAAATTGACAATGAAAACAATATAGACTTTTTCCACATTTCTTTAAAATGTATTTTTTTAGGGAAATTGAAGTGACTGTCTTTCTAAGCAAGTATGGTGCATTTTAAACAGCACAGATTTATACCCTGGAAATGTGGGGTCAGATCAGTGTCTGGAGATAAAGTACTTGATTTTTGTACCAGGCTTCCTGTGGACTAAAACTGTTTAACTATCACAAATAACAATGTAATGATGCATTTGACAATCACAACTTCAATGGCCATTTCTTTTTCACAAATCATTTCATACAGGCTGGGAAGCTGGGGAAAGGAGTGCCACAAGAGGGACTATTCCATACTGATTCCATAAATAACTCTTCTATGTATCCAAAGTGTCAGTCTTCCTGACTTCAGAGATCCTCCAGCAGAGATAGCTCCCAGCATGCTTCCTCTTCAGCCTGTGCTCAGTTCAACGCTTACCAAGTCAAATTATTTTGTAGCAAAGATTACATACATTAATGTATTTTAAGTGTGTACCAGTCTAATACCAAGATACAGAAAAATACCATATTCAGTTTCTTTAGAAGTCAGTGGTTTTGGCCCCAGGTACATTGTGAATCTGAAAACAATTTACATAGATACCCTTCAAATCAAAGAAACATATCTGTGCAGAGAGATTTATAGTCACGGTTCCACAAACACAGGCACTCTATCAATTAAACTAGTAAAGAAGACAGGAACACTTTCCTAAGTTCTGTTGTCTTAGAAGTCTCAGTAATTTCCAAGTTCACTTAGGAAGCTAATGTCCATGCAGTGTATTAGCAGTGGAGATGCTGAGGAAGAGGCTTACTTTGCTTGCCGTCAAGTTTTTTAAAAATGTAATCACTAGGGAGACTGTAGCTGTCAGCCCAGTACAGGCGTGTTGGTCTTGGTTAGGAATGCATGAAACAACATGCTTAAGCTAGCAAAAATGTAAAAATGGCTAAGTCTGCTTTACTTGCCCTCTCTGTAAGTGTTGCAAAGGATTGTTTGTGACATTTAAGTCATGTCTTGAGGATTCTAGAAATTATTATGGTAAGATATTTGGCACTTAATAACTATTGCATTCTTTAAATCAGAGAGTGAAAGAAATTCTAAATCAGATAACCCAGGATATGTTCCCACCTTCTCTAGTTCTTTACCACATATATTTACATATGTAATTCCAACATGAACTTACACAGAAATATCTGTAGGAGCACTCATGTAGCTAGCCAACTAAATTTTTCGAATTTATCTGGATTTGCCCAACACAATATATGATTTAATGACAAGGAAATCTAAGAAAACAGCCCACAGAACCAGATACCTTTTGTTTTCACCTCTATAATTTTTTAAAACTCAGTATCATTAGTAACATAATGTTGATGCCATCAGCACTTCTGTTATTAAGAGGGAAAAAAAAGCCTACTTTAAAAACCCAAACATGAGCACAGAAAATCTTCAGACTGCAGAAATGAAGAATTATTTCTGAAATGAACAAGGTTAAGATGAGTTTCTCATTATTAAAGTATGAAAGGGAATGATTTACGTTTAGCTCTAGTGTAGTCAATGCAATAGAGAATGACTGCAATAAATTAATATGTTTGCCCTAATATTACATATTTTTTTAATATCTTAGAAAATCTGGCCTAAAACAAAGCCACCCAAGAAATGGAAGATAAAAGAGACCACTGATAATTCTTCCTGTAAAAGTCTGTAAAAAAGCCAAGAAAAATTATCTTTAATGCCATAAAACACAAAGCCCAAAATTAGTAAAAAATATGTATAAGAACTAACAATTAAAAGCTAAGTTTTATGATGTTATTAAAATTCCTTGTGAGTCACAAGTCTCATGACAAATTTAATAAAAGACTGCAGAATAAAATATTTGCATAAATTCTTACAATGAATCTGTACATTATTCATTGACTGATGAAGATGAAACTCAAAGTAAAAGATTGCTTTTATTAAAGAAGAATAGGAAGACCTATGAAAAAGAAAACATCATGAGTTTGTGAGGAGCTGTTAGAGAGAGGACTAAGAGAATAGAGCTCAAGGCAAATGGATGTTTAAGTAATTAAAGTCTTTAGCTGTATCAGTGCTCTGCTACTTCGAAAATGCACTGTTTGGCATAAAGTGGTTTAGAGAGTGCTTGATGGATGCATAAGAGAAATATGTGGGGTTTGTATTTTATATTAATGTATAAACTGCAGAAATTTATGCATTCAGGGAACATATACTTAATTCAAAAAAACAAGTATGGTCTTTTGAGAATCTGAGAGTAATGCATAAATACCAAACCCAAGTACTCTTCATCCTGCTTATGTCTCCAGGAAAAAAGCCTGGATCAATATAGAGGCCCTCTACTACATCTTCAGAAACATTATAAAAAGTCATGTGCTTTATAAAAGTGGAAGAGATGGCAAAATTTGAGCTCATTGTCATGCCCATGGCTGTTCTGTAGTGGTTACTAGAAATAAAAGGCCTATACAAAATCTCTGGTTTATTCAGGATAAGAAATGGTTTTGTCAGTGTCTGTACGCCTGGTCACGCAGTCCCGGTGCTCAGGAATGGAACAGCAAGCAGCATACAGTATGCCAACAAGAGGAATCTTGCTGACAGGCTACACGTTTACATTTTTAAAATAAACAGTATTTTTATAAAATTTTTTCTGTTCTCTTTCAAGATTTTTAAAAGCAAAAGTCAAATAACATTTAAAAGGAACTAATTTTCAGATGACAGAAACAAGTCAAGGACAGTAAAACTTTGCTGCTGTTATCCAATGTAAATATAGCACAAGAATTGTGCTGTTACAAGGAATAATCCAAATGTATGTTTTAGAGCAAGTGACCTAATGAAAGTCTGGAAACTAAATCAGACTGGACACTCAGGCTTAGTAATTTTGACAAATTCTTGTTTATGTTATAAGAAGATGAGAATACAACTCAAAATAAGTAAACTCATTGGAAGCAGCAGTGTTCTAAAATCTCTTCTATTTGCCATCTGTATTTGGCCTTGTGAAACAGACTTTACTGTCCACTTGGTATCTCCACTCCTCTGCCCTCCCTGATAACTATTCACTAGCTATGTGTTAGAGATCTTGTCGCCCTACAACGTAATTTTTTACATCAATTCCAGTTACTCTGTTGTGTCTGTTATCTGGTTGGAAGAGATTTTTGAAATGATCATTACTCCACTTTGGAACTAATGTGTTATTGAAATGAACAGAAATGGATCATATCCTGTTAAGAACCATCATTTGGATTGTTGCATTGCAAGTTAAATATACATTTGAAAGCTTTATTTTAATAACCACATTTTCATAATTTCTTTAAATGAAAACTTAAATCTCATGGGAAATGATGTTGTTTCCATGTAAGTGTCATTACAGCACATCACCTTGACTTAATCTACTTTTGGTACATGGTAAGTACAGCATGGTTCATTTTTACATGAAAAAGCAGTTTGGATTGAATCAGATGATCAGTGGGGATTTCAGGGGGGAAAGCTGAGCTCTTACTCTGCTTTACAAGATTTTTGGCCTTGTTGCTCTGAGTAACTGCACTGAAATCAAGACATTCTTGATAGAAATACGTATTGCCAAATGCCTTTGTTGTTGTTTGACTGCCTTTAATTAGTCATCAACCTTCTTTCATTAAGCTCATCAACCTACGAAATTGACTTTTTTTAATTCATGGATAAAATTTTCAGCAGGCAGAACAAAACCTCTAGTTGTTCCTGATGAACGCTGTGTACTTCTGAGAATCTGGCTGTGCATTGTGACATACAAGGACAGTAAAATAAGGACCTTTTTTTTTGTTTGCCTAACTTTTAAATATTACATTATTCTTTCAAAAATCTAGAAAAAGTTAGAGAGAAAATGATGGTGTTGCCTGGTGTTATTCCAATGACACTCACTTGAAGCGGGGAGAATTTTAAGGAAAACTAGAACTGAATAAACTAGGGAATTTCAGAAAAATAGATTATGAAAACAAAATAAAATTTAAAAACCCCAAACCCAGCCAACCAACCAAAAAACCTCAAACCACCACCAACAAAAAAACTGCCCAATCCAAAACAAACAAAACAACCCAAACCATCCATATCGTCCATGTGAAAGCAAATAATGTGAAAGCACATTATTTTAGAATGCTGGAATGGTGCTGTCTCAGAAGATACTCTCCAGAATTTCCAGTTTTGTTGCTTCTTTATATGCACATTTCTGCAAACTTTACTGAGTTGAAGATTGCTTTAATTATCTCTTTTTACCTGTGAAGAAAGATAGGTAATCATTATTGTGGTGTGCTCATTTGCTGGTGTAGGCTTCCAGATTTACCTTGTTGCTTGGTGATTGAGGTGTGGAGAAATCCATAATAAAAAAAGTGTCCTTCTGCTTGTGGTGGCAGGTGCATTGCTTGGGACTTGAGAAACATCTGGATGAAGGCTCTGCCTGGCAACTTCCTTCTCCTCTAATTCTTCCTTCTCCTTTCTTCTTTGCAGGTGACAGAAACAAGAAGAACCCTTTCTAATAATTCTTCCTTGAGCTTTGTATGATAATGAATTAAATATCCCTGTAAGAGTCAAAATATTATTAAACACAATTATGAATTCAGAAGAGGTAGGGTTTAGGGAGTCATACTCACTCAGACCAGTGTTTCTGACAATGTATTTCAAAGGAGAAAAAGAAAAAGCAAAGCATCTTAAGCTTTAATGAATCTTCCTTAGATTGAGAAAAGAAGGACCTGAAGAGATTCAGAAAGATATAGCACATGCTTTTCTTGAAATATGTTTTAAAATACTGAATGAGGCTGTTGTGCTGTCAGTAAAGAGCTAAAGATCTGAGAATATATAACTATTCTCCTAAAAAATATAGGACTGAATTACTGTATACAGACAAAGAAATAAGTGCTTGGTTCCAATGTTATTTTATGTACTTGCACTTTTTTTCCTGTTCTTTTTAACTTTGTCCTGTTGTTTCTTTGCTTTACATTCTTCACAGTTTATGTCATAAATTTTTAATTGGCCTGTTTTCATCTTCTGTTTTTTCTTCTAGTCGCGCATTATCCTTCTATTCTATGTTTGGTACTTATTTTTCTGGTTTTGTTTCTCACTCATTTCTCTGTTGTCCATACTCACATTTGTTTTTTCTGTGTGATCAAAGAACAGTTTTGTATTTCATTCTTCTAAATAACAAGTGAAACTATACTTTTGAGGTTAGCACATCAGACCTCCAAATACGAGCAAAATTCAAAGCTTACCCTACATAGCCTAAAACTTATGATGAGAGGGGAAGATTTATTATACAAATAAACTTTAAAAATTACGTAGAAAATTCATACATAGACACGGGCTACACTACACGACAGACTTACAGGGCCAGAACCCTAGTCCTGTCTTTGTTCAGCACAAGTAACCACAGGGGACTGGAGAAATCCTGTGAAATATATGCTATATATATATAGGATATATATAACATAGATTAATATTTGCCTATATAGTATTTCTTCCTCTTGTCTCTGGGGAGAGCTGCAGTTAAGGGAGGAGAAAATAGTTCCAACAACAGCTGCATATGTAACCAGTGTGTTACTGTTAACATGGGGCTAATGTGAGTGGAGGTCAGCACATGCCTGCTGAGAGTCCAGCTCAGTGTTCGGTGTTTTCCATGTTCCCCAGATGGTGATATTGGGAATATACTTATTAATTCAGATGGCACAAATGTGAAAGGGACAGCTGCTGGAACTCAGCTGAGGATTCATTGTGATCCTGACAAATTGAAGATACCATCTTTAAGAATGATGTGAAATCTTGTAAGGAAATGTGTAAGTTACTGCACTTTGGTAGAAGTTATCCACCATGGGGTAGGTAAAGCCCTGCAGAAAAAGAGCGAATTAATATTTTGCCTGTAGCCTTTTTCTGTTTTCCCTTCCCTTTCTATTCAGAGAACACCTGCTATTGACATTTGAAAGAGAATGTAGTGTTTTAAACATTGTTCTCCTGTTTTGTTTGTAAATATTTTCAGTTATTTTGAGGAAATGCCAAATGAAATCTTTACCCAAACATCAATCAAAAGGAGGCTACAAGTATAGATAAGCAGCATGAAGAGTATGACAAATGGCCCTGGTGGGTTTTTTTTTTCTTTTTCTTGTAGACTTGCAACAGATATAAAAAGTTTGATTCCCTGAATCCACTTACTGGTTTTAGAGGAGACTGCTTAAATTCATCAGCTGTATGTGTAGCAATAGCACATGATTCCCGCAGATGTACTGCCCATCTGCAGCCTTTAGTAAGGAAATCTAAATTGAATTCCATAATACCTGTGGTTTGTTGGTTTATTCCAGTGTGGCTTCATCTGTGGCTTTCTGATTATAAGTCGTCTCAGACATAACCTTACATTCTTACCTTTAATGCAGCCTGTGGTATTTTCGTTGTCAATACAGACTAAGTATTCATGTGTTGGGTAGAAAGATATTGTTTTGATCTAGTGGCCTCACAATAGCCCTTATCACAGCAGGACAAGCATACAATTTGTATAGTGGCAGCACCTTGGTAGCTCTTCCAGTCCCCAGGAGCAATTACTTCAGGGAAGATGTAAATCCAAGACCATTTGAATCCATGTAAGATTTTTGGTTTGGCCTACAATCGGCTTTAAATTAACAAGCAAACCATATAAAGAGTGCTTTTGTAAAAAAACACTTTTTAATAAACAGAGTAATTAAGTCTTAGTAGAAACAGACTTTGCTTTTTTTGTAGGCAGAAAGTGTTCAGATGCCCAAATGAGATTGTGACAAATCATTACCAACAGAACTGGCTGTTGAGAACAGCAGTGCAGTAACCCAGGAAATGATAAAGCACAAGTTAGTTTGTTTGGCAACTACACATATAAGTAAAGCAAAGGCCTTTTTGAGTTGCTAAACACAAAAGATTTCCTATGAGCCAAAAAGGGAAAGTGAAAATATGTCAAATATTTATCTTCTTGGATTTTTTGTTTGTTTTGTTTTGTGTTTCCAAACATATGTGTCTGTTCAGCTATGGATTTAGTTGGGTGGAAGGATGACATTTAGTAATTTTTCAGTTCCTACTGGTTTTGCTTACTCTTTTGCAAAGCTGAGAGGTTAGTTAATTTTTAGGAAGTAAATTTAATTCCTTACAATAAATTTTGTTTTCTGATCTTGTTTTACATATATTCCAAAGCATCACACACATGAAAACATCATATTTTTTAAAGAAAGGTACTGTAAGTGGTTGTATCCATAAAAATTGGCCTGTGTACTTACTGTTCACTTTCATAATAAATAGTGCTTTTGCTAATAGTGGTATTGTTTAAAGTTTAATAAGTATGTTGGGTTTTTGTCCTTAGCAATCATATCCTCTGGTGAAGCAGTTTAGCATCCAGAACTCTCTAGGATAATTCACTGAAAATGGACCTTTTCAGACTCTACACCAGGGCTCCAGTAACTGGTCCAAAAGGCCATTTAATGCTGCTTTTTGTAAGATTCTGCAACATACACAGGTTTGAGAATACTGTGGTCAGTTTCTTATGCCTACTGTTGTACTGTTTTATGGGGTTTTTTGTAGGCTACTGAGAATTATTTTTTCCCTCCATATTATTTAATGTTTGGTGCAGAAAGTAATAGCTTACTAAGCTGAAATTTTTTTTTACCTTGGTCTTCCATCTGAACATTAAATATACACTTTTTTTTTCTTAATAAAAAATTGCTCCTGTAAGGATGATTTATAATTGTTTTAACTTAGATACCTTGTGAATTGAAATAGATGCACAAGTGTCCTTTACAGTTGTGTATCTAGAATAGCTTCAAAAATAAATTAAATTGATTCAGCTTTTCTTGTAACAGATAGATTGACTAAACCTCCCTATTGAGTTTATATTAAGAACAAGGTGAAGTGTATGCTTTCTCAATCTCTAGCTCATGGTAAATGATATATAAAAGAAGCATTGGCTGAAATGTACAGTTATTTTTATTAACTTAGAAAAAGTTACTTTCTGAACTTAAGTTTAGGAAACCATTAATTTGATTTTAGCATTGGGTATTATGGAAGAATATGTACAACATGTGCAGTGTTCCAGGCCTCCTCTGCAATGTGTGTCCCAGATTTACTTTGGAACCATTAGGTCACAGAGCAGTCGAAAAAATGCCGCAAAGCCCAAATTTATATGGAATAGTATAAAAACCAGGTTAATAGGCTAGATATGGTTGCTATGATAAGCAAATTAACCTAAACTATACAGGCGATAACAAAGATATTTTCAAAACTTAAAGCAGAAGGGGCAGAGTTTATCACAATTTATGACACAAATAAGTGTAAAAAAGATTAATAGAGCAAGCATTATGGAAAAAATCTGGGTTTAGAAATTTCTAGGAAAAAAAGAACCTTCCAAAGCCCCCCAACCTTTGTTCATTCTTTAAGTTTGATTTTCAAAGAACTAGCATTCTGGGAAATGCAGAAAAAGATTTTTATATAAAAATCAGTGATCACTGCGTGTACTCTGAACCTTCAGCTGGGTATGCTTTTCTTAATGATTTGTTTTAAAAAAGAAGAAGAACCAATAAGAATTAGGTTTGGGTTTTTTTTTTAATCAGCTGTTTTCAATGTCCATATCAATAATACTGGGACAGGCTCCCCAGGGAAGTGGTCACAGCATCAAGCCTGACAGAGTTCAAGAAGCATTTCGACAATGCTGTCAGGCACAGGTGTGACTTGGGGTATCCTGTGCAGGGCCAGGAGCTGGACTCAGTTATCCTGATGGGTCCCTTCCAAATCAGCATGTGCTATGATTCTACGAATACTGGGCCAGGAAGCATCTCCATATTCTTGGATGTAGAGTTTTACAAGGTCTGCATCTTGACTTCACATCTGAGCATGAATTTAGGTGGTGGGAAGCTGTAAGCACTCTGTCCTATATTCTGTATTATTCTGGTTGTGACTAACTATATTGTGTTAACATTGCAGTCATGGGATTCTCCTGCTTTTAAAAATGCAGTTAACATTTATTTTTGGCAGGAATTTTTGAATTAGTTTACCTTTCTATCTTGGAATGAGATTTATACTTTTTCCTAATAGAACTTGACTGACTTCAGTAAACTTAGACCACAGAGGAATGTGGTCTATTTTTTATGTATTTGTTTCAGTTTAATTCTTAATGGAACATTACTGTAGTGGATCTGTGAACTGATTACCCTTAAAAAACCACAGAATGATAGAATGTCCTGAGCTGGAAGGGACCCACAAGATCTCACAATGATCACTGAGTCCAGTTCCTGACCCTGCACAAAACAACCCTAAAAATCACACCGAAAATCAATCATGTGTGATCGTGCCTGAGAGCCTTGTCCAAATGCTTCTTAAGCTCTGGCAGGTTTGGTGCTGTGACCACTTCCCTGGGGAGCCTCTTCCAGTGCCCAACCACCCTTGGGTGAAGAAACTTTTCCTGATATCAAACCTAAACCTCCCTTGACACAACTTCAGGCCATTCCCTGCTCACCACAGAGCAGAGATCAGTGTTTGCCCCCCCTCCTCCCCTCACAAGGCAGTTGTAACTGCAATGAGGTCTCCCCTCAGTCTCCTCCAGGCTGAACAGACCAAGTGACCTCAGCTGCTCCTCATAAGGCTTCCCCTCAAGGCCCTTCACCATCTTCATGCCCCCCATTGGACACTCTCTAGTACTGTCCTTCTTATACTGTGGCACCCAGAACTGCCCCAGCACTGGAGGTGAGGCCACCCCAGTGCAGAGCAGAGGGGACAATCCCCTCCCTTGCCCGGCTGGTGATGCTGTGCCTGATGCCCCCCAGGACCTGGGTGGCCCTCCTGGCTGCCAGGGCACTGCTGGCTCACGTTCAACTTGCCATCGACCACGACCCCCAGGTCCTTTACTGTGCGGCTGCTCTCCAGCCTATCATTCCCCAGCCTGTCCGTATATCCAGGGTTGCTCCATCCCAGGCGCAGAACCTGGCCCTTGTCCTTGGTAAACTTCGTATGGTTTGTGATTGCCCAGCCAACAACACATTATCAAACTTGTTTTTAAGCTCAGCTATGAAAATGGGATTTAGAAATCTTGCAACTTACGCAGTTTGATTCTAAAATATTACTTTATCTACATAATATATGAAAACAGATGGTAAAAACCCATTGACATAATTCTATCTGTTACTTGCTGACTTCTTGAGAGAATTTTTTGATCAGAGTATATGAATTATGTTGCATAGGAGTTATATGAATGGTATTTGAATTAATATGAAGTCATTTATTCTTGACAGCTACTCATTAAACAGTTAGAAACAATAGCAGAGTGAAAGAATGCAGCATCCAATAATATTCCGTTTTATGGATGTTTGGACGTTCTAATTGAAAGATTAACATTCATAAGGATTTCTTTTATTATAATTATGGGTTAGCAATACATACTCCAATCCCTAGACCTTTATACTTAAATTACCTATGTGGTTATTGCTCTTGAGTTGCACTGTGCATTCTTACTGTGAATAAAATATTTCTTACAAAATATTACTTTAAAATAATCAAATTTCTCTGATATGCAGCACTCATACCATTCACAGTCAACCACAGGTACATTCCTACAAGGCTTATGTCTTAGACATGCTGTAGTAGCGTGTCAAATTCTCTACACAGAGAATATATCTTTGCTCCTGAGAGGACTCTGGAGAACACAAGACAATTTAAATTAGATCATTGGTCCTCACAAAGGATGCTAAAAACCAGCAAGCATTGAAGTAAAATGTTGAGACTGTTAGATTGACTGTGAAATTGTCTTCAGTCCCTGATCTTAAACCCACAGAAATGTTTCCCTTGTTTACCACAGGTGAATTTGTTTTGAACCTTTTACAGGGAGAATAGTTAAGAAAATTGCTCAGGAAATGCTCATGCATGAAGATGGTTCGAAGAACAGATTTAAGCACCAAGCTACAGTCTGTTAATTTGATGTACGTGACTATGAGCTGTTTTCATATATTCCCAAGTTCTGTCTAAATTCTTCTGTCTTCTCTACAGGAGTTATTGTAATTAGAATCCTTTAACCTTCCTGTTGAAGAGGAAGCATGAAACAACAACAAAAAAGGGTAATTTTGACTTTTCAAAGCTCACAAGTAAAATCCCAGATATCCTTTGCATGTCAGAACAGATTCCCTGCATGAGAACAAACTCCCTTAGTTCATTCATCTGCAGAGTTGTCTCTTGCCATCCAAGCAATCTTTCTTCCTAAGTACAATGGGTAAAACTTTAATTTTTACTCTTGTGGAAATGCCTTGGGTTTATCGTCTTACGACAGGTCTTCATCACTTCTACTGTGCACTATTATTATCTGCAAATCATTTATATTGGATACACTAAAAGAAATGCTGGATTGGAATTCCCACTGCTTAGATAGACTATTTTGTGGCTTTGCTGGTGTTGCTAAACTTCTCATAAGCATAAGTTAGGTGGCTTCAGAAGTGTTGGCACTAATTAAGGACAAAACTGATGATGCTTTATACGTTTATTCAGATTTATGGGACTGAAGAGATAATACACATTTTTAATATTTTTGTTTTTCTGCTGAAACTTATAAAATGAATCTGGTTTTTAAAACAGATTTCTAAAATTAAGGAATGTTTGTTGTAAATAAGTATATCAAAAATCTTATTATTCATCATCTTTTAGAAGTAGTCCTTTGCTCAGCTGATAGAGAACTAGATGATTGTATAAATACTGTGGCAGTAGAAAGCAGTCTAGGAAATTCTATAGCCAACACCATACTAGAAGCTGCTCATGCTGATGTAGCAGTCACTACTTCAAGTCATCATTTAAAACATTTTTGGAAATCCAAAATCTTCTGAATGTATTAATATTTAACCTTAGAAATGTTTAGTTTGGAGTAGTTCTTCCAAAATATCTGAGTAAGAGCAAATCCAGAAGTCAGGGATTTGTAACACAAAAGCATTAAAATATAGTTATATTAAAAGAAAAGAAATCTCTAAAGAAATTAGGAACTTAAAATTAGCAAAAAAAAAAAAGTAAATCTTAATGTTTTATCTATCAATATACATACTGAAAATATCAGCATGTTCACATATGAACTGATCACATAGGCTGACTGCTTCAGGTTATTATTGAAGTACAATAATATACTGGTGCATAAATGAACACATAGTCTCACAATAAACAATTTTCAAATTGGCTATAGTGTATGGGTGAGTCCCATAACTTAAAGATCTACTTTTCTGTACATTCCTTGTCTCTATCTTGTTTTTATTTATTTTTTTGCCCCACTTTTAAATTGTACAATATACAAGACGGAAATCAAGCACATGGTCTCTGTACAACAAATATGGTCAGAGTGAAGAATTACGCTAGGTTAAAGAACAGCAGTAATGTAATGAGACAAAAAAACTTAGTAAAATCCTAGGTCTAGTCTTGAAAGACAGATTTTCACAATTAGTTCAATTCCTCAATCAAATAAGAAGCAGTTTGAGAACAAATTTCCCACATATAAAAGCTTGAACTGAATCTGCAGAACAATTGTAGTTGCCAAATATGCTTGAAATCAAAATGCTACCAAACTATTTAAAAAGTGAAATTATCAACAAATCTTCGTATACAATCATTTTTTATGGTATTGCTATCTCTACTTACCTCTTCTTCTTAGCTAATTACTCTCTTTATACCATTCTTACTGTGGAATTATGATTGAGATTTGGCTTCTCCATCTTCCCATGTGTCCAACATTTCACAAAACCAAACAACGTAATTTTAAATATAGAAGTCATTAACTCAAGATGCTTGCCTAATTTTGTAGGACTTTACTGCACATAAGTATGTGTATACATCTTTGTAGTATTTGTAGTATCCTGCACCACTGTTACTTGAACAGCTTTTTAATACAAATTGCCTCTCATTTAGGATAACCTCAAGCCACAGCAAACTTCATATCTTTTGATGATAATGTATTATTTAGCCAAATATTTATGGAAGAAAAAATCTTACTAGAAATTTCATAGTTTTCTGTTTTGATTTTGTATATATCCTTTGTTTAAAATGAGTATAACCTGCAAAAGATTTTACTATGCATGTTCTTTTTGCTATCTTCACTGTTTTAGATCCCCTGCTAGCAGTTCAAATCCAGTGGAGAAAACTATTGGAAGATTTTTTTAAAGGAGGTTTACAGATATTGAGCTCTTGATGGAAAGGCTGTAGAGTGATCATCTAGTCTGTTCTACCTGTGTATAAAAATATTAGTTTTCTTAGATACTTACAACATTTCACATTTTACTTAATGCTGATAATGATATCATAAAACTTGTTTTACACTTTTGCAAAGTATGATGATTACTTCCCTATAATAAACATTTCTAGCATTATTACTGAATAATGGAAATATAAAAATGTAGACACCTTCTGTTTGGTAGTGTCTTAACATAGATGATCAGTTACAGACTGCTGGCAAAAAAGGTAACAGCTGCTGCTTCAAATACCCTTATAATATTGAATATTTGGTGCAAGTAAGATCATTAATCTTATTTTAAGAGCAATGTCTTTGTTGCTCTGAGTCTGGCTCTTATTATATTGTTCTGAATGGTTCATTAATTTGATTTATTCCTTTTTCCTATCCAGTATTTGTCTTCTTAACTTTCAGATTTCCTCAGGTAGCAGGAATAGAATTTGCATTCCATCCAGATGCAGAACCAGGACACAGAACTGTAGGAGACTTAGTAAAAGATCAGGGACTGTATCTGAAGGAGAGCAAGGTCTACCACCTTGTCATTAAGAAATATTTGGCTAATGTAAGTTGTGATATGTTTATTATTATTACTTGTGCTTGTGATGCAAGTAAAATATGACTGAGTGCTAAATTATGACAAGACACTGGATTATAATTTGAGTATTTTCCTTTTTTTTCCTCCATCAGTTTTAAAATTTGTTAATTTCATGATACTCCTATGTGTGCCCTTAGTTTGATAAATATTCCTGTCATCCTGCAGAAGACTAGAAAACATAATGTTGTTTTTAAAACTCTCCTACTTGCCTTCTAGAAAAGTTCACACATGCAAATACTATTTTTGCATATTCCAATCAAGTATAGCTATTTGTAGTTACAGTCTCTCTATCGTATTTGCAGGCAAAATGTACATGTTCAATCTGGAAGTTATTTAAGAAGGTAGCTCCAAGCAATTTAAACTCACTTTTCAAATGAATAAAAAAAAATTCATACTAAACCAAAATTTGAATAGTTTTATTACTAATGCTTTTAGAACCGTACAATTTAAAGTAATTTTGAAATAGGCATTTAAATGTGTACATTTACACAACTGTCATATATGAGAGTGGGACTATTTCTTTCTCTTGGAGACTTGGGTTTTATGGTCATTTTTTAATCATCCAGTGTACTGGGAGTTTTAATAAAGCAAATAAAGCTATGTAATACAGAAAATAGAAAATATTTGGGCACCAGTCTATGGGAACTTTACACACTTTTTCAGAGTGTAGCTGAGAAAAGGCAGAAAAGATCTGTGACAGCTTTTGAGGACTCAACTCCCTAAGTCCACAGAGCTGCTACTTTATGAATATGGTAATAATTCCTTAGACAAAATCTGCTTCACAGGCTTTTCACAGTTGATCATTTTGGGGCAACCACTCCTGCAGGAATGTATAGAGATGTGTTTCTGAAGAGATAAGGAAATGGAGGAGATAGAAAAGACTCTTAAGGAGGTCAAACCCTGTTTTGAAATTCTAGTCCCCTTGTAGGGAGGTGAATTAGACATACAGAGGCTTTGGATTCAGCACATAAGGCTTTCAAGGAACAAAACTTTTCTGACCAAGTTGCCTCTTTACCCTCACAAAGAATGTGTGGCAAAAATTTTTATGCAGGATATAGGTCTGCTGATACATCCTAGCACTGTCACCATCTATCTCTTTTTCTTTCTTAGCCTCTCAGAAACATTTAATAAACATCCATAAATATCTGCAGGGAGCAAAGATTTACTGCTCTATCTCCTCCAGACACCACAGGCAGAAGTTTTATTGAAATGCGTTTTCCATGGTTACAAAAGTTGGAATTAATTTAAAATAACTTCAATGCCAAAAAAGGTTTTAATGGGAGCTATGACCTTACTGTTTTTCAAAGAACTCCTTCAGCTTTGATATACATGAGACTAAGGTGGGATATGTAGATTTTAAGGCCCAACTCACTCAGCCAGGTCTAAAAAAATCCCTCCTAAGATTTTATTCTTTACAGCCATAAATACAGCTCTAAAGGTCTTTTTTAGGTTCTTATTAATGGTTGAATGAGTTGTTTCTTTCCAAGCACTCTTTACTTACAAGAAGGAATTAATGTTGATTTAGGAAATTCTTTAGGTGACTGCAATACTTAGAGACTTTCGCCACCTATTCACGAATCTTACAGACTTAAATACATTCTTCTTCTTTTCATACCAATAAACTATGCCTTTGTCCCAAGTTTGATGTGCAAAAGAAAAAGCTAAAAATTGGAATTTACATGCAGGCACTTTAAGGCAATGAATGAAATCCTTTCAATTGTCCATAAAGCAGTTTTTGTTTAGTCAAAGACAGTGATAAGGTCAGTAGAACAGAACAGCACAGCCTTGGAGAAATAGATAAAGGATGTACCTCAGGCAAATAGAAGCCATGTAAAACGCAAGCAGGATGCCAGCTCAGCTCTGCAAGGCTGACAAAGCACAAGGTTTGCAAAACAATGATATTGTGCTTACTCCAAAGCGGGGGTTGAGGAACAGCCATCTGAAAAGGACACCAGATGTTGAAGACAAACAACAAAGAACCACAGAAGGACTTCGGATAAGGGGTGCAACTGTGTAAAATAAAGTGATACAGACACATCAAGTAAGCAGCGATAGCTGATGGACAGGTAATCAGTGTGTATGGTAAACGCTCTCTTCACCTGACGCTCGGCACTCTCAGATAGAGGAAATATCTTCTGAGTGACTGGTGCGCTGCAGTAAAGAATCCCTGCTTTCTAACACTCAGATCCATGTTAGAAAGTTTCTATCTGGCTGATTTTGGTATCAACAGACAAACTTTTCAAGAAGTGAGGCATTATTCCTTGTCATCTATATTTTTTAACTTAAATGAACAGTTTATGGCATGTTCTAGTATTGGCTACCTTGTGTCTTGATCAATTTTCCCTGTACCCAAAAGACTGTGTATAAAGTGCTGTGTCTCACCTTGCAAATTTGCAGTGATGCCTCTTATTTAGGATATTTTTTGGCTTCCTAGAAAAGAAATGCAGAATATGGTGCATGGTTTTAAAACATACTGTACACGGTACAGAGAGACAGAGAAATCACTTAGTAGTAGAAGCAATAACAAGTATATTTTAATCTCTTCCAGAAGAGGATGGGGAAGTCTATAGTCTACCTGACATTGTTATAAGTACCTGTTACATACATATTTTGAGCCAAAGAAGGGTGTGAAAAGCGAAGACAGCTGAAACCATTTTCACTGATCTAAATTATGTAAGCTGGGTGAAAGGTCACATGCTCCTATGAATGGTGCTCAAAAACACCAAAACATCTGTCTCAAAGCATTCATATTAGACAAAACCTTCTATTTGTAGTTTTGCTCAAGTAATTTTTAACCCTTTTCTGTAAATTTTTCAAAACTTCTTTTGGCAGTAGATGGCTTTATTTTGAGAAGGTAGGAAGGAAATCAGGTCAAAGCCACAAAAAAATCCAGAAACACTATTAGCATTTTGCAACTGAGAGCTCTAGATAATGTAATAAAGAATTAATTTCTGATTAAAGTAGATGTCTCAAGGTTCAGTGGGAAACAGAAAAGCCTCATTTTCCCTCTAAACCTTTTCTTTTGCTGTCTTCCCTTAGCTTCACTGGCTTTGCCTCTTTATCTCTGTACTGCTGTGCGAATGCCTCAATTCTCATTTTTTTTCTCCTTGAAAAGCTAATGAAAAAAAAGTCATCTGATTTTTTTCTTTTTTTTTTCCTGCTGTACCTCCTCCTAGCACAAGCATCTTTTGATGAATAATAAAAGTGGCCTTCTTTTCCGTATTGATCCTGTTGCAGCAAGTCATTGTATTCACAGCCTGGTCAAAGCTAACATAGTCCACACATTAATTTAAATGGCTCATGAGAACAGCGGGCTAGGGCTCTCTGATGGGCTTCCTGATACATGAATACAGGACAAGCCACCTTATTCTCCCTCTCTGAATTCCATACTGGCTCCCTCCTTATCACCACATCATATTTAAATTCCTTCTCCTAACAGTGAAAATTAAATTACTCTTTTTCATAATTCTCTGTCTCCTCTCTTGTTGTCATACTTTTTAAACTCACTGATGACTTTCTTCTATGAATTAACTGATCATCATATTCACTTTGTACAATTCATGTGCTGTTCTGAGTCTGTGGATCAGCAGTTTTTAAACCTGGAAAGCTCCTGGGCACTACATGCTCATGTCCACCCTATGCATTAGACTCAGCATCTCTAGTGCACTCACTGCAGCGTATGTTAATGGTATTTCTGAAGTATCTTCTTCCAACCTGTGCATTTGAGGTCCAAAATCTTAAAATAGTGCTGTGTAAAACTGGCATGTAAGAAATGCCTAAAAAAAAAGCAGTAGTAGTTAAATTGAAGATCAACTTTTAGCTCAAACTCATAGAATGATAGAATCATAGAATGGTTTGGGCTGGAAGGGACCCTAAAGATCATCTTGTTCCAACCCCCTGCCTTGGGCAGTGACACCTTCCATTAGACCAAGTTGCTCAGAGCTCCATCCAACCAGGTCTTGAACACTTCCAAGGATGGGACATCCACAGCTTCTCTGGGCAATGTGTTCCTGTGCCTCAGCACCTGCAGAGTATGTTTTTTCCCCATTTAAAACCATTACCCCTTGTCCTGTCACAACAGTCCCTGCAAAACAGGTTGTCACCATCATCTTTAGGTAGTCCTACTGAAAGGTCACAGTCAGATCTCCCTGGAGCTTTCTCTTCTCCAGGCTGAACAGCCCAGCTCTCTCAGCCTTTCCTTGTAGGAGAGGTGCTTCAGCCCTCTGATCATCTTGGGGGCCTCCTCTGGACTTGCTCCAACAGGTCCCTGTCCTTCCTGTGCTGGGACCCCAGAGCTGGATGCAGCACTGCAGGTGGGGTCTCAGCAGAGCAGAGCAGAGGGGCAGAATCCCCTCCCTGGCCCTGCTGCCCGCGCTGCTTTGGATGCAGCCCAGGACACGTTTGGCTCTCTGGGCTGTGAGTGCCCATGGCTGGGTCATGTCCAGCCTCTCACCCACCAGCACTCCCAAATCATTCTCTGCAGGGCTGCTCTCAATCCACTCATCTCACCAATAGTTTTCCTTATGACAATTTAAAAGAGAAGTATCTCCAGGGTTTTAATTTTATATACTCTGGTTTTGATATTCTTAGTACTATAGTTATACCTTCTTCCAACATACAGCAACTGTAACAAGACCTACAAGCACATTCATATATACTATTGTATTAATTAAATACTAAGATGTTTTACGTAGACAGTGGTTTTAGCTGCACTTATTTATTTTTAAAGGACCTCACAGAATGTACTGAAAGTAGCTTCATCAAGCTGTGGCTGCTTTTAGAACACTGGAAAGTTTTTCTAAGAAGTACAAACAAAAGTTGTTGTCTAGGAGCTAAATTAATAAAGGATCATGATTTAAAAAGCTTAGAGGATCAGCATACGCAGATCTTCTAGTTTTTCAGGGGAAGTGAAATTCAAAATAGGGTTTACCTAGAATTCACTTTATCTAGAAGAAATGAGAGTCCAGAGAATAGAATTCATGATAGTCATCTGATGACTTGGGGAAACAGCCCCTAGAACGTGAACGGCATATCCAAGAGCAGCATTTGCCCCCCTTCCCCTTCTCCCATATACTCCTGACTAAAGCATGTAACTTACAGAATAAATTTCTGTGAAACTGAAACTTAGAAATTCCATCTTCTGCATAAAGTATTTAAATTCAGATAGTATTACTAAGATTGAAAACAACCCTTAAGATCATTGAGTCCAAGCAATACAGAACCTTTCTTTCACTTGACACTGAAAGAAAGTGTTGTTGCTCCCTGACATGCCTATTTGTTCATCTAGTGCTTAGAGCATTTGCTGTGGACAGGGAAAGTTTTGATTGTAGGATGATATGTTTAAACCCTTTTCCTGAAGTGCGCTGGCCACTAAACTGCAGCAAAAGATTACTGTTATCAGTGATTAACACATGCATTATTATTCATCACAGATACTGCTATTCTAAGGGCAATTAGGTGTCAAGGATCTTTGGAAAGTACAGACCTAATTCAGTTTATGTTACTGTTTGTTCCTGGGAGTAAACAAAAAATATTTGGATAAGTGCAGACACTCAATATCCACTTTTAAAACAGTCACCCAGAGCCTATTCTGGCAGACCATGGGCAGTTTGCATTGTCACCTGACCACGCTGCCTGCCATCTGTATGATTTCCTAGTGCCAAGCGGTACTGCACGCAGCCAGCTATGCCGGCTCTAGTCCACATGAGGATTCCTGCACCAGAAGGTGGGAAAAGCAGAGCAATTTCAGGTGCAGTATGGCTGTTGCAGCAGTACATAAAATGACCTAGTGAGAGACTGGATTTGTCCGTAACAGTAGGTTAAAAAGAAGGGGCTGGTGGACAATGTTCATTGCTGAATCAGGACTTTGTCCTTATCTGTTTGGAAAACTCTCATTTCTAGGACTTGATATTCTCTCTTTCAAGTCCTTGATTTTGTACTTTTACTGGGACTTGGTTACTGTGCAGTGGTTCAACCCACTGCTTTACCTTTCAGGAAGAAAATTAACCACAGTTGTTGTTGCATTTTGAAGATTTAAAAAAATTTAACACAATTCATTACATTTTAATTAATGTTACCTGATGTTACCTGATAATAAAATCTACACATTATTAATGTTTAAAATGCAAATAATTCCAATAAAATTAAAAATATTTTTTTTTATTCATCCTATGTAATGATTGTAATGTTTTTCTAACATAAGGCTGAATGATAGTGTTCTTCAAAGAGACAGTCCACAGTCTTTACTAACATCCTTTGGAATTAAAAAAGTATGACTGCTATGATCTCATTGCTGATCACTGATGATGCTAACAATGGAAATATTGCCTTGGGTTTGTGCAATAACTCTTGGATATCTTTACTTGTATTTGTTAAAAATCTGAGATGTGAAATAAACTCAACTTTCTTGTAAGCAAAAGCCAGAAACACTGTTAACTAAATAACATTGTGATTTATATTTTGCTGCCTGAAGCAATTTGCTATCTGCTCTATTTAAGGGTTTAGACATTTTCTCCTTTTCCCACTGAGGGTACTTAGCTAAGCAGTATGTGGAGGCTAGTAGGAATCTTCCAGAAATGTCCTTCCAGCCAGTGGGTCATAGTCATTCCTGAAAGCCTTTTAATGTTAAACCTCCGGTAAAGCAGTAAATGCTGAACCAGGGCGGGGAAGTTGTGGGGCTTTTAAAGTAAATAGAGAATTTAGTTAGTACCTATACTAGTTATGCATATATAATTTGGCTGTCCTTTGATTTAAATTATGGTAATATGATAATTTAGTTACTGTTGCCAAAAAATGTGTTAACCTGTTAGATTAACACTGTAATACTTGCGTTTGTATATCCCCAGTGCTTGTGAAAGTGCCTTTCACTTGAGAAGCCCCAAGTGATTTGCACATTGAGCATTACTGCTACTAGATTCTGCATGAAAAATGGAAGTTCTGAACAACTTGTTTTTAGAGATTAAAAATTATGAGAATTTGACCTGCAAATCACTCTGGAAATAAAACACTTCAGGACTAATAGTTAAGGAAAGAGAAGAGTATCTTGATTTATGCTATTGTTATCATTACATTATATTCCTGTCTTAAGCAGAATTAGAGATAAAATAGCAGTACAGCTTGATAGTTTAATACCATTATGTCATTTTTGTAGTTTAGAATTTAAATCATAATCTACATGACAAATAAAAATTAGTTGTGAGCCTTTATTCCTCAGTGAGTATAACAGAAAACTATCAGACAATTTTGTAGGTCTTGCAATTGCTGTTCATGTAAAATTGCAGTATATGCATTGGAAAAATCTGTGACCATAGGCAAATTTATTAACTTCTATGTTCATTTAATTCCCAAGTTTTAAAAAGATAAAAAGTGGAGTCCAGTTCTACAAGATGGAACCAGAGAGGGCTATAATTTGACTGTAACATTAACTTCTTGCAAACATTCTCTGCTTGATAAGATGTAAAAGAAAATTAGCATATTCTTCCTCCCCTGAAGTCTAATTCAAATTATTTTAGAACTAGTTTAACTTCTGACAGCTGAAATGCATACATTAGCTATCTAGAGCCATCTGCAAGGCAAACACATTCTTACCTCATATGTTTCTAATTGGAACGTGTTGTCTTTCAGGCACCATCAGATGCCATGCTCTGACTGGTAATGAATTCTGGAATCATGCATCTCCCTAAGGATTTATACTGCATGGATTAAGGACAGGTTTTTGTGAATTTCAGTTATTTTCACACTTTGATTGTAAGTCTAAACAGTACTTCTTGGGTAGCAGCCTGATTATATGAAGAGTTACTACCCCCAAGACCAGGGATTATTTTAGGTAGATTGGTATTACATAGGATTTTTTAAAGTATTACATTTCCATTTTAATTTACCAGGAGGGTCAGCTAAATTTTTGCTGTCAATATCTAATATCCTCCACTTTATACAGGTAATACATTAAAGCTACATGAGACTTCCCATCTCCAGTCTGAATTTCATTCTCCAGCTCAGAAGCAGTGGAATATATCACATGATTAGCATTTTAATACTCATTTATTTGATGACAAAGTAAAAAGGATTTGAAATAATTAATTTTTAATGTTTGCATCAGTATCAAATGACTTACTATGATCCTTATATTGGTGGCATTTACATTCTCTGCTTCATTGTCTTGTTTGAGGATAAAAGATTACATATGGAGTATTTTTAAGTGATTGCCTGATTACATTTTAATGATTTAACAGAAATGTAGAAATACTTCAACTAAATGTTGAAAATGTTTGATGGAAAATGAAATAGATTATTAATAAGTTAAAATGGTATCTACTGAAATGTCAGAATATAATTACCGCAGTTTTCTCATCCTAAAACCAAAGTGCAAATTTAAATAAGCCATCACTAATACAGTAGCATAATGATTTGTACCACTTGTATAACATCAATCTAGAAATCCTGGGAGCAATTTTATTTCATTTGTAAATTAGAATTGAGATGCCAAGGGCATGAAAGCGAAGAAGTCTTTCCGTATTTTGTAGAGTGGACAATAAAAAATGTGGCTGAGGAAGGCAGCACTGCTGTTGAGTACCAGACAGGTATCTATACTAATGAGTTCCAGAATATCTTAAACTCAAAAACTACTTAGATAAGTGCACACAGGACAGTGACAGCTGCTACAATATTACAGGAATATATTTTAAATTTCAAACAATCCTGTGGGGCTTTTTCAGTAACATTTCCATGTATCATGAATAATCCTGAATGAAGCAGCATACTTTCCTGACAAAGGACCAATGATTAAAGAGCCCTTAAGAAGATCAGGTCCAGGCAGGCTGAGCCAAGACGTTGAGGGCTCTCATCTTCACAGAAACAATGAGCAAACAGGCCCATAAGCCACTCTTCTGTTCCTACCAGCCACAAACAGAACTGAGGGAAGTCAGTTGTTTTCTAGGCAGCGGTCAGTAAAATAATCTTGTGCTGTTAACACTGATCATGCTTTTACTAAGCCAGGCTGAAGGGCATTCATCCAGTACCTGGCACTGCTACCCAGTACTGCTATCCAGTACCTCCCTGGAAGCAGCTGCTTTGCTGTCCTTTGCTTATCTGCTATTTTACACCTTCACGGTTGCTTTTCTGCAAGAACCAAGCATACTGTGGCTCCTGGCATCTTTTCTACAGGGACACGGAAGTTCCTTCGAAAAGATCTTGAGGTTTTATTCACATCTAGTACAACAAGGTGTTTTGTTCCTCTTTGTCATGCGTATGTATTTTCCTTCCACTTATACAAGCCACAACTTACATTAAAGGCTGTAGAATAAGGTTACAGATTCTCACCTGTGTATAAGTTCAGAATTTTGGGAGGGGGGTATGTCATGCCTTAGCAAAACCAACTGATTGAAATAGAAGAGCAGCCCCAGAGGGCAAAAAAGCAACGAAAAATAACAGCACATCATCTTGCCTTCTTTGGATAGATTCCAGCAGTCATAGGTGAACCAAAATATCTTAAGAAAACTGGGAGTATTTGGGAATCCTTTAATGAAGCAGAAAAGGAAAATCAGTGTGTGCCATCAGATGACCTACATAACTCCCGAGCACTTGTTACAGGACACCTGTGCAATAGAGGACCCCAGAGTGCCAGGGGAGACTGTACAGAGTGCCTTGCACAGCGCTCGAAGGGCAAGGAAATCCATTTGGTCTCCTACATAACTCTGCCCTGATGAGAGTCTTTCCTTGAGAAGCAAGCCCTGAGCTTTTTTTTTCCAGTGTCAATCTGATGACTTGTCCAGAAGCGTTCCTCTGATCAAATTTGTCAGCTCATTCGGTACATTTTTTGCAGTGCTCATCAGAGATGAAGTTTGTCCTGTAGGATTTGTCTGTAATAAAATAAATTTAGTGAAACCAAACTATGGGATTATACATACCCTCAGTCTTCTTTTAGGAACTTTTTTAAATAATAAAAAAACTGTAAAAATATGATTAAGCGAAAAGTTAAATGTCCTCAATTATATATTATTACGTTTTATGGTTAAACTTCCACAGTGTAACAGTGGAAAGTACTTTCAAATAGGACTACATTTTAGTGCCTTACCAGAAATGTAGAAATATTTCAACCAAAGAAGATGTTTGGTGGAAAATTAAATAGATTATTATTAAGTTATTTTTAACTAAGTAATTTTATTAAGCTAATATTGACAGTATTTATTTTTCAGGATTATATCACAGCAACAAAGAAATCCTAATACATTTAAGATTCTGGAGGTTTTGTTTACTTTCAGTCACAGAGGAATCAAATGTGAGTAAATATAAAATTTGAACTTGCTTTCACAAGAAATTCTCAAAACTCCAGACATGCCATCAGAATACGTTTTACAGTAATAGAAAAAGTTTGTAAGACACAAATCCAGTTGCAGTTGTATATGAGAAACTAGATTTTACAATGATGACTCTTACTGATTCTGCTGGGATCCAGATCACTGCTGAAGTCCATCTTACATATATTTAAGGCTTTGGATCCCAAAATAAGAAATCCTAAAGAACCCATTTTGGAGAAATGTAATCTTCAGTTCTGCATCAAGTCACTTTAGAAGGAAGGTCTCACGTTGGGAATGACAAACTGAGGCAGCCAAAATTAGGAGGTACTGTTTGAAATTCAAATTCAAACCCTTACCTGTAAAAAATTAGACTTCAAGCTTTAACATTTAAATAATAATAAAAAGTTTAGATATAAAGTCGGCATATCGATTTCTGACAGTAAGATGACTCATACTGAAATAATACAACTAAACTTTCTGTGATTCTTTCCTTAGTATCTTTCTGAGTACTGCAGACAACTGCAACAACCAGATTTCAATAAGTAGGAAGAAAAATAACCCCTTTAAGATTGAACTGTTACCAAAGAGAGACTGGTTGTATTGACTCAAGATAACAGTGAAAGAAAAGAAAATTATAATTAATTATTCTAGACAGAGAATTACAGATATGTACAGAAAAGAACAGAAATGGACAAAAATGTGGGCCAAGTTCTTCCAGCATTGAGCTGCCTTTTTTTATTAAGGGAAAACATTATGTTCTCCTCAGATATTTCTGTTTTATTTACCCATTACTGAGGAATCCACTTATTCTAGTCCTCAACCAGTCAATTCTTGTGTGACGACTCACAGAATTATACCCATGAGAGAGACTCCATTCCCTTAATCATCTTAGTAGTCCTTTGCTGACATCTCAGTAATAGCTCTGTATCTCTTCTGTACAGGGCAGCCCAGAACTGGACACAGCACCCCAGAGATGGCCTCATCAGTGCTGAGCAGAGTGGCAGGATCATCTCCTGTGACCTACTGGCCACACTGCCTAATGCAGCTGAGGACACCATTAGCCTTCCTGACATAAGGATGCACTGCTGGCTCATATTCAACTTGAAGTCTGCCAGGACCCCAAGGTTCTTTTCTGTAGAGCTGCTTTCCAGCTGGGTGACCTCCTGCATGTATTGAGGCATGGGGTGGCTGTTACCAGGTGCAAGACTTTGCACTTCTCCGTGTTGAACAGCATGATGTTGCTTTCAGTCCATTTCTCCAGCCAGTCAAAGTTCCACTGGACAGCAGCACAACCCTCTGCAGTGGTATTACCCACTTCTTCCTGTTTTGTCCTCTGCAGCTTGCTGAGGGTATGCTCTGCTCCAAAATCCAGGTCATTAATGAAGATGATGAACAGGACAGGACCCAGGTTTTTTCTCTGGGATACACCACTACCTACTTGCCTCCAGGTAGACTTTGTGCCTCTAATCAAAGCACTCTGAGCTTGGCTGTTCAGCCAGTTTTAAATCCACCTGACTGTTAAGGATCCTGTTACTGAGAGAAGCCTTGGTCTGAACTAAGATGCAAATAAGACAATATGCCAAATATGGATTTTATTTAACAATAAAATGAGAGTGAAAGAGAGAGGGAGAGAGAGAGAACGAGTGAAAGAGATAGCAGAAGATAGTCACCAGCCATGGATCCAGTGGTGTCCTTCCGGTCCTTCTTTACCTGGGGGTTCTTGGTGGTATGGGTTCTGAGGTCATTCAAAGCTTTTCACTATTTATACATTTTTGTAAGCAAAGGAATTAATAGTCATTGGCTACACGGTTCTCTTACTCTATTGGCTAAATGATTCCCTCACTTCTAATGATAATTAGTGCTATGCTCAGTCTCCTGGGTTGTCAGTCAGTGGCTGCAATCTCCCCTGCCAGAATTACCTTTTACCCAGTCGGAGCTGACTTCAGCACAGTTGGTGAGCCGGCTTTCCTTGTGGCCCATAAATTCAGCCATTATCACTGATACATTCTTCTTCTCCAGCTTTGTCTACCTCCCCCTAGGCCTGAGATAACACTCAGACAATAGTACCACCTTTATCTTGTCTCAAGTATTCCTCATGGTGGCTTAATTCACAGTCCAAGTTTCAGGTATCCACAGAGGCATATTTGGGGGAGGGGGGCTCTGGTGACTGCAGATGCCAGCTGTCCCATAACTTGCGGTGATCATTGTTTGACCAGTGATATGCATATGAACAGCTGCTTCTTTGCACACTTTGTCACAGTGTGAATTTTTGTCTGGATTACCCAAGATGTGCTAGCCAGACCTTGCAGGCTTGGAGTTAGGCCATCCTGTCGCTCCATTCTGTGCTTATCTCATGACAAAGTCTTTCAGTGGTAACTGTGTTTGCAACAGAAAACTGTGATCTTTAAGTCCTTACACAATTACTGTCTGTATTAGAACTTTCTGCTAAATAAAAGGCATCTCCAAGGAGAGCTTCATGTTTTGCTCCAGATCCAGAGCAATCCACACCATTATCTTTCCTCCTTCCTTGCACCATCTGCCTGGGTGTGGGGCTGAACACCAGCACATGCTCTTGATGTCCTACCTTTCTTTTCTGTTCATCTGTGACCTGGAATTCCCCAGAGGAAAGTGTGCATCTCATAGTCATGATGTTGTCAGGATTGCAAAGAAAAAAAGATGCTGAAAACACATCTACAAAAGCAACACTACACACCATCAAGACAGTTACTTGTCAGATGATAGCTACAACAACTACTCTTACTCCCAGACTTTCACATTATCAGCAATAATTTTCTCTAAAAATGACAAAACATACCTAAACTCTGGTTCTTCCTTCTTTTCCATCTCAGTATCAGTAAGTGAGGCTGTTGTTGACAAGATAAAAACAGGAGGTGTGTATGTAGAATACTGGAAAAAGCTTAACTTGGATCTGAGCTTCTGTAGGCAGGCACACAGCCATGAAAGACTCTGCTGTGCTTCACAGCAGCTACTCCCTGAGCAGCTATTGTTTGGGATTTTTTTTAGAATTGTCTCATGAGAGAAGCAAGATGATTGAACCTTTGGCAGGTAGGGGAGCTACGAACATACTCACTGCTAGGCAAAAAACTTCACACACTTTTGAGTATGCATGAAGTTCCTCTGCCTGTAAAACTTAGTCTTGTTCTGGATTTCTGCTGTCTTCAACAGCTAAGTGGTCTTGACTAACAGCACCAGTACTGAGTATTCTTCATCATCAGAATGTGTTAAGATCCAGACCATGCCCCCAGATGATTTCTGACACAAGCTGACTGCTGCCTGGAAAGTACTGAAACAAATAAAAGGCTGCTAAGTATGAAAAGAGCTAATCCCAGTAGTGAAAAATTCAGCAAACCTTAGCCACTCCCCAAGCAGAAACAAAAGAGATATCAAAGAAGACAATGATTGAAAAAAAAATTAATTCCACGAAGCAAAATCTAGTGAAATGGGAGCAAAATAATTAAAACAACTCAAATTTTATTGTAAACATTTTAATACTATGGCAGTTAAGAAATACAAGCTTGTTGATCAGGAGAAATTTAACCAGAAAATAGCCTACAAAGGACCTGCTCTTACTCCAAGAGATATCAACAGCATTTTACAGCAGACTTCAAGGAAAACCAAATTTGAGCCTTTGAATTGTTACTGCATTTTTACCAAGGTATGTATCTCAAAAAAATCCAATACATGACAAAAAAGGTGCATCTCCACTCTATACCTTTTAGGTGTTTTCCAATAGAGGATGTCTCTCAGAGTTGGAGTAGTCTTCATCATGTACATTTTTAATAATTTTAAAATAATCTTCCTCTGGAATTAATAACAACCCATATAAAGTAAAACAATATTGCTCAAGAAACAGTTTATTGTTTAGGCCTTGAAGAAAGGTAGAATTAAACAATTAGAAATGCCCTACAAAATTGTGAGACCTACTAACTTTAGAAAAATGTTGCCACTCTCAGCCATCAGTTCTTGTAAAAAATGTACAGAAGGGGCCAATACTAGATTGGATTTTTACTCTTCTTTGTTGCCCTTTTTCAAATAAAACCATAGTAACATGTTATTAAAAATGATGAAACTTTTTCTTTTATAACTATTTAGCACCTATATTACATTTCCTATGTCTCAATATATTTTTGAATATTTACTGAAAGATATTGCTTTATCAGACATCTCAGTTAAAAAAATTTAAATAACATTATTACTGGAATTTTAGACTATGTTACTTGAGTTAAAGTAATTTTTCATGACTTTTTTTATTTTAGGCTTTTTATGAGATCAAAAGGTAGAAGCAGTTTTGTCTTAACAGGTGAATTGGTCCCTCCCTTTGCTGAGATATGAGCAGTAATATCATAAGTTTAGAGAGGCAAACAAAAATTGCAGTTAGAATGCCAGTCTTGGCATATATGAGAGAAATGTTTAAAGTTACTGATAATATTTTAGCATACACACCCACACATTTGCGTGTAGCAAAACAGGAGCCTATGACTTCGGAGGAGCCCCCAGATTTTAAAATACTAGCTTTTAAAAGACTTTCAGCAAATGATTTATTACAGCTTTAAAGCTTTTAAAACATTATGCCTAATGCCACTAATAATAGAGCTAGTCAATTTTGGTAGAGACAAAGTAACTAAGTGGATTATTATTACAAAAATGCATTTTTGTCACAACCATGACTATGGGGTGATGGTGAATTTCAGTTCTCACATCTCTTTCAATTTGCATATATTAAAAAAGATGGCAAAGTTTATTTAGTCTAACCATGTAGTTATACGTAATTCTTAATTCTACTCATATATTCTTGAAAAGATTGTTTTATGCAGCCTGTAAGAAAACTAAATACTAGTAGTTGATTTACTGCTGTTTTTCAGATTAAGTGGAAGTTTCTGGTCCTGATCCCTTCATAGCCTGTAAGAGGCTGACCATGCTGGAGCTGCTCCAGTAAAGGAATATAAGCTCATGCTTAATAAAACGCTATTTCATTCCATCACATTTGGCAGATGGCACCTTCCACAACACATTTCTCCTTGTTCTCTGCTAGAACAGGAGAGTACACCACCCACTGAAAAACCACAGGTCTCCCACACAAATTCTGATACTAGAGGGACAATATACCTACACTCACATGCTTTTCTAGATTAAAGTACAGTGTACTTTGAAGAGACATGCCATTAGAAATAAAAACTTCCTTGTACCTCCCTGGAAAGTAAGGCCCTAAACTTCCTCGTGCCATTCTTCAGCACCTGATTCCCACATTAGTTTCTAGTATCTTTTTCTATACTTTAATAGATGCTCTTTCACTTTCACTTGAAAATACTGTGTAAAGCAGCAAGTGTGGAATGATTGTTGAACTGGCTGCAGTTTGGTACCGTAACTCATCAATCTATATATAGAATAACTATAAAGTGCTTTAGAATTGTTTCACAAGAAAGGTGCAAATAAATACTGTGCCCTCTTATGTACTCTCCCATGAGACATAAAGCCCTGGAGAGCCCACACTTAAGAGTATCCTCAATTATTACAGCAATTTAATAACGATACTGATTTCTTACACTGGAGAATGCTTCTATCTCCAGTATTTATTTGGGTCAGTGTCTCACAGCATCAGAACCAGCAGGCCTGCTGCTTGCCCTCCATTTAGCTGTCTTGCTGGATCCAAACACACTCATCTGGATGGGTAAAAAAGGCACAGAGCTACACTGGAAATCTGCACAAAAATGGTCCTCTTATTGTGCAGAACTTGTGGTTGTTAGTTGATTCCTTTTGACTGCTATTTGCTGAAAAGACGAACTGGCAGCACACTGCAGTATAATTTTCTTTTTGGCTAATAGGCTCAAAATGTCCACAATGGAATGCTGACAGGTCTATCAGTTGTCAAAATTTTCCAGGATTTGGACCATGCCACTGAAATAGCTCTGATGAATGTCTATATAATGCATGGTGCAGCACTGCTCCTGCTCCCAAAAGATCTGAGTAAAAATGGGAAGCATCTTTATTGCTTTTATGTATGAGAAATTGAAGCACCAGTGAGTGAGCAAAGTGTGTCAACAAGAGTCAAACCCCAAAATGACTCTAGGGATGACATTCTGTTGTGGTACACAGACCTCCCCTAAAAGCTGGGAGTAGTTCTACAGAGTAATCATTTTATAAATTAGGGGTAAATTATTTTCCCATCAAAATCTCCCAAAGGCAAAACTCCCACTGAATGAAGTATGGTATGGATTTCACATTATATTTGTAACCAAACTCAAGCACTTTGTCACATATAGCAGAAGTATCAAATAGCTTCACAGCATGCTTGATGCAGTCTATTACAATTCTGAGTGATAAAAATGCAGTATCAAACATTTTACCTTTTAAAATATTTTTCTGTTCACATTTTTGTGGTTCACATGACTGTCATTTTCCTTAACTGTTACTTCTACAGCCTAAAGAGGGAAAAAGAAATAACAAAGAAAACAGAAAACAATAAATCCTATTATCCAGTTGACTGAATAAATGTAGATTATCACCATGTCCATATCAAACCGCCATCCACGGCTATCATCCTCGAAGTCCATATAGTCCATCCTGTGAGCAGCATGTGGGAAATGCCTCCTTGTTACAGTATTTGAGTGCCTTTGAAAACCTGCTGAAAAACAGACTAGGAGATAAAAATCTTTTTAAAAGGAACCAGATTGACTAGCAAAAAAAAAGTTAACACTCCTTCCCCCAGTTATCAAAAAGACAAATAGAAGCAGGAAATCTCACACCTCACAGCTAAGTTTCATCACTTTGTCGGACAAGAAGCTATCTGTGGAATTGATTTTGTAAGATTTAAAAATTAACTCTGTGTTCCATGTCTAGAAAATAATATGTTTGTTTGTTTGGATTTGGAATTCTCTACTATAGTTAAGTAATGCTATCTGCTTATTTTCTCGAGGTCTATGAACTCTGACCTATCTCTGAACTATGACCTCTCTTTTGGTGCCTTCTTTCACTGAGTTTGACTCAGTGATCTAGAAGTGAAAGGCTCCATACACTGTAATCAATCTCTTCAGTAGTTAATTAAGCTGGATTCCCTAAGTCTACTGATCTGAATTCTTCAGTAATCAAAACATATCCAGATTTGTATACACATAGTTCAACAGCTGAAACACATTTGAATTCCTGTTTCCAGAGTCTGAGATTCTTTTTCAAAACAGTCTTCAAAATAAATTCTGCTTGCTTTAATATTATGTGCATTATATTTAATATAAAGCATACCAGGTTAAAATTCCATTTTTAAATCACTGTTTGTATGCTGATAACACCTTAAAAATATATAGGCAGATACAAACAAGTCAAGTGGAAGTAAAAATCCTGTGACTCCAAGATGGCCTGAGTGTGGGGTCCTGCCAAAAGGTCTGTCCCCTTCGTTGTTCCCCAGACTTCTTCATGTAGCAAGAGCAGTACTGTGGAAGCATAGATCTTTCCTGTGTCAAGGCATGAGGTTAGAGAAGAGTCTGTGCAGCTGTGTCAGACAACAGGTTGTGGCACAAAAAAGAGCCTGGGAGCTGTGGTGCAAAGGCAGAAAAACTGTACCATTCTGACAAAGGACAGTTGTACTCTGGATTTTCGCTCTGCTTTCATGTAATGTGCAATTTTTATGATTCATTCTGTGATTCTTTAATAAATTCTGACAAGAAAAATACCTTCAGATGTCTGTATCTCCAGCCAGAGTGGAAAAAAGCCATGTCTCTTAGCCATCTGCAGATAAAAACTGAGAGCTGTAGAGTTCCTCAAAAACTGAACAGCAACATGGAGTAGGGGTTTGAATTATGAAACAGAAGACCTGAGGGAGCATCAAACCCCTTCTAATGTATTTTCTCCTTAAAACATAAATCCTATCATACAGGATTTCAGTCCCCAAATAATATAGTTCCCAAATAATTTATGCATGGGCATGTATTTGTGAGAATGTGTATTTTATTTAACTTCCTTCCACATGCCTGTGTTGCTATACTCTGAACAAGAACTTCTACTCAAATCACATGAATATGCATGCACAGTGCCGGCAGAGTCTGGCAGACTGTTAGTGGGAACCTGTTACTAGATAACAAAAACAATGTTGTGTGCAAATCACACTTTCATATGCACCAAAGTGTGCAAACCAAAAAGGATTTTCACTACAGCATCAGCAGACACATCTGTTGCGTTTTGCAACCTTCTGCTGAAGTACTAGCAAAACACAAAATAAAACTACAAAAAAATTAAAATATTCTCTCAATTTTATAAATTGACCTACTTTTTTTTTTAACTTGAGAACAGAAGGTATCAGATAGAAAATTTTACTCTAAAAATGTCCCCAAATGAATAATAATGCAAGCTACAATAAACATTTCCATTATAAGTGGTCATGTAAAACTAAATTACATATGAACAAGTGTTCTGAGGTAATCAGATATACCAAGGTACATAATTTTGGCACAGTCTCTTCTTTCTGCAGAAGACAAGATAGATCTACTGAAAGACTGTGAGAAAAAATGCACGTACAGACAGAGACCTTCCCATATGTGCCCTTGCAGCAACTGGCAGCTTAGTGCGCTAGATCTTTGGAAGCTGTTTTCAGAACAACGTGTTAAAACAGCATTACATGGGTCTCTGCATGCTTTTGAACCAGATCTCACATTGACTCCATCTACTGCACTTTATGTCCCTTGGTGGAAGAGTTTTGGAGCAAACAAATCGTTTTCCTTTCAGGTAAAACTAGAGACAGAAGATGAGCTCTAAGAGCTCAGAAGTGTTCCAGTAATATGCTTTAACCACTAATGGGCAGTTAGCCCTTGGGATTGCAAGTAAATTGCCTCATATGCAAATGTGGACATCTGACCCCACAGCACCAATTTTTGCGCTCTATTATGGCTCATATAATTGCTAATGCAAGAATGCCTCTGAGAGACAGTGAATAATCTTTCCTAAAACATCTTTATGCCATTCATAATTTTACAGACCTCTTGTATCTGTCTTCTCTAATATGATTTCCAAACAAAAGAACTTTTGAATTTCCTTTGTAAGGAAAAGCTTCAATATTTCAAATTATCCTTTCCACATTATGCTTCACCCTGCTTTATCTTTCTCTGAGATGATGTAATCTAAAATTATATGCAAAACTTGAGATGTGGGATCACCGCAAATCTAGACAATGATATATTTTCCATTTTGGTATGATTTTAATAATTCCTGCTTACCTTTTGACTGTGGCTGTGCATGAAATGTTTTCAGAAAATTAATCCCAGTGTTATCCAAATGTCTTTTTTTAAATGGCAATAGCTAATTTACAGCTCATCACAATGAGTATGGGCACATGCTCCACCATCTGACTCTCCTCACAGTGGAAGTGTTTTCCTTACTTGCAGTCTGAACTTTTCATATCCCCTAATGCTCATCCTCTTGCCATCCATCACTATGAACAGCTGGTCTTTCCTCTTGGCGGTCTCCTTATAGGTATGATAAGGTTGACCAGAGATCCTCCCCAAAGCCTACCCTTCCCCGTACTGAAGAAGCCAGTTCCCTCAGCCTCTGCTTTCAGGTCAGGTTCTCCAGACCTCTGAGCATCCCAATGACCCTCTGCTAAACTTGCTCTAGTCTACTGACATCTTCCCCATACAGGGGAGGAAGGCAAAACTGCAGGATTTTAGATTTGGTGTGCTGAGTAGTAGGGGATAAAAGCTTCATCTACAGGTTTTCATACATCACACTCCTGTTCACAAAGCCCAGGATGCTGTTGGCCTTCTTCACTGCCAGGGCACACTTCCAGCTCACACCTGCTCTCCATCAGGATGCCCAGGCTCTTTCCAGAGATCTGTCCCCAGGCTGTAAGTGCCCAACCTGTCTCATTGTCAGGGGCTCTTCCTTCCCAGGTGCAGGTCTCAGCATTTGTCCTTGTTGAATTTCACAAAGTCCTTCCAGCACAGTTCTGCAGCTTGTCTAGGTATCTCTGAATGGCAGCCCTGTGCTGAGTCTATCAATCTGTCCTTGACTTTGCTTTTCTCTGCAGACCCAAAAAAAATGTATTCTGTTGCCTCCTCAAGGTCACTGATCAAGAGAACTGTTAGCTGTCAAGTTCATATTTATTATCATCAGTGAAGTGAGTAATTTAATATCACCGTTAATTTTACCATCTATATATGTATCACTTTCCCAGATCACATATGAATGTTCTGAACTACAAGGACCGCTGTGGCATTCCAACAAGGACTCAATTTGGCTTGCTACATGCTCTTCTACACTGCATTCTCCATCTTCTACTTGGATCTGTTTTTCTTTTTAGGTGCCTGGTGAAAGGGTCTTTGTCTGCTGAAGCACCTGCATTTCTCCAACTTGTTCTCTCTGAATAGCAGCCCCACCACTGAGTCTACCAATTTGTTGTCACCTGCAGACTTGATGACAGCATGGAGGAAAAAACCAAAATTTCCAAGTATTCTATAATTTTTCAAGTATACAGGTGTTTTTATGTTCCTTTCACAAATAAGGTATCATCCCAAACTTCTTGCATAAATGCCAGCTTTCTCCCATACACACATCAAGAGGCATTATATTCTGAATACGCTAACATAATAGCTAAATTGCAAGATTTGCTAGTTAAGATGAGCTGTGAGATTTGTATTTCCAAGAAAGAAAAATCATATATTGCCAGAGAGGTTTATGAGAGAATAGCACTTATCCTGTGTGAATGACTGCAGGCATGTCCCATTGACTCCTCATCTCATGCTCCAAGCTCTAACTCAGTCTCAAGCTCTCCACTGAAACTCAAGTTCCCAAAGTATCCAATTCCTTCCCCAAATCAAGGCCACAATGCAACCACCATCCTTCTCAGACCCAGACATCCACTCCTTCTGCATGAAAAGCTTGAACCTCCCCACCCTCTTGCCTCAGTATTTCAGCTCCACACACCGTCTCAGAAGCCTTTTTTTTTCTAGAGAGAGACATATCAAATTCCAAACCCTTCTTGCTCCAGGATGCACATCAGGACCTTCAGCTTTCCTATGTTAAAACTTCTACTGTCACTTTTCAAGGCCTTTTCCACGGCAAAATCATCTTTGCAAACCTCCCTTACTATCCTGCTCTTACCTTCCTCTCACTTTCTCTCTGTTCTCTTTGCATATTTCTCTTCTCTTGCTGTTCTGATTTCACCCATGGGCTCTCACTAGCTGCTAACACCTTATATCCATGTGTGACCAAACTTGCAAGATAGCCCAAACATCTCTCCTTTTCTTTTCCATCCCCAAAATCCAAGACCTGCTTTCTGATAGCAGTTGGGCTTTAGAAAAGCTGGATGTAAAGTGAACGTAATTCTTATCTGAAACCATTTTTACACTCACTATGTTGTCTGTCTTACCAGTTATAGTACTTTTGCTGGGCTTTTGGTTTAAATGTTGAATTCTATGACAGTCTCAGAGAGGTTTAAGCAGTAATTTGTGCATGCATAAGATGTCATTTATTGAACTCGTGCATATGATACAGGTACCTTCTGCACATGAACAAATCAGCTGCATGCAGGCAATTTAGTGAGGAACACATAGTAACTGCTTTTAAAGGTGTCAAAGAATGCTGTCTTTTAAAAGAGTCTAGATAAGCAACTGGTTACTGTGAAAATCTGTAAAAGCCATGTCTTGAAGCCTTTCATATGGGACACAAGACTTGATTCCATAAGCGACACTCCTTTCTATAAGGCAGAGTGGTTGGGAACCACTGTTACAGCTAGATGTCTGGTTTGTGACTTTCAAAAGACAGTTAACATGAAAAGAAGAACAACATGCTACAGACAATACTATGCAGAAATCCCAAAATGTGGAAGTATCACTAAGTGACATACATTTCGTTTGTCAAAACAAAAAGCCTGTAAAAACTTCAGTCCTACAGAATCAAGCACCAGGCAAACAATGCTTCTTGCTGTCTGGTATCAGCAAAACTATTGGCATTTATATCTAAGAATAGTCTCCACTCTCTTAAAACTTTATAAATCCTACAGGCATCTGGGAAGAGAATATACCAAAATCAACCAGAAATATACAAAATGGAAAGAATGAAAAATCCCAACCAAAACAATTCATAGAAGTTCCTGTAACAATGACAGTTCTTAAAAATATTTATTTCATACTGCTCTAACTTCCCATATTATTTTCAAGATTATAGGTACAATTTTTTTTATAGCTAATCTCAGAGTTTTTCTACAGAGATATGTCAAGAAAATAAGCCCAGAATTTAAGGTTATTAACTAAACATCAATACATAAAAGCCACCTGAATTTAGCATTTCTTTGGATCATTTATGGTCAATCCCTGAAATTAACTTCTCTTAGGCCTTTAGAACAGAGTGGAGGCAACTTGTCATTTGAAGTTTTTCCTCTGTGAAATACTGTAAATCGCATTCCATCACAATTACAATTATTTTCACTTGACAAAGAGATTTGACAGTCTTACTCGGGATAGGAAATAAATGTAAGATTTTTTTCCATTCAAATACAGCTTGTCAGATTTAAGTGAGAATTTATAAGTGAAGTTTTTGCACATTCCTACTATTAGTCTGAATTCTATGAAAAAAAGTAGTACCTCTCCACCAGTTAACAATTGTGTTCAGAATACTAAGCAAATAAACAAATAGAAAGTCTGAAGACAGTTACTTCTTGCTATTTTATAGCTAAATAATTAATCTTTTACCAATTAAAATACAACCCATGAAGTTAGCTTGTATATATAGGCAAATAAGCAGATTGTTGGAGAAGAAAATGAGGAAGTTTAAAAATTAGTAACAAAATTGATAAAGCCACATTAAATGCATGCACACACATTTTACATTGGATATTCTGCATAACTAAAATTTTCACTCATTTATTAATTAAGAAATATATTTACCAATTTTATGAGAATTATTCAATGACTACTATGTCCAGTCCCTCTCAAAATTCACAGAAAAAGTATAACTCATAATTTCTGTCTTGGGATGCTTATTTTCCTGAGAATAAAGGAATCAAGAAACAAGAGGACTGTGGGAGGGCATAATGAGCTTAGAAAACATGCTCAGTCTGTGATTATTATCACAGAAAACATAATCATCTGTGATTATTCTATAATTATCAATACTCACAAATAGAAGCCACTTGGCTAGCTTAACTGCTAGGATACATACTAAAATGAGAGTAATTAATCCACATGTCACAGTGTAAAAATCACTTGACTTTGGAAGACTTGAAGGAATTTTGGAAGCTAGTCATCAAGCAGATCTTTTTTTTAAGGTAACTAGGTGAATTACCTGTTTGCTTTTTCTTTCTTCCCCTAAACACGAAGTACCAAACAGTCAGGATATTATGTAACAGCTGAGGACTGATACCAAGGAATGAAGCTGCATGGTCTCATGCATGTCACAGAGATCTAAATGCATAGGTTGCATACATTCTAGACCATAAAATGTCTTCCTTTGATTTTAAAGGTAAGTTTTGTACATGTATATTGATGACATACAAATTACAGTTATGGTAATTTTCATATATTTGCCTTTAAGACAGGGAGTTGTAATCACTTTTGTTCGCATTTCCTTGTAGATAAATTGTATCTTAACAGTGAATTTAACTTGTGGACAACTTCTCTCTTTGCCATGACAGTGCAGACAGTGAAAACGAAGGAATCTCAAACAGCAACTTGAGATATTTAACTTTCTGTGGTATGTGCATCAATAATCTATATGAAAAAATAATTTCTAAAAGTATTCAGAATATTCTAAATCAATGAATTTTCATCTTATTTTTAATCTATTTTCTATTTCTCTTCTACTCTCTCTTCATCTAATCTCTTACTCATCATCATTCATCTCTCTCCTGCTGTTCCTACATTTTACCACTGAACATTTATATGTCATCTTCTCAGATAACCAAATACTATATCTCAGCTGCCAGCAACTCTTGCTAAGTTATCATCACAAAAGCCTTTACCCATTTGTATCATACTGCTGTAATGGCAATCACCTCCCTCTAGTTTCATTCTTCCCTACAGCTCCTCCCTCCTTAACTACTTACATCCCTTTAGGCTCTGTTTGTACAGACTGCTACCTCACAATATGTACAGGGACAAAAACTATTGATATTTATAGGCAGACAATATAATAAGAGATGACTGAGTAAGTATAAAATAGCATTAAAAATATGTCATATCCCTTCTCATCTTTACTGTGAACGCTACTTGGCATGCTGCTTAATTCTCTCTGGATTCTTATTTTGTGACCTGCATGATTGCTGTATTTTGTCAAAAAATAATATTAACTCAATACTAATGATGATTTAACAAAAACTTAGCAGTTTTGTTATAAACTGCTGTTACAACCCTTTTAGTGCTTAAGGCTTTAATGTTTTAAGCCAATTTTAGTGAAATACCATAAGACAACAGTAATGCAGATACTTTCTTAAAAATAAATTCATGAATTGGCCCTACTTCTCTTAAGTATGTAAGACATACATAAGACGTACATAAGACTGTATGACAGCAGAGGTCAGAGGGAATACACAAAATAGGCATACCTCACCACACCTCTCCATAAGACAAGGCTCTGAGTATTTACATAAAACATTTAGTTCATTTACATATCTGACAACATGCCTTCCTTAATTTCTCCAGAGAAACTGGTGAATGGCCTACATTGGAGCCATGCTATTGTCTTTAAACAAAGCCATGTTCATCTATAGCTAATGTCAATGGACAAAATTCCTATTTCCCATCGGAGCAAACAAAAGAAATATTCCTCCAGAGAATAAAAAATCCAAAGGACAAGACTGTACCTTTAGAAAGCTGGCACAGTTTTTCTGAACTGAAAATTTTTGGTGCTGACAGCAGTTAACCAGTTTTTAGGAAGATAGCCAAGGTTTCACAGAAAGAGCTGTCTAAAAAGCCTTCATAGATGTTCAACAGAAAATTAAAAACAAATTTTCACAAAGCAGGGTTATTTAAAAAGTTAACAAGAAAGAAGCTGTTTGAAACAAAAAGAAAATGCTTATGAACTGTTAAAAATTCCTTCCTTTAGTCCTTGATTAGATGTGTAACAGTTGTTATCTCTGATTTTTTCTGATGCCATTTCAAACATTCAACTTTATCTACTCAGCGAGGATATTCACCAAAGCTCCTGAATTTATTCTGCTGTTTGCTCACCTCTGGCTTCTTTGAGAAGGTACGCTTAGTCTGGCTCTGGACTAATTAAAATATGATCACCTTTTCTTGATTATTCTCACACATCACCTTGAGTGCTTTCATGGTTCCTCTTTTGTACTTCGTCAAATTAAAATGTCAGCTTTTGTTTTCACTTTAAAGCGTCTCCACAACTCTGTATTGCCTAAAAAATGTTGTCTAACTTTTTACAATTATGCTGTGCAAGCACCATATTCTTCCAAAAATCTTGTCAGGTTTCTGCCCAATAAATGCTCCAGGATCAAAATGAACTTGTGTCCAAATTCGGAACGGGGACAGAGCTATCTGTCTGTCACTGGTATGAAGTAGTAATCACAGGCGTGTTAGGTAGCAAAAACACTGTACATGGCTGTCCTGCTTTCTTCTCTGTCAACTCATTGATAGTGATGAAGCCAACCATCTACCATCTATTATCAATTGAAAATTGTTATTTTTATAGCAAACAAGGTTTCTCTGAGGTATCAAATCAAAGGACTGAACACCTAGAAAACTTAACTTTCGAGTTAAGATGTATTTACACCAGCAGAGTTGAGACCCTTTAGGGGCTACATGAGTACAAGCTGCTCTCCTAGGCAGTGCACTTCAGTGCTGGGGAAGAATGTACAACATAAACTTTACTAACCATAATGGTTAACAGCTAATTAAGAATATAAACTTTTTTTCCTGTTCTACTTGGCACAGCTGGCAAGGATTATTCCCCATTTCCACTAAAACACATAAAAAACACTTGCTAATTCCTGTCAATGATGAAGAAAAAAGGCATCTTTTCTTCCACTTGTTCACAGAGACCAATCCTAGCCTGCTCTAATCAAAGCAGAATTTTACACAAAACATAAATATTAAAACCAAGAAGCATGTTATGCTCTGAAAAAACTGATGAAAGACTACCACTTCAAAAAACTAGTAATTCAAAGTTTACCTAGGGTGGTTAAACTAAGATTATGTATTGTTTACAATTGTCTCTAGAGAGCAAATAGTAAATATTTATGTGATCTTACTTAATTAAAAAAAATCTTTTATGATGGCTTTAATAAAATTGTAATGGAAGACACCATTGCCATAAAACTGTAGAACATCTCATAAAACAGGCATACTCAGTAGTCTAAAGGTCTTCCTACCCTATTATTCTTTCTCTGACAAGTCAAACTATGAGGAATTGGTTGGCATTGAAAAAAACTAAGAACAGGGCAAGCATATTGCAATACTTTTCCCTCTCAGTCCCAGGGACTTGCAGTTCCACGATCTCTGTAGACAAACGTGGTATCTTTGAGTTTAACAGGAATAAAAATCTGTCACTATTTGAACCCATGCTTTGGGGTAATGATAATTTTATTTAATGTCTTTTAGTTCTTTTGCAAAGTTCTAGTTCTTTTATTATGAGATCGGGAATAACAGCAGCCCATACACTTCTGTCACGCCTTTCGTGATCTTAATTACTGCAATCATCCTCCCTCTTTCAGTAATCTTTTTCTTTATGTGAAGCATTCTAGTCTATTTACATATTCCTCATCAGGAAACAATTGAAACCTGACTTTCTCTTTTATCTTGTCTGTACCCTTCCAATTAACTACCTTGTTTTGCAATGAAAGGAAAACAACATAAACATTGCTGAAGAACACTAGGTACCAAGACAGTCTCCTGTCAGTGCTTGCACTTGGTTTTAATTTTTATTATCCCAAATATTTCATTACTGTAAGCAAATGTTACATCTCCGTATCTTGTAAACAAATATGCTGGATGATAGAAACTGCAATATAGACCCATATAGGATGCATATAATATCCCTTCAGTGAGAAAAATTAATCATTCATTTCTATTCCTTGTTTGGTATCTTTTAACTGGCTATTAATGCTTCAAAGAACTTTCCCTCTTATCCTGAACACAGCTATATTTTATCAGGCATCTTTAGAAAAGGACCTTTTGAAAGATTTTAGGAACTGTAAGCTGCAGAGTCAAAACCATGATACCTCTAACTTCCCGACAAGTTCATTTGGGTCTCTTTGGTACAGCTGTGGGACCATGGCTCTGTAAGAGGTCCAAGATATTCTTAGTTTGCCTCACTGACCAGCATGAACACTTGGTTACCTAAGCAGAACTAAAGATGCCAATCTAACATCCATTCAGGGCCATGTCAAACAGGGAAAGGCTACAGTATGCTTTTTTTGCCATGGCCATTCTATCCAATTCTTGGCATTGCATAATTACAGCTATCAATATTCCTGGTACACCAGTCTTACAATGACATGGTTAAATGGAAACAAGCAATCCTGATGACACATACAAATTAGCTAGAACCTGATTCCCTTCAGTGCATTGATGAACCAATAGAGACAAATCAGCAACCATAATTTCTGAGCAGTAAATTACTCTCCTACACAGGCTAGTGCTGGAAGCAGTCTTTAGGACTGGAAAAAGGTTACAGAACATCCTTTTCGTGTGGCTCTGAAGGAGTCTCTAAAGAATAGTCTCTGCAAAAAAGCTTAAAAGATAAGGCTATTGATACTTACACAATGTTTTGTACTAACACTGTTGGCAAAATAACAGGGACAAGTGGCAGCTCTGAAGCTGAAGCTTAAGACATCTCTGGGGCAATGACCTTTTTATTTTAGTTCCCCTTCCATTTTATTTTATTTTCCTTTCAGACTGACTTCTACTTGGTGAGGTGCAGAAGGAGAGGCATAAAGGCTAGTTAGAGCACAGCTGCTCCATAGGACCCAAGGAGGCACCAGCTGGAACTGAAAGAACTTGTGGGCAAGAAAAATGGGCGCAAGAGTTAGATCCAAGTTCTGAAAAATCAGCAAAATAACAAAGTTGCCATCAGTGGAGCTGACCTAAGACATTCAACCAGCAGGGCTTGGATTCTGTCTTTTCCGTATTAGTGTACTATACGCCTAACAGATGCTCTGAGACAACACTTTCCATTAAAGTGTCTCTTTTAGGCAGAAAATTCACTTTCTGTGAAGACTGTAGATTGCAAATGCATTTTGTGAGAAATAGATGTGTGCAAATTAACTTTTTGTGATTTCACAAGTTCTACTGAAGAATCTTAAGAGGAGAGGCCTGAGAGAGCTGGGCCTGTGCAGTCTAGACAAGAGAAGACTGAGAGAAAAGCTCAATAACACATAAATATCTCAAAGGCAGCTGCCAAGAGGATGGTGCCAGACTCTGTTCACTGGTGTTCAGAGACTGGGAAAGGGGCAATGGCCATAAACTAAAACACAAGAAGTTCTGCCTCAACATGAGGAAGAACTTCTTTACATTGAGGGCTGCAGAGCACTGTAGCAGGCTGCCCAGGGGGGTTGTGGAGTCTCCCTCTCCAGAGACATTAAAAACCCACCTGAATGAGTTCCTGTGTCACCTGCTCTGGCTGACCCTGAGGGGATGGAATAGTAGAACTTGGGAAATATAGCCCAAAATAAGGATTATTCTGGGAGCCTTCTTATATGCCAGCATTACTCTTTACAGCTAAAATTAAATGCTGCACCTTCTATTTTCAGTAACACCTGTTTTGTTTTCTTCTCAGTAGATCACAGTATCTGAACTTGAAAACTAGTATCACTTTTTTTGGTTATTTTTTAAAAAAGGAAGTATGAACTTAAAACCTGTAAATTTTCTCAGTTTTTAACATCCTGCTTTTGTTGCCTATCAAACTGACATAATGATAACAAGGATCTTGAATCAAGAAAGTAAATTTTAGTGTTGTACCCCTATTTTAAAGACAGAGATATAAAAAAATGTACCAACAGGTATTATTAAAAGCTTTCTCTAAAGGAAATTGTTCATCATTTTCTCTAGAGAATGATTACATAAAAGGACATGGCAGATGTGACCGACTGAGATGGAGGTAATTTCCACTGGTATTAGTAGGCTTGGAAAACACTCTACTGTGCAGTCCTTGACTGATGCAGAAGTCAATCTTTTTATTAAGTACCTAAAAAGATGAGATCAGGAAAGAATCTGCACAGATTTCATGGTATGCAACAGTGGAGGAATGTTTTCTACAGAAAACATTTGAAAAGATAGAAATAAATATTCTATTTTTAACTAGACTTTCAATTTAATTGCCATATTTTAAATAAAAACATTAGCAACAGTAACACTTGGAGGGAATTTCCTATTAGCCTAGAAATAATTATGATTTCAAACAGTCACCAAGGGCTGTAACTCAGAGGTTTCATAATCCCCTTCTCCTGTTCTGAACACCCACCTCTACTTTTCCTGAGCCATCTCTACAACCTTACTCTATATGCAGGCAGCCAGCACCCATCTACAATGCTACCATCACGATCCTGACTACTTTATTCTCTATCTCAGATTTATGCAAAAGCTTTTGAAATAACACTTTTAGGCCCAGTGCACTAACTGTCTCAGTCATTTTTAATTTCTGCACTTGATTACACCAAAGTCACTGTCAAATTAAGTATCATATTTGCAATTTAAATTACCCTAATCACTTCTTTTAGCCCACATTTCTGCATCAAATGACTTCTGGGGACTTACCCTTAGTTGGTGAACTTTCTGTGACTGTACAGCGCTTACAGAATGCAATTCCACTTTAATGGCATATAAAGGCCACACTTATGTTATTAAACTATGAATATATGACAATAGGATCCAATTGAGTGTATTTGCTATTTAACTTTCCTGTTAAAACTACACTATTTATCTGTTTTAAAATCTATTTAAGGAAACCACTAATTGAGATGTTATTTCTACTGTGCAATTACATTTTTTTAAAGTTGCCAGTACTCAAAAGAATAAATAGTATAATCTTTGTTTATCTCATATGAAACAGAAGACATTTTAGAGAACTATTTAAAATTAGCTTGTTAACTTTTCCATGTATTAAAAATCTGAATGGGAAAAGAAGAATTGCTTTCCTTCTTGAATAGCATTTCCATTTTATCATTAACCTATCCTTGACCAAACAGAGCATACCATATAGAGAGCAATACCATAAGTAATGTTTATGAAACAAATGGGAACTCCGTCAATTATTTTATTGGAAAAAAATACAGTGCAATACAAGGGCAAACTACTCTGGAGGAATTTTCATCAGCTTAAAGCCCAAAAGTGCTTGCAGTGCTGAGGTTTCTTTCTCTTTGTATAAGAACTCAAGTTATGGTTGGTTGTATGATTAGTTAAAGATAATTCTACATTCCTCATGGAAAATCTGATATGAAAGAAGACTCACATGTAGATTACCAAATATATTTGGCTTAGTGAATCAGTTCAGGAAAAAAAGTAAGGAAAAAGAGAAAGTGCTTGATTTTATCTAGCAGCCCTGCAATGTTCAGAAAGTCTAAATTAGTTAAACTGATGAATCTTGTATATAATCTAGACTTCCTAACAGCCATCTTTCTCTCCTCATATCCCAATCTAGTTCTGTGGTCTGATTTTATCTAGCATCTCTAATGAGTGATTTACTGTTCAAGGTTTACTATTTTTATATCTGTAGTATTAAAATGATATTGTGGAAGAGGTTTTGTCACAATGAAATCTGGAATCACATGAAAAGAGCTTCTAGATTCTCAGCGAACACTGGACCTGCTGGATATGAAGGTGAAAGAGCATATGCATTTCTAACATGGCTACAGAATTTCTTCTTTGAAAATGCAGTATTGTATTGCAATATTTGACAATGCACTCTTCTACAAAAGTGGTTATTTTCACATTCAAATTTGCAAATTTCACTGCTTTCTAGCACTGTAATCATATCCCTTTTTACTCCAGTCACTACTCATGTACCCACCATATTCCTCTTCCCATTCTTTATTTTTGACTTCTGAAATCCTAACATCTTATTAGGCTATTACGTTCTGAATTAAAAGAAAATTAATCTAAGTACCCTCTTTACCGCTTCAGCTCTCAGTGGTATCAGGGTTTCCACTTGCAATGGAATCTAATACAGTGTCAGAAGACTTCTGCTGCCACTGTTCTCAGTCTTTTATGCCTGTTAAGTCCCTAGGAGCCTCCTGAGGCAGAGAACACAAACAATTATGAAAACCAAATATGGCACTTTAGGTGTTACCAAGCATGATTTAGATATGAGCCCAAATAAGCAGTCCAGGAAGAAGTACTGTATCTTTGCTTGCTGAATGCACACAAATCTGGAGTAGTTTTTATTGAAATAAAAAGTCCGAAGAGAGAGACATGGCAGCAACACTTTTATTTAGGAATGCAAAGACAAAGTTTCAGGCAGCTTTGTGGTTTGGGTGCCCTATTAACTAGATCTAATCATGTTCCCATTTAGTGTGGTACTTCTAGGCTACCCTTTGGAAACACATAATTCCAGCATTTGAAATTAACTTTGTTGAACAACATGCCAAATTTTCAGGTAGCACAATACTGAAACTGTATGACCTCTCCAGGTCTTTCTTTTATTTCTAATTATTTATGCTTTGTACAATGCTTAGCATTATGGCCTTTCATATTTATGAAAGGCATAATTCATATAACACTACAGAACACAAAGGAACTATGTCACATACATAATATATATTAAAATAAACCAATAAGCCAGCATTAACACCCATACTACATTAACTCCTGTTAGAGAAAACAAATAGTCATCTTAGTTTGTCCTGCCAACACCTTCCTCTCTGAGTAATACCAAAGACTCTACCAGACCTCAAACTTCTCAACTTTGCTATTTTTCATAGCCAGGAACATTTTTTGGTATTTTCAGTATCAAATCGTGACCTTAAATGACATAGTTTTATAAGTGGAGTACCAGAATTTATCAAATTTCACCTTTACAAAGGCTTGGGTAGACTTACAAAAAGAATATAAAATGGATGTCCTGTTTCATTTTTTCCACATACTTTTAGAAGCAATCTATTCTTACACACAGGAAACGTGTATCTTCTAGCCAGACTCAGCACTATAAAAAGTATATACAAGTAACTATGTAAGTAAATGTACATGAGGATGAAGAAAGGCCATTAGACTGAAAACAGGAAAATATGGGTAATATATATATTATGTAATATATAATATATATATAATACAGGGAAATATGGGTAAACAATGAATCCTGCATTTAAGTGGTCTAACTTAAATGTTGTTCAGTTAACAATCAGCTAATCATGAAAATGTTTAAGTGTTAAAGTAGCAATAAGAGGACTAAGCTTTCTTCGTACAAAAAAGAGAAAATGAAACTAAAACACCCATACCCATTACACCATTTCATATGTATTAAACAAGCAATATGGAAATATTTCAAATAATATATATTATTTGAAACTTTTTATATGACTTCTTTCATAAAAGACTGATTCTGATTTTTTTTTGAGAGGTCTTTATTGACCACACTCAGAATTACTAGAGTAATTTTCTTTATTCCACTATGCAGACAGAAATTCTTCTAAGGAGGAAGCTATATACAATTATCCTGATAATGTGCACAGAATTAAAGATCCAAAAATAAATGAAAATGTAAACAGACAATTGTCTTTTTACAGTTTGTAGTTTATCTTTAGATTCAGAGCCCTGTGTATGAATCACCCAGGAGACTTAAACTCAGCTCTACTTTAAGAATCATCTGTTTGCCAAAGGCATGTATTACTCAGAGTCTTATTTTCAAATATTACACTTGAGAATGAATGGTATTTAAAAAAAATTAAAAATCTTACCTTCAAAAACTCTGAATGCTTTCTTGCAGCTTGGTAGAGGCCATTTAGCAGAACTGGATTTTTGAAAATTTTCCTTTAGATTCAAATATTCCATAGGGAAAAAAGATCTGGTAGAGTTATTCAGATCTACAATAATTAAGGGGAAAGAATGCATACATGAATGCTCTAAATAAAGCAATAATTTGCATAAATTTATACAAAATAAAAATACCATATCTACTGTGTAATTCTTTTTCTAACATCGAATTTTTTTTAAGAATCACATTTACCCAAGCATTTCCATATATAGCAAGAGCGAGTCTTAAACATTCTGTTTCTTTGGAAAAAAAAGTAGAAAAGCTGATGTCAAGTTCTGGCAAAATGATGTATTTAAGAAATCAAGCTATTTAACTTACAAAACTATGATGATCTCTATGAATAAAAATTATATCCATAAAAATGGCTGTGGTATTAATTCTCGGTTCCTATTGCTTTTTGTTTATCACCATCACTCAGTAATAGTCAGTAATGCAAAGAAAGGGGAAGAGTCTGAAATTTTTTTGAGATTTTTAAAAGTACTTTGGATTAACAGGAACTAAGAAAACATTTGTAGGATGATTCACGACACATTGGAGGAGTTGGCATTATGTACTAATCTCAAGAAATCAACATTTTCTCAGGGTATAATTTGGGGAAATACCTTCATGATTGCAACTCAAAACTGCCAAACTAATCTATCCATAGCAGTGCAATGGAAAAGAATTTAAAACCAACAATATTTTCCTACCATAGAATTGATCTGCTGATAACAAATAGGGTTGCTAAGCTAGTAGTTAACAGGAAAAACTTCAACCCCTGCCCATCAAACCCCTTCCCAGTTTGTGTCTCCAAACCAAGACGGCTCCAGGTAAATACTAATAGTAGCTGCTACCAAATTCTTTCTGTACCTTCAAAAGAGAAAAGACATTCACAGGTTTTTTGAGAAGGCTTGTGTTTAATTACTTTATGTGGTCCACTGTAATGGTACATACTTTTCTTATAATGAATATTTTATGAAAGGATAAAATCTTTTTCTCTGGCAAATTTAAGAAAGCTAAGCTTTTTGTGAGCAGTCTCCAAAAAGAAGAAAAAAATTCCAAATACCCTTTGGTTCCAGTAGCTTTTTCTGTGTAAGGGGAAGACATTAGCAGATTTGAAGTAAAAACCCCACGCTGGTCTTATTCTAAAAATTATCCTTTATTTCACCATGTCACAATGCAGGTGGAATGAGGCTACACAATACCTGAAGAACACAGAAATCTTCAAATCCTCTATCTCATTATGTGAAAATAGAGCTACTGCACATATAAACTGCTGTCGCTGAAGCAGAAAAGTCCATTTTCTCTCCTAAATGTAAAATGAACAAACTGTGTATTTTCCACTAGTGTTTTTAAAATTTTTATGAAAGAGCTTCATATGCTACTGAACATATTTGGATTAAGTACTATTCACATTCAGGCTTCTGATGAGACTCTGCTTGCCTCTCACAGCATAGATAGAGAACATTTTAATTTCCTGCTACAGACCATAGAAATCAACACAGTTCTTTCAATTTTATTGTCCAAATTTAAATGCTGAAAACTCTGGTGAGGCATCTAATTCCTGAAAACTCCCTTTTCAGAAAACGGAGTGCTGACAAGTCTTACTGGCTTCTAGAAAGCTGCTTGGCTAGGCTTTCACTGAAAGATCCCCTCAGGCTGGCTGGGTCACCCACCTTTCTGTACATACATGACCCTTTCCCTGCCATGTGCCTGGACCTCTCTTGCACAACCACTACCCTGAATCTGCATTGCTCCAAAGTGATGGATTTACTGTACATGAGTGTCAGATCTGGCCCTTCTTGGAAACAACATAAATTAAACTTTATATGAATGGAAGTGTAGAAGATCACTCTTTCCCAGTAAGTGAAGCATTTAAAAGATACTTGGTAATTTGGAAGTTACTTGGTGCAGTCAGCTCAAAAGCTGTTGTCTCAGGTGGGCACCTGGGCACCCTATCATATGATCAGATGTGAGTTTATCGTGATGGGAGGAGGGCTTCTAAGAAAGCCTTTAAGAATGATGGGAATGCATGGTGAACACCATCAGAGGAACCTATCTGGACTGGAACTCAAGCTTAGGGGATTCTGTAAAAACGGCCCAGTTGATCAAGGCAACCAGCCAGAGGAAGCACCCTCATGAGTCATATCTGGTTTTGTAGCTCCCTGTTAAACATTGTTTCTCTCCATAATTGATGGATAATTGACTGTTAGCCTGGTTTTTTTCACATGTGACATGCATCCTTCTGTTGCAGCTATGTTCAGTCTGCAAAACTGTACAAGCTAAAAACTGAACTTCTGAATATATCCTTAATTGTTTTTCTTTTTGATATATCTTTGTAAAATAAATGCATATACACAAATGGAAAGCTGCAGAAAGCATCCAAAATAAATTAATGAGGGAAATAAGACATCCCAGCTGCAGCTTTAGAGAAGTATGTAAAGAGTACTAGCAACGTTGCTTTGGTGCCTGCACAAACCTATAGTAGCAGTGACTTTATCATAACTTTAAAAAGGCTTAATAAATTTTCTGACTGAAAAAAAAAAAAAACAACTATGCTTTACATTGCTCTGGCATCATCCATCTTCTTAATGTGCTGATTTTACTAATTTCTCTAAGGATACGATATCATCATCAATACCCCTTCGTTCATTTAAAAGCTGCTCATTATGTTACGCACTGGAAAATTTCAAAATATTTTTCTTAATATATATATAATAAAACAAAGCTAAACTAGCACAGCTATTTTAAAATATATTCCTAAGTCAAGCATATATTGCTATATACTGAATGGCAATATACAAATAACTGCTGATTTCTCCCATCTGAAGTTGTTAATACTAAATATCTTATACACTGTTATGGTTCTCTATTAATAGTAGACTCTGCTTACATATCTAAAACACCATATTTCCTCCTTAGTCACATAAACCCTTTTCCTCAAAAAAGCTACATACCTATTCAATATTTTAAAAGAGTGGGTGAGGTTGAATGAGATGTCTTGAGAACAACTAGTCCAACCTGCTCAAGCACGGTCAGCCGTGCAGGTGCCCAGAACCATGTCCAGCTGGGTTTTGATGGGTACTCCACAGCCTCTCCGTCCAGCCTGTCTGACCACCTTCCCATGAAAAAAAGTGTCTTCTTGTGTTCAAATGGGATCTCATGTGTTTCAGTTTGTGCCCAATGCCTCTTGTGCTGGCAGTGAGCACCACTCAGAAGAATCTGGCTCCTTCTTCATTCCCTCCCACCAGGCATTTTTACACATTGTATGTTAAGTTCTTAAAGGCGACAAATAATCCTGGTAATATTTCACTTAGATGACTGTAATGTGTTGAAAAGTTTTGCAAATACATTTTAGGAAGCATCTTTATTCTCCCTTTGTGCTCTCCCAGTAGTATTTTTCTCCAGGAAATCTGCTAAATAGCTTTTTTAAAATTTAAATAGCCCTAGAAAAAGCTAACTCTCTATCAGTGAAACACACTTCATCTGTACATCAAATTGAAGGGAGCATCAAACATTAGTGAAATGAAATGAGAACAGCTTGAAACCTCTATACACCAGACACGCAGGTGGTTGAGAGTGCTCAGGCTGCAGCTTTCCATCCATTTCCTCTGCTGCGGTGCAGTCAACGCAAGGATAGCCAGTCTCTATCCCTGACCACCAGCAGCTGCTCAGTGAATCATCTTGGGGCAATAGGTTCGTCTGAAAAATGCCTCCTTCCCACCCAAATGAGTTCTTATTTATCCCAGACAGTTCCTCAAACTGACGTGCCATCAAATCATACAAAGTTATGTCTGTACAAAGGCAGAGTCTGTGCACAACCAGAAACAGAAGGTGGGCAGCACTGCTGATCAATGTGAAATCCTACTTCAGTCTGTATCCCTAACCTGTCATCATAGCACTCACAACAGCTTAAAGAGGATCACTGCAAGATCTCTGTAGCATCTAAAATGAAACAAGCACTTCTGCATGGCTGAGTCATTTCCATTACTTTTTGATCTGTCTATGCACAGTTTTAAGTGCTGTAAATGACCTAACTCCAGATACCACAGTGCAATTTTATCAATGGTACTTGAATCTACCATATAAGCTTTGGACATAAAAGACTGAGTCATGCTGTTCCAGATATTCTATCTGCAGGACTACTTACCCTCTTCTATTTCTATACCCAATATGACATCAAACACGCCCTATCCACCATATTTTCCTACTGTTAAGGTTAAGGAACACTAGAGATGAGGGTATAAGAGGCCAGGATGGGAGAATTTAAGAAAATTATCAAGAGTTCTGCCAGCCTTTATTTTCACTTGTGTCCAAATTTAATGTCATAAATGAAAAGAGCATTTTTTCATGTGCCATTACGTTAGCAATTTTAAAAATACTTTCCCAGTACAATAGTTTGAAAAATGTTTATTATGTTTGGAGCCTGTTATTATTTAGGAAGAAGAAACCAAAGAAATACAAAATACCGGAATCTCACTTCTAAAATAAAAAGTTTAAAAGTACAATGCCTGAATAGCTTCTTGACACTGAAGAGAGCCTGCATGGAATGGTCCTAGGAGGAGTTACACGGAAAGAAAATCTTCCAGTGGATTAACATTACCAAAGTTTGCTCTGCATGCATACAGGAAGGAAAATTACCAATATTTTTCTATGTGTAAAAACTTTCATTTTTATACCTGTTTGGAAAAAGACTCTGGCAATTGTAGTGCGACACAGCGGACATGGAGTGCTGGCTGGATTGTCTTTGGCAAGCATCCTTAAGCAAGGTTCACAAAAGATATGGTGGCATGGATAGCACATGTAAGGATTGAAATAAACATCCAGACACACAGCACAGAGATAGCTTTCTTTATCTCCTCTGAGTCCATGCTCATCATCTGTATGCAGGTTATCATTTGCAGGCTGCAAGAAGAAAAAGAGAATATATTTTCACATTCAGGTCATAACTATTTTTGATAAAGCAACTGTCCAGAAGGTCACTTTAAGTAGTACTTAAGAAGATGGTACACACAGCTGATATTCTTAAATTTGATACAGGTTACTTTTAACAAGATGATGAAACATACTTACAAAACAGGAATGTCACAAAAAATTCTCTGTGGGAAAGAAGAAAAATCTCAAGACAGTAAAAGAAGGAAGTAATAAAACCAAAAAGGCCGAGTAAAACTGTATTATGATCAGATTTCTTCTTTTAAAATGAATTTCAACAATTTATATGTAACTGCATTACAAAAATCGTGGAAACATAGAATGGTTTGGGTTAAACGGGACCTTAAAGATCATCTCGTTCCCACCCTCCTGCTATGTGCAGGACACCTTTCACTAGACCAGGCTGATCAGAGCTCCATCCAACCTGGCCTTGAATACTTCCAATAACAGGGCATCCACAGCTTCTCTGGGCAACCTGTTCCAGTGCCTCACCACCCTCACAGTAAAGAATTTTTTACCTAAATAGCTAATCTAAACTTACCCTCTTGATGTTTACATGCCCTTGTAAATAGCCTGTGTCCATCTTTCTTGTGGGCCCCTTCAAGTACTGGAAGGCCACAACTAGGTCACCCTTAAGCCTTCTCTTTTCCAGTCTGTACATACCAAATTCTCAGTCTTTCCTTGTTAGAGAGGTGCTCCATCCCTCCGATTATTTTTCTGGCTTGTCTGAACCGGCTCCAACAGGTCCATGTCCTTCCTGTGCTGGGACCCCAGAGCTGGATGCAGCACTGCAGGTGGGGTCTCAGCAGAGCAGAGCAGAGGGGCAGAATCCCCTCCCTGGCCCTGCTGCCCACGCTGCTCTGGATGCAGCCTGTTTGCATACATGTTTGGCTCTCTGGGCTGTGAGTGCCCATGGCTGGGTCATGTCCAGCCTCTCACCCACCAGCACCCCCAAGTCCTTCTGGGCAGGGCTGCTCTCAATCCCCTTATGCCTCAGCCTGTACTGATACTAGGGCTTGCTCCAACCAGGTGTAGTGTATTTTGCTTGGTTTTATTAAACCTCATGAGATTCCTGTACACCCACTTCTTGAGCTTGTCCACGTTCCTCTGGGTGGCATCCCATCCTTCAGGTGTGAAAATACCTTTACTTTGCCAAGAAAGGCAAAACAAAATAAAAATCTCTAAAAACTGTGGATTGCTCTGCTTTTGAAAAGTAATTTGTGAAGGGCATGTTCCAGCAAGAATGAGTTCGAAACAAGCCACAACTTTATTACTACAAAGCACAATATAAACATTAGAGTAGAAAGTCTAGGAACTCTTAACATCTTTGGTGACTGCTTGCTTTCGCCAGCACACATGCTTCAAATTTACTTGAACTGATATATTTGTAGGAAGACAGAGTTGGACTTCCCAAATGGTGCATATCCCATATGAATGTAACAACTTGTGTATATTGCCATGTTCCTGCTTTGCTCTTGTAAGATGACTAAACCTTTCCAAGTAATCTGAAAATCTGGTATTAATGGCACCCAGGGTTTTTGATTGTCATGGTTTAGGAATGGTAGTCCTCAATTCAGTGCTCCCACTGAGACTCTCCAAACCATGTGCCATTCGCTTGCTCCCCCTCCCCTCTGCGGAGGGCTGGAGAGGAGAATTGGAAGCACATAAGGTAAAGATCACAGGCTGAGATAAGAACAATTTACTGGGAATGGCAATGAGATAAGAAAATTAACAGTAACAGCAACAATACTAATGGCAGAGAGTAGAAGAAAAAACCCCATTATTGCTCACTGTGGAAACCCCTGACAATAGATAATACCCCACTGCTCCCTCCAGCTCAGAACCAGCGCCACCTGACTGCCTCCTCCAGCTTGGAATTGACATTATCTAACCGCTCCCTACGGCTCAGAACTGGCACCATGCTCACTCAACTGGAAGGAAGCCCTTCTCTTCCTTCCAGAGACTCCCTTAACCCAAGACACTCCCTTCCCCTGACCCCAGCAATGACATGAGGTAGAACAGAACAATCCTCCAGGTCCTAGCCATGTTCCCTCCCGGCTGCTGCAAAAGTTAATCCTATCCTGATTGGAATGAGGATATTGGCCTATAGAAAAAAAAAATATCTTTATGGGAGCCAGTCAGGATAAATTTACTATGCTCTACTTCCTCTATCCATCTTTGTTTCTGTTTCTGGTTTTCTCTTTCATAGCTCACAGAATCCATTATAGTCCAATATCCAAGAGACCCACCAGGAAAAACAAGGACAGAAGCCTATCAGACGCTGCTGAGTGTCAAAACTCTTCTCTCATGCCCATTACTCTAAACTCCCAATCCTTGCCTCCCCTGTCCAGCTGTGGTGGGAAGTGATATAGAATCTTTGGTGAGGGCCTGAAATCCAGCCAGAGTCAACTCACAACACTACGTATTACAGAGGCCACTTTTGACACTCATAGGCCATGACAGACCACTACCGCCTGACACTGGTACCAAAAGTTAGTGACAATTGTTAATATTGGTAATATTGTGGTTACTGTAGATATGAGAATCTCTAGATATTTCAGAGAAGATTACATTTATGGCTTACTGGTTTGGATTTCTGTGTCTCTCATTACTCCCAAAGAGTATCTCTCTCTATGGGAGACACTGAACTCTGCAAATAGTGACTAAGTCCTTAACAGTATGGCTACCATGGAATGCACTAAAATTACAGAGCAGAAGTATTTAGCCAGGATTTATCAGTTCTGGATAAACACTTGTCCTTTCATTCTATGTCAGCCTTTGCATTGCACTTTCCAGGATATTATGCACCAAGAGGGCTTGTAAATTCTGACCTGCTGTGCCAAAAATGCATGGAGATAGTTTGGGTTTAGCACTGTGTCCAAACACAAGCTCTTGTACAACCACGAATGTCAGTAACTGTGTGTCTCTAACCTCAGAACTTACTACCCCAGTTTGATTTTCTCTTGACAGGGTCCCAGGAAACTTCGGTGTGTACTGAAATTTACTACAGAGGCAACTAGGCTGTACTGATAAGCAGGCAGCATAGGTCTGGCTGGACTAACATCCACAGAAGCTAGTCACAGACACCAACAGCTTGGGACCATTACTTCCAGCTCCATGCTGTAGAAAAGGCTGTTAGAGCAATGTTATTTACTAGAGTATTACAATTATCAGTAAAACTGTTTAACTCAGACTGTCTCTGCACTTATAGCAGAGAAAACCCTCACCAGAACAGAATGGCAAAGGGTAACAGAATTGATTACAGCTAAGTAATTTTATAATGAAGGAAGCTTCATAATACCATTTCTTTGGGGAAAAAAAGTGGAAAATAATTTGGCAGAGAAAGTGAGGAAAGTAATCTCAGGTAATTACATGACTGACAACTTTACCAGAAATTAGGAAACACTAATACATTGTGAAAATAACAGCCCCCTCCAACCCTGCCACACGGGCTTGCCAGTGCTGGGTTAGTGTTTGCACTTGATGATCTTAAAGGTCTTTTCCAACCTAAATGACTCTGATTCTATGTAGGGTCAAAATCATAATTTAAATCTAGCACAAAACCAAAATATGGGGAAGAGCAAGCTTTTGCTGACTGGTTTTGACAGGCACTGTTTGGAAAGAAAATGCGTACAGAGGAGCTGACTACAAGATAAATGTCTTACATAAAGCAATTAAGTAAATAAGAGAGCTAGAGGCAAAACGGCTGAGGACTCAAGGGTAATGGTTGGTTCTGAGACAGGTTTGTAATCATGGTAAGATGAACAGATGGGTACTCAGAACCAATTGCAATCAGAAAGATCAAAACTATTCTAATGTGCAAACAAGATCTAGTTAAGAGAAATTTTCTCAGCGAAAGAGATACGTTTTCTACACGTTTGTGCCCCTTTTCAAAAGACCTATGTAGGCACATGGCATTATTCAGTACTGCAAAGCTAAAACCAGAGGAACTTTTTTATGCAGGAAGCCAATGCACAATAATTTAAACAGCCACTATTTTTTGGTTTTGCAATTATGTGGTGCCTATGCATTACTAGAGCCACGGCTTTAGTGTATGAGAACTTTACAAGCATAAACCAGAATGGTTTTCTTACAGGATCAGAGTACAAACGAAACTGAGAAAGGAAATGTAAACATCAAGGACGGTAAAAGATTGCCAAATAATAACAGAAAAAGCTTGAAAGCAAAACTATTACTCCTAAAAAATGAAGGAAAGGTAAGAGCCTTTCATCTTCCCACATTGATTGGGAACTGCTAATATGGATTTGACAGCAACCCCTGATATTTCACTGGTTGGACATCTGAAGGATATTAACAAAAGAGAGGAACAGTGGATCAAGTTCTGCTTGAGAAGCCTACAAAACATGTTAAGTAACAAGGAGTCTAACACAGTGGTGGTTGAGAAGGGGCATGAGGGTATTAAATATGGATATTGGAGCTTGTGAGAAGTCACTGCTACTGGACTACAAGAAAGTATTTGATTCAGTTCCACATTCAGAAAGAACACGTGCACCACTGAATAATGTTATATTTAATGTATGATTCACCTGTAATAATGTGAAAGACCTAGACCTAGTGGTCGTAGACACTTGTAAGAAAAGATTTTGTAAGAATGCTATCAGTAAAAGGAAGTTCAGAGTAAAACCTGGAAGTATGATCAGAACAGTGGTAAAATCAAATAAAGCACATAGGACATTTGACAAAGATGCCCCATAATGAATAAAAAAAAACTTGCAAAACCCTTCATTTTAAATTGACCTGTTTGGAATGCTTTGTAAGCTCAAAAATATCCACAGCTGAAAGGAATGATAACTGAGGAAAAATCAGTTTTATATTTCACATGATTATCCTGCAAAGAAGACTGCCTCTAGAATGATTTGCAACTCTAAACCACACTTTTTATTCTTCAGTTATAATGCAGAATAAGAATCATACACCTCAGGTCTGAAAAAGTGAGAAAGAATGAGTATCGATACTGTTTTGTACAAAAACAGAACAAAAATAAGTAAATGCTTCTTTGTTGCTGCTGGACAAAAATACTAGTGGGTTTAGTCTGGTTTCCAACAAGAAAGCAGCTTATGGGAGTGCCATGTCTATCCACACATCAGGTTGTCCCACAACAGCTTTTGAACCTCTCAGTCAATTGCAAACAAACCTGGCACAAGGGTTATAACATCAGGTACACTGCTTCCTGAAAATTTCTTAAATTTGACAGGTATATTGAGTACAGGGACTGAAATGACTGTCATTGTTATAGGAAAGTCTTTAGGTGCTCTGTTGCTTCAAACAGAATTTATCTAGCCTTATTTCTGTAAACAAATAAGTGATTTTTAATGGAATTTCAAAAGTGAACTCAGTAAAAAAAAGAATCCAATATTAAAATGCAGAAAAACCCTACCAAAAAATTTTGCTAGCTATACTAGCAGAAGTTCTTCCAAATCAGGCCATAAAGCACACCAGGGTTTGTACGCCTTTGAACACTCTGTTTCAGTTTACTGGTATAATGAATACAAAAGGACATATTTTCAGGTGTTTGGCAAAACTAAGTTTGAAACATAAATCATAATAGGGTAGAGATATCAATGCCCATGGCTTAAACATCTTTACAAATCAATAATTGAGTCTAAACTCCCTGCACTCTAAATTTCTCCCCATACATTTCAGAAAAACCCAAAGGCAAGCTAAAAACTTCAAAGCAGAGCCAAGCAGCTACAACTGTGGAGCTATCTATTGCCATGTCCTCTGTACAAAATCACAGAACCACGGGATGGGTCAGGTTAGGAGGGACCACAGTCGTTCTTTTCTATCAACCTCCCTTCCCCAGCAGGGTCATCCCAGAGCACATGGCACAGGACTGTGTCTGGGCAGTTCTTGAATATCTCTAATGAGGGAGACTCCATCAACTCTCTGGGCAACCTGTTCCAGCGCACGGTTATCTGCAAAGTAAAGAAGTTCTTCCTCATGTTCAGGTGGAACTTTCTGTGCACCAGTTTCTGCCCATTGCCTCTTGTCCTATTGTTCAGCACCTCCGAGAAGAGCCTGGATCCATCCTATTGACAGCCTCCCGTCAGACACCTGCGTACATTGATAAGGCCCCCCTTCAGTCATCTCTTCGAGGCTGAGCAGGACCAGTTCCTCAGCCTTTCCTTGTAAAAGAGCTGCTCCAGCTCTTTAATCATCTTTGTAACCCTCCACTGGACCCACTCCAGGAGCTCCATGTCTCTCTTGTCCTGAGAAGCCCCGAACAGGACACAGCACTCCAGGTGAGGCCTCACCAGGGCTGAGTAGAGGGGCAGGATCACCTGCCTCCACCTGCTGGCAATGCTCTTCCTAATGCCCCCCAGGGTAGCCTTCTTGGGCAGTGCTGGCTCATTCAGACTCTCTCTGCTGCATTTGGGATTGATAAATTGCTCTAGGGGAAACAACTGAAAGACATTTTTTCATTATTTTTCTAGAGATATTTCTTTTTAGAACTAAGAAGCTAACAGTGGTATTTGTTTATTTGGATGTTGGGTTGCTTTGGTTGTTCTTTTTTTTGTTTGTTTGGTTTGTTTTTTAGATTTTATTCAGCCTCATTTAGAAGTTACCTTAGGCATTGGAGTTGTTCATCAAGCACAAATACAGGTTGGATGGAGCTCTGAGTGACCCAGTCTACTGAGTGGCATCCCTGTCCATGGAAAAGGGTTGGAACCAGATGATCGTTAAGGTCTCTTCCAACCCAAAGCATTCTATGATCTTGTGTGATTAAGTGCATTGTAGACCAAGGCTTCCAAGGCAACTACTGATAGGACATATATACTAGAGTAAGGCCTGAGACATAGCAAGTTAATCAATTTGTCTCAATGAAATATTTTTACTTTGTCAGGAGATAAAGGTTCATTTAGTGAAGAAGTGGGAAAACAAACCTCAGAAAAAACAAACAAAGGGGAAGAAAATGATCCAATATATTTTCTTTTTATTCCTGTACATACCTCACAGAAAAAGAATAACGACTATTTTAATTTATTGCTGATTCATATTGTTTTAATCAAGTTAAAACAGGCCACACAGAACTGAATGTTTCTTGTGCTAGATGTTGTACATGGGTATTATACACTTATTCCCTCTCTTTCCAAGCATCTTATATAATATACTTCAGTTTCTTATTATGATGGTCATGAAATTATTTAAGCATTTTTTATTTTGCAATCTGGTTAATCTCTGAGTTCCTTCTATGGAGTAAATGAGCCTTTAGGCTCTTGAAATATACATCTAAACCGGCAGCTCTACATATTATTACCCTTTTGGAAATTTCTCTTGGAAGAATCATATTTATTGTTAAAGAACATCTGTAAACACAGCTTTTAAGAAAATATCTTGAAGATCCCTGCAACTACTTCATAGACTTATAACAAAGTTTTATTCCTATTAAAATAATTTGGTTATAAAGATGAATTGAGAGATAGGCTACTGGAATAAATACTACTCAAAGTTCTTGTACCACAATCATCTAAACACTTTAATACTTATAATCACCCTTAACTAGTATGTAAGAAATTAGTACCATGTTACAAGCTTATCTTCATTTTTATTTTGCATTTCATACAACACGTACACAGTTTATAAAGTCATTTAAGAAGACGATGGAAGCATTATAGCTAAGTGGCAGATGAAGATTTCCACCAAAAATAAAGATCCAGGCACAGCTATTAGTGTCACTAGATCTAAGAATAAAGCAAATATTAACAATTATTCATCTATATTGTAACCCCTATTTCAAACAAAGAGAAGGAAAATTCATTCAGGCCCAGAGGCCTGCAGCAACTTCTGTGAATTTAGTTAGGATTCATAACAACTATGACCAAAGGAGGTATTTAACCCAGATAAACTAACTCTGCTTTTATCTTTATTCACCAGGATGTGCATTATAATATGACCAACTCTGACCCTTCATCTGGACACCTGTGGCATGTGACATCCTTCTGTCTGGGCTGCATGCCCACTGTGTGCCTTAGATTGAGCTCACTATTCACCCCAAAATCAAGAGTTATGAATCTGCAAGTATCCTCTGTTCCGACAACTGAGGTATAGTTCATAAGATATCGCACTAAAAGAAAGATTCACCTAGTGAGATGAATCGCTTTAAAATAAGTTGCCCTAAAATTAGGAACCTAAAGCTATATTTAGACAATTAAAGGACTGTCCCAGTTTTCAAAAGTTTCCTTATCTGGCTGGAGCAACTGGGTGATCATCTTGCTTAGAACAATCAGGCCACCTATTTAAAGTGTGTTGACTAAGTTTCTTAAAACCAGTTTAAATATTGATTACTGAAATAGACTCCATCACTAAACAGTGCTTGGAGTACAGCATTCAATTGCTCTGAAGGAAAATTAAGACAAGCAAGGGGTTTCAAAAAAGAGTATCTCTGAGAAACTTAGGTAATCAGATTGCATCACTGTTGCTTAATTCTTTATACCTACTAAGATGACTATGGAATAATCCTAGCTTCATCACAATCAAATGTTTTAATTCACTTCTTTTGCAGTTTGGAATGACTTGAAAAATTCATATACAGTTTTTCCTTAAAATGCAAACACACACATCACCAAAATACACAAGTATCTGTTTCTACTTAAAAAAATAAATCAGGAAAATTACATTAGATTTTCCATTACTACAAACTTACTGGAAGTACAAATCTGTTTGATTTCCTACAGGAGCTATATTGCCATTCTACAGATTTTCTCAAAGATGTAGATGACATTTTTAAAAGTAAAAAATTATTTAAGGTTAAGACTCTAAGAGCCATCAACAAGAAGGTCTTTATCTCCATTTTGATAACATAATTATCTGACTCAGTAAAACTTGCAGTTTGCAATCCATCTGTAGTAGACATTGCAATGCAAAATTAAAACAATAAACAACCAAAATACAAAAGTGTTTCAGATGTCCTCATGCAGCAACAGAAAAAAAAATGTCCCTTTTGTTCTTCTTTTCACGTAACCCTTGGAAACTGACACTGAAACTTGATCCTGTGCTGTTGAAAAAAATAATCCAGGCGGATCTGCAGTAACAAAATGCAGCACAAATGTTGTGTATATTGTTTTTTTCTGACAAATAATATCTAGATGCTCAGTTTGATTAATCCTTCTTTCTTCAATTCTTTATGATACTTTATCAGAAAATTCATCAGAAATATTATTATAAACTACAGTTCTGTATTGGCAGCAGTCAGCAACGAGCACTACATTCTTACCTCGGTATTTTATTTGGCTATATCCAAAGTCATCCAAATCGTGCAAAAGCTTATTTTCCTCAAATTTAACTGTTAGATGCCTCAATGTGAAAGTGCTAAAGATGGATGCATTCAAAGGGGTCAGCTGTCAGTATTCTGATACCTGAATAAATCCACTTTCCAAATACTTAAATTGAACTGCTGTTATGTAAATCTTTTGTCTGATAAACAGAGCAGTAATGATTGCTTACTTTTTATTTCATAGTATAAGTGAAAAATTTTACATGCATGCATCTTTCTGTAATTATTAGTAATTTCATATATAAGTCTATAAACACTTTATTTCATGCAGAGCAAACTACATTCCTTGAACATGTATTGAAACATTGACACTTCATTTTATGCAAGGCATAAATTTTCTGTGTTACATAAGCAAAATATTGCACCCTATTTCATTTTCCCCAGGTGTTATTTAAGAAGACAGTGAGGCCATTCTAAATTTTAGGGTGGCATCCTTTCTCATGAGCCTTCCTACAAAAGCTGTGAGGGGTCTGAATAATGACCTCTGAAGATTTCAATCTTTTCTCTCTGCTACAGTTTAACTGCAGTAGTTTAACTGTGTATTTAAAAAAATACTGCAGATTTTTCTTCTAATGAAGTATCCCACAAAGTCTTTCAGAAACTGAGTATGAAAATCCACCCTCACAGAAAAAAAAAATCAGAGTGTGTAAAGTTTTTCTTTGGACTTGCAGGATACTGAAACAGAAAAATCATCTACTATTTCACATTTCTCTGCCTGGATTAAAAAGGTAGGATGCAACTAAAAATGTTGGTGCAACACGCCAACAGAAAATTGAATCTTATCAGTTACTACTTACCTTTCAACAAAGACAATGTTACCATGAAATACGATCTGTGATCCTTTGATGAAGGCAAGATTCTTGTTTGAGGGTTAACATTTTTCAAAAATATACCAGAAAAGAAATTCACCACAAGCATGATCATCTTCTCATATCTAAAATGAATCTGAACCTTTGGATTTAGCTTAGCACTGGTACACCATATCTAAAACGCTTAACAGCTCGTGCAACAAATTGCCATCTACATCAACCAAAATTCTCACAATACATGGATTTACTGAAGAAAGTGGCCAACATGCAAAATAATTAATCATCAGAAGACAAAGCACCTCAAAAATTTCACTGCTGATATCCTAAAAATACTTGCAGGACTGACATCAAGAAGATATGAAAGAACTTGGAAATTTGTTGAATAATAAAGAAAACTGGAACACACGGCTTACAATGTTTTCATGTGAAGAACATTTCAAAATATACATGAGAAAAAAAGAACATCAGGAAGGGTTATTTCAGACTTACTGTTCTACATGGTGTAAAATAAACTGCAATTTATTTTTGTGGCAAAGTATTGTACTATAGTTTGATATTAGAATATCTATCCCCTTTCTGAAAAATCCAACAGATTTCTAACGCTGCCCACTACTATCAACATATTAGTTAAAGATTGTTTCATTTTTAATTATCTATACTGACATTAAGCAAAGACACTACTTCGTACTTTGCATCTAGTAGAACAGTGAGGGGAAAAATGGAATTACTATAAAAATAATCCTAACAGACTGAAGTAGAGGACAGATCTCACACAACAGTCTCCTTCATAATCCTAGGACTCTCAAGTGAGGTCTTGGAAACGTTTTGATGTTAGCTAATAATTTCCATCTCCTTAATGTGGGCAGCATCCTATGTCCTAGTTTAGAAGAACACTGAAAGTCTTTTCTAGTGAGGAAACATAACAGGCAAAGACAAAAGACCCAATACAGTGAAGCACACAAAGCAAACCAATGCCATTTAATTTGATTGTGCTGGGTTGGATGCCTCCTTAATATAAGTTTGTAGCTGACAAACTGTGAGCATTTTTAGATGTATTATTTATGTCAGTTCTTCAGGCAAAAGCAGGACATGTTTGGAGCAACAAAGCTCACTTTTATACAGTTCAAAAGCCTGCCAATCTCACAAAGAATAAAACTTGTTCAGCTACAAACTTTTCATTTTATGACTTTCACAGTGCACTCAGTGCAAGAGTAGGACTTAATTTTGGACCTTGAAGGACACAAGCTAAAGCACTCAAGCAGAAGATGTAACATAAAGCCTTTGTGAAGGGTACAACCAGCACAAATTCTTAGAGTGCACATGACAAATTCAAATCTTCTAGCACCTAACATTCTGTTGCTAAAAAGAAGTCTCTTAGTCCTCATTCTACAGATAAACCTTCGAAAGTAATAAAATTTAACTGATGGAGACAATCTGAAAGAAAAACTCAGTGATGCGAGCTCTGTCCTGCTTAAGCCTGAATGCAGTCTTAGCTCTGAAGTCCATCACTGTCAACTTTAGTCATTTAACCATGATCATTTAGTGGATACATGGTGTATGAAACAGACGTGGGAACTGGGGAGGCTCCTGGGAAGAAAACACAGAGAAAACCTGGAAGGTGTGTCAAAAAACTACTACCAAATGCAGAAATAAAAAATTTCTTCATACATAGTATGAAGATAATATGGCATAGATATATGTCTGTGCTTTGTATTTGTGGCCAAAACAGTGCTGATAGCACACGTGTTTTGGCTATTGCTTCATTCCTTAGAATGCCTCCTTTGCTATTTCAAACAGGCTGGGACTGGGCTTGAGGTTGGGAGCTGATAGTGTCATGACAGGTGACCCATACCACCGAGTGTCACACTCAGCAATAAATGCTCAGGGAGACGAGGAGGAAGGGTTGAATGTTTGTGGTTATATTTCTCTGTGCAAGCAACCGTTACATGTGCTGAGGCCCTGACTCCTACGAAGTAGCTGGACATCTAACCGCTGATAGAAAGGAGAGAATAAAGACCTCTTTTTGCTCTGCTTGCACACAGAGCTTTTACCTTCTCTGTTAAACTGTCACTATCTTGATCCATGAGTGTTCTCATCTTCCTTTTATTTGCCTCACAAGAACTGCCCCCCTATTTGCCTTTGCAAGAGAGAGGAGTGAACAAGGGGCTGGGTGGGTGGGTGTTTGGCTGCTGGCTGGGACAGCCCTGAAGGTTCTGAGCAGGTATTACTAAGTGTTTAATTATTCTTCCAAAGACTGTACCTTGTCAGGAATAAAGAGGCATACATAAATAATTTTATTTAAAAAAAAACCCAACAAACTGAAACCCATCAAATCAAAAACAAGTCACTTGTTCCATAACGGTGGAATTGTACAATAAAAAATACAAGAAACCACTATAATACTAAATTAAATGAGGTACACTAGTTTTCAATAGTTCTTATAGGTCTTCAGCCTTCCATCAGAGTTCATTCACACTGCTCCTTACATAACTGTATGTAAACTTTGAGTTTCAACAGTTATTTTTTCAATTCCAGAAGAGACCAGTTCCTATTAAGTGCTATAAAACATTATGTAAAAAGATCTTGAAAAAAGCCCAAACCAATTCTATAATGTAATAAAGCCCAGCAAAATCTTACTTCTATGATTTTTATAAAACCCTTCACCATAAGTCCCCCAAACTAAGAAGAAGGAAATCAATGACAGATAACATTGGAAAGGAAACTATGAACTTGTCCTCAGGTCTGTAGTACACACCTGCTTTCACTAGTTCAACCTTTGCTCTTCCTGGCACCAAATCTAGTCACTAAGATACTCCTGAGACTGCAAAGATAACACATCAACACAGAATCTGATAAATTAATGCCAAAATATTCTGCCTGCCTTATCTCTAGGTGTTGTAGATTTCCAGTGACTGGTGACTTTCTGAGTGCCTAAATGTAATACAAACAAAAACTTAAATCAAACAGTATAAACAATACATCTCTGCCTTGGTAGCAATGACACTTTGAAAAGAAAGGACCTCAGACATCGCCCTTAACAAAGAATATGACTTTGTTCTCATTTTTCACAAAAAGAACATTTAATTTTCTGTGTTTACAACAAAAGTACATAATCTGACAATCTAAATGATACAGTTTTCTAGGTTGTATTTCAAAAGGACAATCTTCCAGAAGTTTAAAAGGTATATATGCTAACATCAAACAGATGCTGGTGTCTCATGTTTCTCTTTACTCTCATTTATAGAAGAGATACCATCATGTAGCTCTTCTCTTACATCAAATGAGATTTCTTTATAATGGAAAAAATACTTTATAATGGAAAAAATTACTTTATAATGGAAAAAAAATACCTTCAAATATTATTTCATAAAATGTGCAGCTGTACACATAATAAGAATTATCATATGGCTATCTGATATAGTTTCTTGTGCTAGAGCTGGAATTCTTTTCAGAATTCAAAGGTTAACAAGATTCTTAGAAGAACTTAGAATGAGAAGAATGTTATTCATTTCAGTCATTTCAGTTAAAAATCACAACAATTTTTACAAGGCAGAAAGAGTCCAGGAAAAATCCTCAGAGAACACAGCAATTACCTCTGTTCTCCCAAGTTTGAGTATAGCTGTTTTAACTTCAGTTTTCAGTATAGCAAAAACAAATGTATGTTATCATCAGAAACTGCTTATAGACAGCTCTACTGTTAAGTGTGAATTTGTTTTACCCACTTGACAAAGGTTATTTGCCAATTAAAGCTTCAAATAAAATTACTTATTCCAAAGTGATTTGCAACAGTAACCCAGCAAACAATTAATCTCTTAAAACTTAAAATCTATTACCTGAATTAGAGTCTCTTAAACACTTCTGAAAATACATACTTTTAGTTTCAGATTATACTTTGTTTTTGAGCATACTGATTTATGAATATCAACATTAGATATTTACTTATAACTTTCAAATACAGATAACAGCTCGGTGAAAGCATATATCATAAATAATAGCATAATCAATTAAAAGCTATTTTACCTGTAAAATGAAACTAAATTAATAATTCAGACTGCTCCACATTACCACAATCAATGAAGCATCTTTTACTGCATCTGAGAAAAATACTACATAAAATTATGATCTCTCAAATTGGAGATGATTTGTGGTTTGCACCAGGCATATACTTATATACATACATACATACAAAAGAAAATTCTTTCAATTGGGTAAGATGATCATTCAACCAATGTTTGGGTTTTTCATCAATTTCATCCCTTGAAACATCCCAGGATTTCTAGTGCTCCGATGAAGTACCTACACTGTATTCAGTACTCTCAAAGAAAATACTGCCTGGAAAAAGTGACACGCTTAGTTTTGCATCAGTTCAAACTTAAATTTGAATTAGTATACCCTGGTCTGCCAGCCTTACCATAGCATGTCATTGTTCTCACACGAGTCTCCGAAAACTCCTCCAGATGAAATCTCACTGAACTGTCTAACCATTGGTCTTCAGAGTAGAGTCACTAAGATGATCAGAGGGCTGGAGCACCTCTCCTTTGAGGAGAGTCTCAGAGAGCTGGAGTTGTTCAGCCTGGACAAGCGACGGCTCCAGGGAGACCTTATAGCACCTTCCAGCACCCGAAGGGACCTACCAGAAAGCTGGGGAGGGACTTCTTACAAGAGCATACAGTGACAGGATAAGGAGGAATGGCTTTAAAATGAAAGAGGGTTGATTTAGATGAGATATTTTGCAGAAATTGTTTACTGTGGGGGGAGTGAGGCACTGACACAGTTGCCCAGAGAAGCTATGGCTGCCCCATTCCTGGAAGTGTTCAAGGCCAGGTTGGATGGGCTTCTGAGCAACCCAGTCTAATGGAAAGTGCCCTGCCAATGGCAGTGGGTTTGGAAATATATGGTTTTTAAGGTCTTTTCTAAACCAAACCATTCTGATTCTATGATTTGCAGAACTCATTTTCTTTTTCAGAGAATATTTTTAATTTTTCGAAATTCTGACATGACATTAAAAATTTTCTACAGAGATAGAATTAAAATGTCACTGACTCTTAAGACCTTTAAGTTCTCTGAAACATGGACGGGCAATTTTTCTGCTATCAAATGATAAAAATATAGTCAGTTCTGTAATTTCAGTTCAGTTTCAAAAATGTTTGTAGAAAGTAGTTAATTCTGTCGTTAATACGCTTATGATGTACAGTCATGTCCACTCAAACCAAATTTAGTACAAAGCAAGGAGCCAAAAATAAGAGTGAAAAAGTGTCTTTCCTAGAATAAACTGAGGACTAAGTTCAGTCTTAGGATACATCTTCAGACTTTGGCTATACAACATTATCAGCATACAGGCACAACTGCTAAGTAGGATGGTCCTTTTCATTGTTCTTGCATCACTGAGTGTAAATTAAAATGTATCCCCTCCCAAATATTTTAGTGTCTTAGGCAACATTGGATTCACCAGACACACAGTTTGCATTGTACTTTTGCTATGTGTTACCATACCCATTTTTTAATCCAAGAATATGCTCACTGCCTTGTGGAAAGAGGACAATTGCATGACCAGATGAGCAGGCTGTTCTTTGTGCCTAAGAAGTGCTCTCTAAAGTGATCACTATCAAATACTTTTCATTACAGAAGTGGAATAGACAGCTGGAACTGGGGGTTCAGATGTGTCCTTTCAGAATTGAAAAAAAAAAATACTTGTATTAATATCTTTTATAAATTCCCTCCACAAATGGTACTGCACAGGTGCTGAGACTGATCTAATTAAATAAGAATCAACATATTTTTCCACAATACTGGTTCTCCCTATTCCAGCTCTCCCCCTGTCCCTCCTCCACACCCCCTGGTATTTTAAGATTTCTTACATAACATGGGAGGAAATTTACTTTCAGAGTTTTAAATCTTTAAATAATGTTTCAGACTCTGTTGCAGAAAAAGTAGTCCTTCTCAACACCACCCCCACCCAGTAATCCCTATCATTTCTACAGCAGAATAAAAATGCTATAGAGGCAAAATACAAACTCCCTGACCATAAAGCAAAGCAATGTATCACTGTATACGCTATATGATTTAAGCATGGATTGTTAGATACATTAAATACGCAAGGCTACAAAAGCTCAAAAGCAGATACTAAAGTCCACCTTCAAAATTTAGAGAGATAGAAGCTGGATCAGAGTTTTATATTCACATTATAAAGTCAGGGTTTCAATACATGGTGATTATACTCTAGCCCTCATCGTAATTCTGTTCACGGCAAATCAGTTCTGGATAATGTCTCATACACTTCCACCGAGAATAATTACATTTTTATAGCCATCATAAGAAACATCCATCAAGTGAAGATGATTTGCTGATAGGAAACAGTATGACTCCAAACAACCAAGACTTTAACATAAGAACATTTCCTATCAGGATTGTTAGACTATGGAACAAACTAGTAGCAAAAATCAAAAGTATAAAGCCATGTTTTCATGCACTAGCTCAGCTGATCTACCAGCTAACATTCATTTACCTCCAATCACACAGTTCCAACTATATTCTCACGCTGGCTACAGGAAACTAGTAAACCCAACATGATCTGATTTAGTAGAAAAAGCAATAGAAAAGTATTTAGTCTTTTTTTTCCTCTCTGAATCAGGGCACCATGGGTCAGATGAGACAAGAGAAGTAGAGAGTTCCGGCCAGAATTGTATGGGGGCTCCTTTTCATCCACTTTAACACGAAACCACCATCTATGTTGCCTACTCACACTATCATTTAAACCAAAAAGGCAATCAGACACTGGCATATTCTGGCACTGCCATGCGGTTCTGACTGTGTTGGTATTTTGAACAAAGAACTGTGCAAGCTTCCCAGAATATAATTCATAAAACTAAATTGCAATAGGTATCAGTGAGGTGGTGAGTCATCACTGATGTTCATGCTTGTCAAAAGCAAAATATAATTCCTGGAAAATTCCTGGAAATTTCTGGTTCAGTCACAAACATGCTGTGCCCATCCACCATTCTGACAGGATGGTCTTATTCAGACAGTCTAAAAAAATCACTAGTAAGAACTCCATAGAAGGGAATATGATGCAGCATAGTACAATTATCACACCTTTTGCTCTTTATTGTGCCAAAAATCTAGCTTCGTCAGTAAGTCGTCAAAAGGACTATCCTGTAAAGTAGAAGGGACCGTGAACTCCTAGTGAGCTTCCACAAGAATGTGTCATAGAAGATGCATCTTGCACCAACAGGCTCTAAATCTAAAAAGGTGAGCCATTGGCATTGATAAGAAGTTTGCACTTCAGCACAAATTTCTGTTGAAACAAAATTTAAACAAAGCACTATTTTGTTTCTGAATAAATTTGACACCAACTACAAAAATTTCATAAACATTCTACACTAAATTAGGGGGGCGGTGTCCTTAGAAAAATTCCTTAAATCAGATTAAAAAACAGGTGAAGTTCTTGAGCAAAGTGTGGAATGGCTGCACTTTGTTTTTTACTAATATGTCTTAACTTCTTTCTTAAAAGTAAAAAGATAGAGCTAAATGAATAAAAGACACTCTCCATCCTGTGTGTTCTACATACACTCACAAGTCCCTGGTCTATTACTTCAACATCCAAATGTAAGTGCAAGTTGATGTGCACCACTCTGTTTTTTACTTAGATTTCACTTGTCTAAGTAATCACAGCCTCCCAGTGAGAATGCTCTGTTTCACCTCATTCCTTTTTCTTTTTATAGTTCAGCTTCACAATAACGCACAGTAGAAGCAGGGAAGGCACATGCATTCGCACTCAGTCTCCACTACCTTTTGTTGTTCTTCCACCTTCAGCTGCAGTCCTACGCATCACAGCAGAAGCATGACAATAGACAGCTAAACAAAAAACCTGAATTTATTTTCTTAGGCTTAGTGGTTTCACTCTTGGATTCCAGATGCACAGTTTGTCAATGAACTTCCAAACAGCTCTGTCTGTGCCAGGTCTTTTTCCTCTCCACACATAAAGTACTGCTTACAAACTAGAATGGGACACAAAGGAGTGCAGACAGTGATGCGAGCTATGTTTGGGCCATGGTTCACTAGCTGAAGGGTTTCGCTGCAGAGGTTTCTATACCTATGGCACTAAAAAGTAACATTTTAGTTCACATTCCATACATCATGTATATGGATAGGGAAATATTGACAAAGTTTTTTATAGTATCCATTTTGAGGTATAAGCATTGTTTTCTTCCACTACGCTCAAAATCCCATTTTCTGCCTGTTTTTCCTGAAGAATTACTTGAACAATTGAACGCTACGTACAAGAAATGATGATAAAAAGCTCACTGCATACAAAATTACAGCAAGTCTGCTCCCACAGAACAGGCACAAGCATATCTGAAAAATGACAAAAGATTGAGGGAAGACAAGCGGAAAAATATCCCAACTTATTTTAAAGTTCAAACAAGAAATTGAAAGTAAGATGTTGGGAAAACACATGAGAATTCAAAAAAGCAGCTGCACTGGTCCAAAGCATTTTGATACGGTGTCATGTACAGCACATGGAAGGGCAAAAAGGGCTAACTGCTGCCAAGAACACAGGTAGAATATTAGGTAGAGAAACTTAGGACAGACAAACAGATATTGTGAATCTCATCTAAGCAGATCACTGGATGTACTGAGATTCAAAATGCCAAATGAAATATGTCATGTAGAAGCAAGAGAACAACGTATTTTTGTAGTTGAAAGTGATGAAATAGTGGTACAGATAAACGGAAACAGAGAATTCATATAATGTTCTGCCAGAGACAATAAGATGTTCACTGCTACTGTCCCTAACAGGTTGTACAGAAGTTCAATCTAGAGAAAATGCAGAGAACAACTAGGAGCTCATCTTAGCACTCTGGCTGAGCAACTACATTCTAGTGCATCTGTCCATTATAAAGTAAGATTACATTATACTAATAGTGGCTCAAGTTAAGCCAAGGAGATCCTCAAAACATTCTGTCCCCACTGTGTTGGGTCATGTACTGTACTTTTCAGCATTTATCGCAAAAAAGCAGTAATGCTCACATGTTTGTATTAAAACAGTTTCCATGCACTAGTCAATGCTACATTTATACTTAAGGTAAAGGGAATTGGGTTACTTTTTGAACAAAAGGAATCCAAAAAACAGACATCCACACACTGGTTAATACTATTCTAAATATGGATTCCATAGATTAACAGATTTCAATACAGAAAGATTTATCTACTAGTAATTCTAATACATTATTTATATCCTCATAATACAGCTTACTTTTAGAAACCAGATTGGTCTGTTGTGCTGTGCTGCAGATGGAAACAGCAGCATATTGTCACAGCAACTACAAAAATGGTGTTCTGCCTTTCAGTTTAGTGGTTCCCTGATGAAGAGAATTGATCATCTAGCAGAATTCTTCCTGTTCAGCATTTTTTCTAATGCGAAAACCCCAAATTCAGTTTGCTAATACACCAAAAGCAGTATTCCTCTTTACTGTAACACAATTAACATACTCAATTCAGTCTGGATTTTGGACCTACCTCAAAAGAAGCACTACTTAACAGTACAAGCCGTGTCATTATGCAGCCAAGAGGAACTACCAGGTCTGTCCATGTCTACTCTTTAAAAAATCTCTTCACGTGTATTTTTTACAACCTGGTCTGTTCTGTAGAAGGTGAGATGGAGCACCAAACCCACTTCATGGGTTTTGCTGGAAAAATGCAAATAATAAAATCCAAATATAATTGTCCATATGCAATGCAGCCTTTTTCTCTTTGCTATTCTAGAATCCTATTTTCCAATATTGTCAATAACACAAACAAGTAGTTCTCTAAACTACAGTTAAGTATATTTGATACGCATCAGACTAGAGGAATAAAAGAAAATTAATCTGACTGAAGAAGAGCAGGTTCTATGAGGGAAGACGTGTTGCTTCTGGATGTGCCAGTGCTGAGTGGTCTGCTGCAGTGGAGCTTGGTTTCTACAGATTTTCGCCTTATGACTGGTATCTGTTCCTATTTCAAAGTTCCTGTACAACATTTCACATAGAGCATTTAGGAGTCTCCTACATATACCTCATTTCCTAAAATTTCCTAAATATTAGCAGTTATCTGAATAAAACTTATCAGATCATAAATTGCGGCTGGAATGAAAAAAGAGGGCAGAAAACATCGAGGAAACACACAAAAAGGAAGACGGCAAATTTATTGCCATACGAATGATCAGCACACAGTTCTTAGTTTTTTCCGGAAGAATGACTGGCACTCAGTTTGCACCTTTTGCCAAGAATCATAAGTGTAATGTTTCATGCTATTCATACATGTTTGTTTGTAGTTTTTTTAACAAACGTTTTGCTACATCCAATTGGAACACAGTCAGAATGCTCCAAAGTAATCTATTCTTTCCAATTCAGGGAGCTCACTGAACGTACTCCGCATTGCCTGGTTTCCTTCACTGTTTAATGTATTTTAGTTCCTTCACCATGTCTGACCTTTTTGATGTTTTAATGAATGTTCTTCGCTCTGTATTTTATTAATTAAATAGTTTCCATTACTTATTTTCTTAATCTGCACAATGCTTGACTTGAAAACTAATATGACAAGAAAAACCGTGGGGTAAGCACACAGAGTTTTGTTTTTCTAGCAAAGGGCTTTTCAGAGTTGCACTATAATTCTAGCTCTCCTCTTCGTGAGACTTACTAATTTTAATCTGAAAATGGAAACTGAGATATTCTAGAGTACGTCTTTTTTTGATCTTCTAATTCTAGTTTTCAAAAAGTCCCTGAAATTCTTGTTTCTTACACTTTTTTGAGGGGGGTGTGTGTGTGTGTGTGTGTGTGTTTGTTTTTGTTTGTTTGGGTTTTTGTGGTTAGTCATGTCTCCATTTTCTATACTTCTTTTACCAAAACATGAATTGAAATTTTTGCATTTATGGAAGAAATTGAGAATCATCTTTCTTCACCAGTTGCTTCCTCTCAGTTTCCCTTAGGTAAAATCCCATTTTAGTCCCCAAGCTGCTAGGTAATTATTTTCAATTTGCTTCAGAATCTGTATTAGCAGTGCACTTTAGCATAAAGTCTAAATCCAAAGCAAAACTCAAAATAGCTTTTAAAAGCTACTGAAAAAAATACAAATGAAAGAAATAATGCCATTAAAGTTGGGAGAAGCAGCGAATTATTTATTTAGTTGAGTGTTCATAATGTCAAATATTTATTTGATTCTACATACTTCTACTAACCATACAAGATTGATTAGTCTAAGTAGTGCAAGCTCTCCTCACACTGTAGACAGAAGAAAATGAGATATACAAAATATGAAAATAAGATCTCTGCAACATCTGACCTGCAAAATATTAAGATCTGATTAATCTTTTGTCAAAGTTTCAGAATTTTTTTTGTAAAGGCTACAGGGAGAAAGAAAGCCTTGTTTAATGAATAAGTTTCGTTAGACCAGCATTTTCAAAAATGTAAAATCATTAACGAATCAGGACATTTAATTTATTCATTATCAATATGTCCAAATGTTTTCTTGTTCATACTCCCATCTCCAGCCTTTAGAAACAATATATCCTACTTGCTAATGCTCAAATGAAAGCTAAAATAACTTTAAATAGAAACTTGATTACAGACTACTAATAAGGGGAACTGACAAATTGCTAGCATTCTCACACAGAGCAGATATACTCTAGAAAGCAAAATAAAAGAGAAAGAACCTCCTCCACCACATTCCATCCCCCATAATTCTAAACTGTATTAAATGTGAAGCATATTTTTAGCTAAATCATCTGTAAAGCAAACCATTCCCTTCTGATGTGTAAGCCTTATAATTTAGGTGTTGATATAAAGCATTAGGGGATCACATGGCAGCAGAAAAAGCACTGTTCCAAATAAATCTTGGAAACAGCTAGCTTTAAAAAATGATGATGTCACAGCTTCACAGAGATAAGGGTGTTAGATCATCTAACTTGTTGGCATAAACTTGTTTTTTGGATGCTAAGAAGACATTCATACGCCCAAAAGACTTCCGTCTTCTTCAGCTGTAACAGTAGGTGGTATCTTTCCTTACTTCCGAATTATTTCCTTAATTCGGAAATGCTGTTACCATACATGTCTTCAGTATTTTATAGTATGATATAAAAAAATTCCTTTCACTAATTTGCTACTTTAACTTTGCCATTTCCTACTAGAATCACTGATTGCTTATGAACTGCAGTAACAGTTTACATAAAATCTGATCTGTTCTAGTAGTGTGATGTCTTTTGGATGTGTACAGTGACTTTTTCTCAGTGACTGCCTGTGTAATGAAAGAAATGTAAAGAAAAAGATTATTTTCAGATAGCATTATTTTCTCCCAAAAGCAGACATGAGGGAAAAAAAAAAGTGCTTTGGAGTTGAATACCATTAAAGTAAATGGGAGGTTGTGCATTAAAACATTCATAGATACACTGACTGCTACAAAGCATGAAGAAATAGTTGTGGTTTCCTCATCCCTGGAAGTATTTAAGGCCAGGTTGAATGGGATTTGAGCGACATGGTCTAGTGAAATGAAGACAGAGGGGCTGAGGGGTGAAAATGAGATGATCCCTTCCAATCCAAACCATTCTATAATTCTGATTCTATGAAATAGTAGAGAGCTTTAATTCTCCCAGATGTCAGGAATTCTTTTTCCTAAAAAAAAAAATTTTTTAATCTGAAGAACCAAGTCCTGCAATCAAATCTCCATACAAGCCACATTTAATTTACCTCAGTTATATGTATTCAGAAAGTCTAATACCCTGAAAACTAATCAGAAATACAAAACTTACTCAAACTCTTAGTCACTGAGAATGAGTCAGTACCAATTCGCAGAAATGAAGAACTAGGAACACATTTTTTTTTTTTTTTGTAAAATTCTATCTTAAATTCTCTCCTTACTGTGTATTTGACGTTGTTCTGGTAATACACAGTAAAACTCGTAATATGAAAGTACTCTTGTATTATTGTTCCTACCATTGTTGAACTTTGATTTTCATCTGCCACAAAGCATCTTACATAACTGCAATTCAGTGTGCTCTTCACTCTATCTATGTAATAAGAATCACCGCTGAAATTATGGGATTCACCTAACTGCACAATACTGCAACCTACCTCTGTGAACAGGTCATTGTCTTTCTCAGCTGAGAGACTGTAAATTTCGTAGATTCTTATGATCTAAGTTGTCTGTGAGCTTCTAGAAAAACTAAAATAATAGTTCCTAAACCTTACAGTTTCTGAAAGAAAAAAATAGACAGTATTTCTATAGTTCTAGGCTGATCATCAGTATTTTCTTGGAATAGCAATCAATATAGCCTTGGAACAGCAGCAAAGATTCTGTGGTTATTTATTGAAAAAACATGCTGCTTTTTTTTTTTTTTCCAGAGAGTCAGTAATATGTAATTAATTTCAAGGGGCTGTTTTTTTCTTTTGTTGTTTTCATCCAGCAAGACACAGCACTTGTGAGGATGGATCAGGATCTTATTTGTGGCATGGGACATTACCACAGCTATTGACCCTTTGGGTTGTAGCACTATGAGTACATTACTACTTAAGGCAGAGGTGGCTGCATTTGAAGACTTTCTATGTCCCTTTTCAGAAAAACTACACATTACCAAGGATGCAGGAAAAGCACAAATACGTCAGTGAACACTAGTGCCTCTTCTTAGCATACTAACCACCAATGCTGGCCTAGCACAGCAAGCAGCAGATGATCCTCTCCCTCTTTTGCAAGATGGGCACATAATGCATAACAGCTCATGGAATTCCACTCTGCTGAGATCATTCTATAATTTCTATGTATCCTAAAAGCATTTTATAGACAAGCAGCTTAATAACATATATTTTATTTAAATGAAGGAATAAATTCACAGCACAGCCAGCTATTTTGGCCTTCAGCAGAGCTATTATGACAGTGCAGCTACACCATATCCTAGTCTAAATAATCCAGCTTCAAGATTATCATAAAATATATTAAAGTACATACCGGTACACTCAGACAATCCCGATATACTGTTTTTATCCAGTAGCATCCTGAGCAATTTTCCCTCTCCAACACAAGTGTTAAGTTGTTTACAACACAACTCATAACCAAATGCAAGCAAAGGTTCTTCCTGAAAATTTGCAAAGCTGTCTATTCCACTCGTTATTATTAACACCAAATTGTGTAGAAGACACGTCAAACAGTAGAAGAGATCAGGTCAGAAAACACCCTCAAGAGCTGTAATCACAAATAATGGCATAAAAAGACTGCAGCTAAAAGTAATTAAGACTCTAAAATGCTGATGTTAAAATGCGTGCAACGGGAGGTTTAGGTGCACCTCAGAAAACAGTAGCTTTTACAGGCTATTTTACTCAGATACAACTTCCACAGAAATCACAACTGCTGTTTTACAAAGGTAAATCATGCATTTGGGCAAGAATCCATAATTCTTAATACCTTCTTCTTAATCCAGTCATAATCAGTGACAGAATGAATGTGCCAATAACAAAAGTCATCATGTAGCAACAATAGTCATAACCAGAGCAAAAGCAAAGAGAAACTTTGGCTCAGCAGCAACCCATGCCCGAAATTTCTCCCTCCTTTTATCAGGAAGTTAAAAAAGACACTGCCTCATGTACCCACATAGGCCTGTAATGCTGCATTGCTGCTGTAGGAACAGTCACTATCTCAGCACTGAACTTGAAAGGCATCAGGGCTGAGGCTAGCCGTGCTTGCTGTGGCTGACTTCCCTTGCCCTGCCTGCTGCTTGGCTTCGCTTCGTTTAGCTGTGACAGCCATTTCTCTGACCAGATGTCTGCAGCTAATTTGTTTTACTTTTTTATCTTTCTATGGTACAACAACTAGCAGCAGTTATTACATGTATAAAGAGATAACTGCATTGCTAATATAATAACGTAGTGTAAAGAATGCAGGGCTGCTAACAATAGCAGAGGTCTTGAGAAATGGGGACCCAAGACACGATATGGAGGAGAACATGCATGGGATCACAATGGGATTGGCACTGCAGACTAAAACAGCTATGAGAAACTTCTCAGAGGTCTGTTAAAGGAACGCAGACTTGGCTCTGCATAGAATTGGTTTTAAGGATAACAAACAGAACACAGTAACTGTATCTTACACACATGAATAGCACTACATAAGGTACTTTGGATGTGGCATGAAGCTGCAGCTCAGCGAAGAGAGAGTGAAGGTACAAAAGTATGTTACCAGCCTACAAAAATGACCAAAAGTATATTCTACTGACCAAAAGTATACAAAGAAACCATCAACATGAACTTCGCTTTACACTCAGTGAAGGACTTTAAACATAAGAGCTTTCCCTTTTGCCCTGTATTTCCTCTTTTCCTATTTCAAATCACTTCTCCAGGTCCTCATATTTCCCTAACAAAGGTCTCAATTGAAACTTCGTAGGTACTGCTTGCCTACTCCAGCTGTGATTTCATTTCACTTCCTTCTCTTCCTGCTTTACTTTGGTGCCTAACACTAAATAATGTTTTTAGTCCCCCAGCAGCCAGCTGAGATATCCATAAGCAATCTGAGAATAGTTCTTGTTATGAGTATCATCACGGAAAGAGTCAATGAAATCCAAGTACATAAATGCATAACTAGATACTTGAAGGATTTACAATTTCAATAAAAACACGACAGTGCAAGAAAAAGAACTGTAAACCAATGTGTACATGAAAAAGATACTTGCAGAGATGAAGCAAACTTTGGTCACAAGCTAAACCTTTAAAGCCTAGCACCATCACTACAAGACTGGCAGTTGCTGGAGGACAGCAGTATGAACTTGAAAACTCAAGGCTGTGGGGCGAAATAACAGACCTGACAGTGTGGATAAACAATGCTGTATCTCACCCACTTGTTTATCCAGAGCTCAGATTAACACTGGCAGCATGAAAAGCATATTGACTTCTTGGAAACTGACCAGTAACCATATTTATAAGACAAAACACTGATGTTTTCAAAACAATGTAAAAGAACCAGTAAAGTGTCATTGAGGAATGAAGCAAAACTGCCAATATTCCTCCCTACAAATCAGTATCCTTTCCGAGAGGATGCTGCACTTTTGAAGCTGACTACAGAGCCTTCTTCTTTGTAAAATGACTGTAAGAAAAAAAGCAATATAGCTGGAGAAGTCACAAATGGTATTTTTCTGAGATCTTCCATAAAATTATCATCATTAGCAAACAATGTAAACATATAAGAAAAAACACACAAAATGGAATTTATAAAAGAAATACTTCATCTGCTTAGCTATAACAACCATAACAAGAATCATTGCTAATATCGACAATTCCTAGACTTAAGTAGCTATTATCATACCCTAACAATTTATATAATTACCATGTGCTAACAATATAATCACACCCTAACAGAAGCCTAAAAATCCCCCATGAACACAGATGTGCACAAACACACACACACACAATGCAAGCATACCCTGCACAAGCATTAAGAGATGTCCTTTGCAGAACAGACAGAGGAAGCCTGGGTCCCTCTACTGTTAGCTAGCTAGTTCAGTCCTGCAGCTACACCTCAGAACCTGCACCAGTGCAAGCCTCTGGAGGAAGAGCAGGTCAGGAGCTCACAGAATCGCTCCTATTTACAATTCAAGTTTTAAATACTTCAACTTAATAACAGAGTGCATTCTGCCGCCACACAATGTTAATGGCTGCACTTTGCCTTTCTGCAAGACAGAAAAAAACTCTGACAGACAACTATCTTGTTACAAAATAAACTTAGTAAAGCAGCCCTGCATTTACAAAGAAATTCCAAAGTCTGAACTGGTTTGTTATCTCAGACTGCTCTCCAGAAAAGCTTTAATTAAAAATAAAAATTACATGCTCAGTACTTTTAATAGAGACTTCTCTGAAGATACTTACCTCACATCAGGGTTCTGCTGCACTGAACTAATTTATAAAAAAGTACTTAAAGTATATATTTCCCACTGTCATTTATTAAACCCCTTCCACTCCATTCAACCAGAGACTTATGGTTTTTTCTTCATGAAGTTTTACTGACTGCTTAAGCATATATGGTATGTTAGAAATCGTGGTTACAAAGTACCACAGATCAGCTTTCTACTGGAAGCACCAGAGTGACAAAATCCACATTTTTACAAGGAGGATCGTTAGAATACTGAAGAAAAAGGATTAAAAGTAAAACTTGCAAAAATAAAACAAGGATACCATCCTGACATGAGAGGTGAGCAGCCACGAAATGGAGTGCGTGGCAGAGGACCATTCCCGTTTACAACACGTCAGACTGTATGGAGGATGTGATTTTCTAGATTCACATTCTCCTGGGAAGATACCTCAGCACTGGGAAACACAGCTGCACTAGCCACACGTGCTCCTTGACACAGTCTAAGAACCAGACCATTTAAATATTCCCTGCCATGATTGCAAATGCTCACCAAGGTTAAAATAATCAATGAAAAACCAAAGTATCTTCTTCTGAAAGCTACTACGTGAAATCAATCACTTAGTTTACATACTAATTTTGAAATTTTTGTATTTTGTAAACTGTATGCTGATTGATGAGACTTAACGGATTTATAAACCGTATATTATTTTCTATATAATATTGCAAGAGACTTAAAGATCACAATTACCTCAAACACTCTTAAGACCACCAAAGGACTTTGCCCATTATAGCAAACCATACCAAGAGGCAACTGCTCACCGGAGACCACCCTGTCCCCCTCGCCCCCTGCCCTGCCACTGCTGGATGTGCTGTAAGGGACGGCCCGAAGACCCTTCCCCGAAGACCCTTCATCTGTCTCACGATCATCTACAGAAAGCAAGACGCTGAGCCTGGGCCTGGCTGAGGTGGAAAGCTAGCCAAGCACAACGTGCCAGAATTGGTACACATGCCTGAGTGCAGTTTGTGGCGAGACATGCTGGTCCTGCTGTTACCACATCAAGAACAATGCGGGACGTGCTGTCTGCTACCTGTTCTGTGCCATTAACTTGAGACAACGGGACTTGTTCCCCCACCTCTTGGCTAGCTGCCCCTCGCTTTCGAAAAAGATTTCCTCACCTGTTGGCCAGCTGCCCCTCGCTTTCAAAAGGACTATAAAAGGACTCTCTGAGAAGACCCCGTTGCGATCTCCCCACGGAAGACGACGGACTGCGAGGATTCCGTCTGGCCGTTGGTAGCTATAACCCCCCTTTTTCTCTCTCTCTGTCCTTTGTTTCCTTACATCTCTCTCCCTCTCTATCGCAATTACACTGCGTTGGTACGCAATAAAATACACTGTGCTGATTGAAATTTACACTTTTCCCCGTTTGTGTTTCTTTTGCACTCTGAGGTTCAGTTAATGAACCATCATGACCCTCGCTTGTCTTAGGCGGATCGTGACATGTGCCTTTGCGAATTCCTGGAAATTTGGACAGTAAATTAAGTCACATTATGGGAACTTGAGATAAGATAAAGGTAGTAATATTGTCCAATTATCTCAGACTAGGAAGAGGTAAACAAACTGGGGGAGCACTGATAATGAACACAAAGAATCCACTAGGAAACCCAACTCAGTACCTGTGCTGATGAATCAGCTCTGACTGGGCCTAGAAGGGGAAGGCCATGGCCCACTGTCTCAAAAAAAGAGGAAGACTGAGCATGGGAAGCAAGGAATCATTTAACCAATAGAACAGGAGAACTGTGTACCTAATGAGCATTTATTCCTTCCTTTGCTAAAGTGTATAAATGAGGAGAAGTTTTGAGTGACCTTGGACGCCCACTACTGAGAAGACCAGGAGAAGAAGACCAATGGGATGATGTCTGGATCCTCGGGTGGTGATAACTTTTTACTTAATCTGTCTCTCTTTTAGTCTCTTCATTTTCCCACCTCCCTTTTTCAGCTTCCTTCTATCTCTCTCTACTTACCATTCACTGTTAAATGAAATCTGTACGCTTGACTTCAGCATTTGGTCTCATCTGCACCTCAATTTGGGCATAGGTATCTCTCAAATAATGGGATCTTAACATTATTCTGGCACAGTTGGCAGGATACTGTTCTCTGATTGGAAGTGCCTTTGACAATAGTACAATTCCCTCTAGGGGGTTTGTATGGTTCCTTCGCTGGGAACTCTGGGAAACTTTGCCACAGCTTTCCTCTGAAGAAGGTTATGTGTTTTCTCCTGTGGGAACTTTTGGAAAAAATGGCTGTCCAGGGTGGCCAGTGTAAAAAAAGTATTTTGTTAGCCTTCCATGAAAAATTTTTTAGTTGCCCCTCTACCCCACGGGTGGAGTTAAAAAAAGAAAATTCAGCTATTGGTTCCTCAAAATGAGCTATTGGTTATTCAAAAATCTGAAGATGAAATAATGCTATCCCTACAAGATTCGGTGAAAGAATTGTACTTGCAGTTAAATAAGGAAAATGAAAATAGAATGCAAGCAGAGGCATTAATAGCTGTCAAGCACGATGACATCCAAAAGCTTCAGGCAGAGCTTCAGAATGTGCATGAGAAAGAGGGAGAATGCTATGGGAAGAACTGCAGGACATAGAACTTGTTACACACTCTGAAACATGATCTCGTAACTCGACCTTTTTTTGTTCAGTGGAGGAGCTGGGAGACAGTGCATGAGGTCCACTGTTCGGATAAAGAGCAAGATGTAACGTTTGCATTGTGGATTTACATGAGAAAGCTCACAGAAGTCAGCCAAGAAGATACGATGACGACTTTTCCTTTAGGCCCTTTTACCTTTGTGGTAGACACAGGACCTTTGAATCAACACTGGATGGATTTTCCATCCTTCTAAAAATCTGTCTGTAGTAGGCTGAATTTTCACTTTTCTTTTTATAGGAACCTGTCAACAGATGAGACTGAGCTGCGTGAAACTGATTAAATTTTTTAACGGCCACCATAATTGCTTGTATTATCAGCTTATTAATGTTTGTGATTTGTTTGTGTTTTCATCGCAAGTGACTTGTTGAGAGACCATACATTAGTCAAACCATTTTATATGTTGTTAGTTTGATTTTTGCCAAGTTTATTTTGTCTTTTATTGGAAAAAAAATTGTGTGGGAAGAGCTGTTACTTTTGTCTTATGAATGAATAATTTTGTCTAAATCAAATTTAGCCTGGGAGTTGGTGTAAGAATTTATGCCTATTTGGAACCATACGAATATGTATTAACCAGTTCTGCCTCAGAAGGCTTTAGATTTATGATGATTTAGCTAAATTTTTCAGAGTTATCAATGAGTGAACTAAATAATCCTAATAAAACAAAAGAAAATGTTACATGGGAAATGGGTGACCATTTCCTTTCTAGACAAGAAGAACAGACAGCCATGGACTGCAAATGGGACATGGGTAAAATACAGAAAAACCTTTTACCAGCTATTAAGCAACTTTACCTGTGACCATTTTTGGAACCAAATATGTTATCGATCATGAGACATTCCCAATCAAATCAGAGACTTATATTCCCAGCTGAATGTGTCTCACGTACAATTGGCTTTCCTACCACGTGCCCTAATAGAGTATTTTAACTTTACCTAATTTCTTTTATTTGTTCTAATCAATATGGTAACTCCAGTACATCCTGCACCACACATGCTTCTCAGTTGCGGGTGCAATTTACTGTGGAAGAAATCAAAAAGGAATGTGACAAGGGCAGTTTGCCCACTGAAAGTGAAAAAAAAAATTAAAAAGCAACCTGGGATAATACAACTAAATCTGAAAGTTTTATTTTGCGTCAGGATTAAATTGCAACAGAGCTATACTCTATCCCCTGGACAAGAGAGCATAGGGCCAATGTAAAGATGTGTTTGCATAAGAACCTTTTGTATGACAACTCTTGTATTTTGACTGAAAACTTTGTAAGCTAGAAGGTAATTTTCCATGGTTCACAGAATTACCCATCTGGACAGGAACATTACCTATAAAATTCTTCCGACTACATGTGGGCGTGGTTGAAAGAGAACACCGTTCTAAAGACGTCAAAGTATGTAAGCACACCTTGTCAACAAACCCATTCACACTTATTCCCAGTGTGCAAAGGTAATCAGTTGTACTAAGGGACCTGAAAATCTGCTTGAGAGTAGGCTGACTGACACATCTTAATATATGACATATGTATCTGTTGGGGATACCTCTTTATGGGATTTAAAAATCAAGACCCACTGTGTAACTCTCTGGCTAATTTTGGGCCTGCATCCAACAGACACAGTATTGTGAAATCTATCACACCCACTACCCATTAAAGAACACTCTGACCCTTGGGAATCACTGGGTAGGGGCAGTGGCTAATTAGAATTGGGTTGATTAAGTGCATACCTATTGTATGAGCTATGATTACTTACTTGTGTTATCACTTCTGCTCTTTCTGTCTTTTCCCCTAGTGACCACTATCTTTATCACCCCCATGGACAACTTGTGAACTGAGGAAAAGTTCCTGGAAAAGTGTTTGAGCCAAAGGATGGTGTAAGGAAAACTAGTTCAGCAACTGTGCAGACAATCAGCTCTGACTGGGCCCAGAAGGGGGAGGCCATGGACCACTGACTCAAAAGAAGAGGAAGACTGAGCATGGGACTAATCAGCATTGGAATCAAGGGAATCATTTAACCAATAGAACAGGAGAACTGTGTACCCAATGAGCATTGATTCCTTCTTTTGCTAAAGCGTACAAATGGGGAGGAGTTTTGAGTGACCCTGGACCCCGATTCAGAGAAAACCAGAAGAAGACCAGTGGGATGATGTCTGGATCCTTGGGTGGTGATAACTTTTTACTCAATCTGTCTCTCTGTCACTCTTTTTCACTCCTCTCTTTTCTATTTCTTTCTATCTCCCTACTTCTCATTTACTGTTAAATGAAATCCGTGCTACTGTCTTCAGCATATAGTCTTTTGCAGCCTAATTTGGGTAGAGGCATCTCTCCAATAATTGGATCTTAACAAATGTAACTAAAATAATGTAGGAATTGGTTAAGCATGTTTCAACAAGAAAAAGGCCTGAAAGTACCTTTCTTTCTTAGCTATCAAAAATTCTGAAAATCTGTACAGTATTTTATTCTTGAAAGTAACATCTTGAGATTAAAGTGTCTTGAGAGACTGTATATGAAATGACTGTGAAAATGCTCATATACATGGAGCTTGTGCATCATCATTTCATTTACTAAAACAATGAGATCTGGAAGTTTTAAAGCCATTTTAGGGATCCAGACAGCTAACAATCTTTAGACTTCTTAGAAAACAAGTATTCAATATTAAGACATCCAGACTCTCAGCTTTAGAGATGCATTTTACAAAACAAGAACAAGTTTTAAAAAGGTCTCAATACCAATTTAAGTCTTTAAGCAAAACAAAAACCCTTCCCAAAGAAGAAAGAATATATGCATACCATACTGAGAAGACTAATAATATTTCCCAGACCCATTACATTTTCAAGCTGGTTCTCACCTTTAATTGAGAGAGACAGCCTTTAAGTATCTCTCTTAAATCTTGAATTCAAAATGACAAACCTACCCAAAGTAGGAATAATTGCTTGAGTAGATACTACTTCTCTGATTAGTTAGTATGTTTGCTCTTGCTTACCACACAGGTATTTCGTTGCAGGAAATTTATGATGAGAAATTTTCTTTCAAAGGCATATTTATCATTAGTCATTCTACTAAATTTGAGAGCAAACCAAAACTGTGTTAGCCATTTTATGACTGGCTTTTCTTCCCGGCCCTACACCAAAAGTTGCAACTGCTTATGGCCTTTAACTCTGTTCGGCTTCAGATGGTTTGAAGAAGGAAACCATTATATAATTGATAAGAATATGTAAGTTTGCGTTAGATTTGCAGGCAAAATATTTACCTACTAAAGACTAATATTTTAAATGGCAGTAATCAACTCTTTACTCATAGAAAAATATTTGTCTTACAACAAATAATAAATGTAATTATCTTTTAAAACATTCTTAACTGTAAAGTTAACTCAAAATGCCATTAGTTTAAAGTTAGAAAATTCTGACATGGTAGGATTTCTCACTTAGAAGACACAAATGTTTAGTTTTTCTTTAATCACACTGATTAAATTTCATTGTGTTTTTTCCCACTTCAAATTTATTATTACATCACAAAACAATAAGAAGGCAAATGAAAACCCATCGTGGTTGGATTTTGCACAGAAAGAAAACTTGATACGATGGAATTAGAAAAAAAACTACATGTAGGAAGGCGTCACAAATCTTTGCTTGCCTGATACCTGACTCTAGACAGTTCCACATTAAACCAGTATTAAAAGACAACAATAAAATATAAAAAAAAGTCAGAATGATTTCTAAAAGCAAGTCAAACTTTACCAAAAAAGTAGCATAATTAAACACTTACTTGCTTCTGTAGACATTGCTCTCGCCTTCTTTGTTTTCTCCTCAGGTTTTTTGACTTGTTTCGTTCTCTCTTACTCAGCTTTTGGTTGAAGGAAATACTCATAGGCTGCACAAGACCAATAGGTGTGATGTACTCTTTGTCTTCTACAGCCCTTGTAGGCAAGGAAAGGTTCATCACAAATGGTGACCCATCAGCAATGACGCTCCCAGAAGATTGTCCAGTAACTCCAAAATCACACTCACTTTCTGTTTCTCTGTGTAGTAATGTGGTAATGGAAGTAACTTGAAATTGGTTTTGCAGTATGTCAGCACAGGAACTATACAGATGAACTGTAGAACTACCATCTTTCCTACTGGTCTCTAACTGCAAGCCCCCTTGTGCGTAAACAGGTGAATTTTCATTTTGGCCACGGTTAAGTGTTCCCATACTGCAAGTTTCATATAACACAGGTGACAAAACAAGTCTTTCTCTGATATTTAAATCCAAGCTATGTGATCTTCTGCGAAAAGACTTTACAGTGCATGCATCTTCCACAGGATAGGAAGAAGGGAGATTTCTTTTTTGATTTAAGGCCTTTAAGGGAAGTTTTTTACTTTTTATCTCGTATGTGGGAGCTCTTACTTCTAGACAAAGTGCTTCTGTTAATCTTCCAGCACCTTTATTACTTCCAGCCATATAGGAAAGCCCTTGATTTTTGATTTCCAAAGTTGCAGTTACCACTTCATGACAGGTATCCTTGTTAAAACCAGACTGAATTTTGAGAAGCAAATGCTTTTCTGATGATTTTGACAATTTAGCAGAGAAAGGTGGCTGATGCTCAGTCCAAGTTCTCCAGAAATGTGTATTTACTAACTGTCCACAGGAACATTCCTTGTTGCAAACAAAGTTAAAGCCCCCTAAGCAGGCCTCACAGAATGGACAGTGCAATTTTCCAATTGTCCACTGAGCCTATTGACAAGAAAAGAAAAAAATAAAGCACCCAGCACGTTCACTGAAAATAAATGAGCAAGAAATAATTACTGGAGTTATTTTCTCCTTTAGTATGAAGATTTTCTTCTTGCTTTTTAAATACAATAAAGACACTTCACAGCAGAAAGAAAATCCACCATAAATAATGTTCTGGTCAAAGCTCTGCTTGCTACAGCGATAACCAATTCTAAGAAACCTAGAACACACATTTTAAAATGCAGGAGCTTTGAAATATGTTTAAAATCTGTCCATAGACAGAATAATGCTGCAATACTAATGAAAACATCAGATCCTTAAAGCATTGAAATCAATTACCCATGTTAATCTGGAATTGGCAAGCACAGCTTCTCAGCTGAGTGTTCTGAGTGCTGATACATTTCTTGCATACTAAGTACAGTGGAAGGAGATTTCTTTCAAAAAGAATACAGCTTTTCAGTTTGATTACCCCACAAAAGCTTAAAATGGTACTTGTATTTTGTTGTATGTAGCATTACAATATAATCTCTGTGCAGATACCATGACAAATCCTTAATACTCTACATATAAGGAGACAGTTGTTTTCATTATTTATAATTCTATGATTTTCTTTTCAACCCTGAAGGCCCTTTTTCCAAAGGAAATACATATCAAAGATCTATAAACTCCTACGTATTAATACAACTATTAGTCCTCCTACGTATTTAGGCAACTATTAGTATTTTCAGCAATTATATTTATCTGTCAGGAGCACTGTTGAGGACTAAAGTCACACAAGTGTTTGTAGGATCAAAGCCCAGACAAGAAACAACATTATCAACTCCAGTCACACTTGACTCACTTCAGTGTCTAAAGAGCCATGAATACAGAAGATGCCCAATATTTCTAGTTTAAGTATTGCTTTCAGTTGCAAATGTCCTCTACAGTAATTTGGGAAGATGTGTCCATAACTGATGCTTGTCCCATAGAAAGCTACAGAAAATGTCAGGAAAACCAATTTTGTAGTTTCAGATAAAACAACAGCAACTTGTGTGGAAAAAAGTTTACTTTTCACACACAATGCTACAAGAAGTTCTGGAAACACTTATTTGAGAAACTTACTCCTGCCTTGTGGGTTAAAACCTCAAAATTACACAAAATATCAAAGATGCGTCTTTCATTGCTGGACAGGTCTTTAACTTGGGGGAAAAAAATGGTTTACATATAACTAAAGACTTTCAAATTCTTGAGAATTCTGTGAACATGCAAAATCTCTCTCAGTTTATAAGGCTGACCAATGTGTTCATATGCCATCCCCAAAGAAGAATTAAGCTTGTTCAGAGATTTACTCCTAAATCTCCCACACTCCATTTCCCAGATGCCAGGGGCTAGACACTAAAATTACTGGAAAAGCACTTTCTAGTGACTTGAGTCTCTCTAGAATGGAATAGCATGCTGAATCTTCAAATGGAGAGGAGGAGTGAATAATGAAAATTAAAAAGGCTAGAAGCCTGGAAAAAATGGAAATGCATGACACAGTATAGAGGAAAAAGGACATGTCTACGTCCCATGTGCACAGAGACTGGGAGATGAGGTGTGGTACACAAGGAGCCCGGAATTGATTTAGCATTAGTTTGGCAACGGAGTGTGGAAGCATTGACTCAGTAAAAGAAGTAACAGCCTACTAGTGGAGGAGGTGGTAGGGGGAAAATCAGCAAGATCTGAAGGGGAGCTAAGGGTACACAGACTTAGTGATGGACTGCATAAAGAGGAAAAAATGGAAGTGGTTAGAAAAAGAAACCAAAACAAGTGATCTGTAAAAGAAATGCAGGTCAATAAAGGTCACTAGCAACACTAGCTAGATATTTGTAATTACTGAAGATTGTCTATACACTAATATGTACATGAAATCCAAGGGGATTGGTTAAGAACAGGGACAGATGGCAAAAAAGAACCGGCTGAGAAGCAGTGGGTTTTTACAGCCTGCAAATAGACTTTGCGCTTATGTAAAATGATTTAGCCTTTGATTCAGGAGTCATACAGGAGAAAATAACATATGAGCACAAAATTATTCAGAGCCCAGGAGGATCTGGAGATAAGTCAGAATTGTTTAACACCCCCTACCCTCCCCCCCCCCCCGCCCCATTTATCCATAAAAACACAGGATCTTGCCAGAGGAGATAGAGTGAACGAGGCAAGAGTTCCAAGGATATTAAGTGACACAACGAACACAAAGATGTCGAAGGGATACACTAAGAATTGCATTCTCTGCCTTCTTCTCCAGAGGAGAACTGCTCCTCTGCAGCCTCAAGCAAATATGTTAAGCCTTTTCTGGGCAGTCTATGGGTATTTTGTATTTGTATTTCCTCAGTCCCCCGTTTGACCCTCCAGGTTTTCAAATGCAGAAGCAAAAGGCGCAAAAGAATAATTTAAGAGCTAAAGGTGAAAGGAATAATATTACTATCAATATTGAATCCAGTTATACTGAAATAATTTAAGAGGCAAAGTACTGTAAAAAACTGCATCCTTATTATTAAGGATTCATGATTAGGCAATATTGTAAAGTGAGGATATAACTCATGAGATGTAATTTTCAAACACACTTCCAAGATTAGTGTTTCTGAATATAACTATTCTGTTATGTTCATTGGAGTGTAAGAGATCACTAATTTTAAAAAGTTTAATTAATGTTTAACAAAAAAAAAACCCAAATAGAACAACAGAAAGACAGAAGATGATTTTTTAAAAATTTTTGAATTCTTAGTTTTACAGTCGTAACAATTTTTTTCTCTTTGTGCATAATTTTCAGTATAGATTTGCTTAGGACAGAAGTTACTTAAAATATAGTAAAATTTTACACTGAAGTCTAAGGAGAAAGGACTGCAACTATCATTTACTTATCAAAAGCAAAGATTCATAAAAGAAAATCTGTGTGGCAAAAAAGAGCACTTCTTCTACTTATTAGTATCTATGCAACAACATTAACTTCTAGATCTAAAACAACTTAAAGAAAATAACAACTGAGGCAGTCAGTACAACAGGAAATTTACGAGATGGTTTGTAATTTCAAATGGGCAGTTAAAACTCAAAAGCAGTGACACTGGCTTGTCATCAGATCTTTGAATTTGCAGGAAGGTATCTACTTTCTATTCATATGACATAAGAGCACATTAAGCATAAAAGACTTAAGTACAAAACACACTATATTCCGAAAACTGAACTCTTAACAAATCTCCAGTCCACTTTTATGGGGAAACGTGCTTCTTGCTGTCACTGTCAACCTATATGTTAGTACTGCAAGATATGGTGATCAAAACAAAGCAAACACCAAAGCCTAGGTAATAAATATAATATTAAGCATCTAAAAACATGCAGAGATGCCCATGACAGTTATTTGGACAACCATAAATACATCCATCTGTTAAAGAGCAGGACACAGAATTTGTAGCTCTTCTGCATATATTAAAAAAAAACCAAAATGAAACAACATTTAAGAGAGGAAAAAAACATCTGTAAATGCTAATCGTATAAGTTTCTGAGAAGAATTTCCTCAGTTATAAGGCCTCTGTAACACACATAGACCTTGACAGAAAAATGTCCTTGAAACTTGTTCTATTTAATTATTTTACGTTTTCAATGGTAAAGATTCAAAGCAAAAAAAAAAACAACAAACACCTACCTTTTCAATGACACATTTCACCCACTCTGGAATGGCTTCTAAGCTCACATGCCATACATTGCTAGAATTCTGAGCAGCAGCTGAAGGCTGTGATATCTGTTAATAAAACAATTGTATTGATACTCAACATTTACGTAAGCTTTTTTTTTTCTTTAAATATAGCCAGAAGTCAGCTTCCCAAATTCAGTAAACATTAACAAATGATAAACCTCAAATATGATGTGCTTCTTTAAGCAAAAAATCAGGTAGATACTGTCAATAATTCTGTTTTTGAATCTAAAAACATTGGACAAACTCCACTGTGGAGAGGAATGCATCTGGAGGTGGTTTTGTTTTGTTTAAAAGAACAGAAAGTATGCAGTTGCAGGCCTTTCAAGAACATTTGGAAATTGATTTTAGAATCACTGTCAGCTGGCACAATTTTTCAGTAAAGACAGAAATATGTAAGTTATAGTTTACATGAAGACTATGATCAGCAATACACAAATGCAACAGGTACTTTCAAATTAATTTTCTAATGCTTTTTAGAATAACTAGGAGAGAAACCAGGTAATCTTAGCAGCTTTACAATTTTTACTGCAATAATGTGATCAACTGAAGAGAAAAAAAGTCTAAAACCTGTAGCATTTTACTAACTGACACTAAAATAAAACCAATTACCTAACTAAAGTAGAGTTATAGGGATGGCTAAAATTGTAAGGAAACCCTGGTGAGAAAGTCCTAAAATCAGTTGTTAAAATTTATGAATATGGAAAGTTGTGGACGCCTGTGTTATGAAAGTCATTGGAATAAAAGTTTCATTCTGCTGAAAATTAAAAGTGGGGCTATAGACAGAAGGTAGAAGTTTTTTAAAATTCTCCAAGTGTTGACAGAAGACAGATAGATCCATTTATGATGTCTATGCTATTGTTTTTGTCCTATCTGTGGTGACTACCTGCACGTCAATTTGGATATAATTCTAAGTGTATACACTGTGTTTGTAACTTCAACATTTGTTTTAAAATTTGTTCTACAATTTTTCATTCGTATTTCAGCTATGTCTTTGTTTAAAGGCCGAAAATTCATCAATGAAAATTTGCTGAAAACATCATAGTACCATCTTTGCCTGCCAACCTCTTCAGATACAGCACTAAATTACACTTTTTTCATCTGCTATCTACATAACTGGAGCGGAAGCTACTTCAGTCATGTGCACAATGATGGTGGATCTCCTGAAAAGCTCCCCCAGGGGGAGTTTGGACAAAGATACCTCCTTCTTTTCACTACATTTTTTCCATGGAAGTGTGAATGCAAAAAGCCTGGATGCAGAGAGATTTCTCAGTTTTCTGACAGTGTCTGTGTGAAAGCCTTGCAGAAGGAAATACTCTGTCATGGTTTTATTCTGTGTAATTATCCTTCTGTTTATTTTAATAAAGACAATATAAATTACTGAGCAGGGCATAACACCACTCAGGGCAGAATAATCTTCTGAACTATTTTTGTGCACAGACTATGGCCCATTTTTAAAAAATGAAGAGCAAAATTTTCTGATGTAGGGATATTTCACACACAGTTAACTACCATAGTGGAAATTAGAATCAGTCTTTAAAATACACCTTATACACAAAGAGTTGTCCATTAAGAGATATTAAAACAAAAAAATGACTGCTTTAAAACCATCAAAACCAAACCCCATTTTTACATTAGAAATGGTAATTCTCTACACAGGCTAGTAGTCAAGTGTCCACAAACACCAGCCTTCATGTTGCAGAACATGAAGGTGACCACTGCCTACTCGGCTTCACTACAATTACTTCTTACACTACTCTCTCCAGAATTGCCTATGCTTTACTACTTATCTCCACAAGAGATTAGTCACAAAATGAGGCTAAGTCTAATACTTCTCCTTCATTTGAAAAAAATGGCACCAGAAGAACTTACAAACTCCTTCAGAAGAAGCTATACTTACTTTGGATGGTTTTTTTCCATTACATTTTGCAAGAAAAACAGAATTTGCTATATATTTCCTACATCTCCAGCACTGCAGAACACAAGCCTCTAGGCTGTTCATTATCTCAACTTGTGATTTTTCAGCTCTGTATGTTGACCTGTAAAGACCACAAAACATACAATTTGGTCACCTGTTGAAACCACCACTTTTCTCTTACGACCTTGAAGTCCATAAATATTCTCACCACCACAGAGAAGACTAATACTTTACTTATAAACACTCTCTCATCTTGTATAGCATGCCACCTAGATGTTTTAAATAGTAAAGTGTAACAGCTGGTTTTATTTCCAGGTTGCATAAAAGAACTAGAAAGCAACAACAAAACAACTAAAACCAAAATAAAATAAAACAAAACTGGCCAATCAACCAAACAAGTAACTTGTCCAATATTTGGAAAAAGGACAAGAGAACTCCAGTTTTTCTAGAATATGTCCATAGGAATAAGACATTGCTATCCTAAGCAATAAATAAACATACAGACATATAATAGCACATAACGAATGCCAACATAAAACTATAGATGACAAAGACCCTTCTCTCAACATGCCCCTAGAAGCTTGCTCCCTTAAATTATTTTGTGTGCAAGGATCAGTGCTACTGGTGCAACTGTTTTTCATGGACCTGTATTAACCTCATTGTGAAACAGGACCTAAATTAAGACAACCAGAAGGACAAGACGAATTCTGTTTTTCTTCTTTTGTGTCTTGCTGTGTCCTGATTGTCTCTCTGGTCTTCTCTAGCATATTCCAAAGTCTTCCCTTTTGGTCATGTTTTCTCCAAAGATCCTCTGACTCTTCTTTTCTATGTACTTATGTTTTTACCCCTTTGTGCTAGCTACATGAAGAAACAAGAAAATCTTTTTCATCTACACATCAACTCAAGCCCTATTCTAGAGTTATGCCTACTCAGAGTGCTAAAGCACACGGTGCTCACTGATGGCAAAGTTGGAGTATAAAACTAAAAATCAGTGTCAGAAGTTTCAGAGTCCAAACATCTGATTTTGTGTCAAAAGTTTCAGAGTCCAAACATCTGATTTTGCAACTATTTTAACATCTAATTTTTTTTAGTTTTCACTAACTAAAGAAACTTCGAGGTCTTCACTACAGGCTGTCTGAAGAGCAGTTTGCCTTGTTGAAACATTCAGACTTTTGCATTTTTCTCATTTCTACCTCTCCTTTTTCTGCCTTGTTTTCTGATTTAATCAAAGACAACGAAACACACAGAGAGGTTACTCATTAGCTTTTATTTACATCTGAGGTCTTTGTTTATCACATTTTCTACTTTTTCTACAAAAGTAAAGGTGTGAAATATAATTTGACAAGGACAAGCAGAAATGTGTGTACATACAGTAGACTCTGCACTCAAGTGTACGTGCAGTTTTTAACAATCAGATTCACCCTAAGATTAAAAAGTGAAATACGATAAATTAAAATGAATTTTTGTTAAGGGTCCATTAACATGTCTTAAGACAGCCAAGCAGAAGATCATGGAAGAGACACTTAAATAGAAGATAAGAACTTATATTAGTAACCTGTCTTGTTCCTGACAAAAATGGAATGATTCAAATGCTTTGTCTTACGCAGAACTTTAGTTTTTACTTAACTTAAACTTAGTTTTCACTAACTCCCATATATCAGTGCTGCTACTTTCTGTACCAGACACATTTCAAAAGTAGAATGTATAAAATAACTAACCTGTCTATGAATGATTACTTAAAAAAAAAAAGTAAATTCAGACCCTGGTAAATTTTAAAAATACTGTGTATCACTTTGCTGTTAAAACATTAGGTACCACAGGATACTGAAAGAATGATTATCAGCTATGAATTTCTTTCTATCACTCAAACACTTTAAAGCTGTTCTAATTAATTTATTCTTCACAAATTCATAACACACTTCTAGAATGAATTTAATTTTACAACAGTTCAGTGAGAGCCTCAAATCTAAGACCCACCAGGATGGACTGAAAGACATTTTGCATGAGGCTAGCTCAGACATTCTTTTTAGACACAGCCATATCCTAATCTACTGAAATACATTCTTGAAATGACATGAGATGTACTTTGCATCACTTCTTATGTCGTATTTTTTTATCCAAATGATATATTTAAGTCTCTGTATACACTCTGTTCTCCTTAGAGAAAAGCATGCTTTGCTATCTGTTGAACAGCTGCTTCATTTGAAGCTGATGACGCTGGAGCAGGGCAAAAACCACTTGGTGATAGACCTCTCAACAATTTAGATAAAAGACTGATGAATAAATGCACTTGCTATATTTAAAAGACAAGGTTCAAGTCATGCAAACAAAGGCTCTCTAAGGATCACTGGCATTTGAGGGGATGTAAACATCCTCCTCATCTACATAATATCTTTCAAGCTTTATTGCAAAACAAAAGGTCTTTCATTTATTTATTTATTTGTTTATTTAATTAGTTAGTTAGTTATACACTTCGAAAGGTTCTTTTTAGTTCAGCATATACCTTTTATTTAAAATAACACTTACATAAGACAAATGAGTGCATAGTATACATGTAATAACACACATAGCATGAGTTACATTTTGTGTAACCAAGAATGCTGATAGTGAACTACATGGAAAAAATCCAACTCAAGTGGATACTTTTTTTAACATTATAGTACGGTAGGCTGAAGTGTCTTTCAGGCCTAGCAGTATTTAAAGAGTAGAACTCCTGTAGGTCTATTAAAAATCTGCGTCTTTTGGCAGTTCTTACAAAGTACAGAAGAAACTCTACAGATGCACGTTAACACATTGCAGAGGTTTCTACACACATCATGTTTCTCATTTATCACATTGGCATTCACTTTTATTTTGCTTTTTTTTTTTTTTTTTTTTTTTTAGTTTTCCATTTGAAACTCCAAAAATAGTGTCAGGCCCTGAGTGGGCATTTTCATCTTAACACTGGGTCATGTGTGTTGTGGCTGTACTGCTTTCAGGTCAGTAGCTTTGTGTGAGCTCATGTTTGCCTCCAAAATAGCATGCAGATGTATCAGGGTGTTAAAAAGCCTATATTCTTCCATAGCTTTTGTTTGATGACCTTAAAACTCTTTTCTATTATTTCATACCAGTAAAACCAGTAGCAGAGTCTTAAGACTTCCTTTCCAAGTCAGTCTCAGTTCCCTTACTAGAAAATAATTTGTCTAATCTTCTCTTAGAGACCTCTGATGCAGATTTCACAGCCTTCTCAAACTATTTCATTGACTCCTTATCTTTTATTATTAACTTTTCCCCTAATACTTAAATGGAATTTTCTTGTAATTTCCCTAATTTGCTGTGAATACAGAGAACAAAATTGCTCCCTTTCTTCCGGGTAAGAACATTTTACAACTTTAAACACTTATTATTAGATATTAGCTCCTCTATAATCTTATCTTTGAACTAAATAAATCTTTCTCTTTTTCCTCAGAGATAATGCTTTCTTGATCTCCCAACCATCACTGCTATTTTGTGAACTCTTTCAAATGGGTCAGCTATTCTTGCTGAATGCAAGTTCTGGATGCAGAACTCACTGAAGTTTTACCAGCTGAGGAGACTAGACAGATTACATACATTTTCAAGGGGGGAAAAAAAAAGAATAATGCCTATTTATATCTAAATTTTTTATAAAATCCAAGTTACATAATGTATTAGGTTTTGGTCATTCTGTCTTCAAAAAGATTGCTAGGAAAATTTAAGTACAACTTCAATTAAAAAATCTCAAATGTTCACAGTGAAGAACTAAACACAAACCCCTAAATTTCTGTAGAAATCTGGTCTAGAATTTCAGCTATCTTTCCCTTCATTCACAAATACATAAAAATGTGAAAATAAGTACAGTGGCCCAAATGATTATCAATGTCTTTTGTTCAAAAATCACCTGCAACCCTTTCAGAATACTGCAGCCATGAAAATTACAATAAATTAGGCTGCAGCAAGAAACTAGGGCACTGAAACTTGAGCAGTAGTTACTGAGAGTCTTCAAAAAATACTAGATGGGTGTCAGCTTTGTAGGATGGCAGAGAAAAGCTAGATGAGCTGTCCTAGCCAACAAGAGCCCATACCAGAAGTTCCTGCACCCAGAAAAGGAGGAACTGGTAGTTTACCCAACACAGAAACAATCATGGAAGACATTAGGGTACACTTAAAAACTTGCTGCTAGTTTCAGATCTCCAAAGTATTTCTGCTTAAAGAAATGCTTTAAGAAACCTACTTCAACAGTATTTCACAATAAAATAGCACTTAAGATAGGGAGACAGAAGAGAAAATTTAAAGAACTGTCTCCAGGCTGCAGAAGAAAAGCAGAAAGATGCATCATCTGCTCCTGTGCGTCTTCTTCTCGTCTATGAACTCTTCTACCAGTTCAGCCACTGTGTGATCAGCTTCCATATCCTGGAAGCTAATGACAGTGATGACTAGTTGATGACAGAGGGTGGCCAGCGTGTGACACTCTTTCTTTCGTAGCAAAACTAACCATGCAATTAAAAGGAAGTTAAAAAAGAAAAAATTTTAAAAAAAAGGTTACTTGCAACGTATTTCTTAACTTGCTAAAACACCCTACTACATGCTGCTGAAGTCAACAAGTCTTCCAGACACAGCTAGGGTGTGGAGTGTGTAAATGGCTTTGACAGGGAACAGACCTGGCGGGTCAATGAAAGACCACGGATCGGCGTGTAATCTCTTTTTTCCCGTGAGATTCCAAGATCAGAGCTGCCTGTTTCGTGCTCTTACACATACAAATATTAGCTGTTGCACAAAAGAAAGGCCGAAACAAGCAGGAACAGGGTGCCATTGTCCCAGCGCAGCGCGGGACACCAGGCTGAGCACCGCAGCAGCCGCTGCCCCCGGACACCCCGGGGCCCGCCCAGGCCCGGCCTGGGCGCGGCGGGTGCTGAGGGCCGGCGGCAGCCCCGCCGAGTTAACCCCGGGCAGTAAGGAGCGGGGCTGCACCTCAGGCGGGCGCCGGGCTCGCCCAGGACGGACAGCCCGGCCGCTCCCCCGGCTCCGGGCGGGTGTCCGCACCACCGCGCTCACCCCGCGCCCCCCGCGTCCCCCGGCCCGGGCCCGGGCCCGGCTCGGCTCCACGGGCGGCTGCGGCGCCTCCCGCCGCCCCGGCCCCGCTCTGCTCACCGGGCCGCGCCGTGCGAGGCTGCGATGAGGACGCGACGGCACTGGAGCGACCGGGCGGGCGGGGAAGGGGCTGCGCAGCAGCAGCTGCTCCTGCGAACGGGAAGAGACGGGAGACAAATGGCGGCGGAAAGCGCTCCACCACGTCGGCCCCTGCCCTCGGGCGGCACACGGCGGCAGCCCGGGCCGCCCAGGCGGCTGCTGCGTCCCGCGTCCCCGCGGGAGCCCGGCACCCTCGCCGGCGGCGGGGACAACCCTGCTGTAGCGAGGACGAAGACAGTGCCCGCGCCAGCCTGCGCCGCGCCGAGCCCTGAGGCTGGCACATCCTCTCGTCTCCTGACTGGCAGAGATGGAGCGGGGTGGGGTCAGCCCGACGGCAAGCTGTGACCAGGGAGAAGAGAGGCGGAGGGAGTTAGGTTAAGGGAATGAACGAAAACTTTTCAATAGGTACTGTGACAGAAACTGCGTTCCCTCAGGCCCGAGGAACAAGCCCAGACCCAGAGATCGTACAGTCACAGAGCGAGGCCAGGGACATCGCAGGGACCGGCGAGCGCCTGCCAGCCGTCACCTGCTAGGCTGGGTGTCCTCAGCAGCCCCCGGCTGTCCTAATGTGCAGCAAGAGAAAGGAGGAAGCATTAAATGAAACGGGGGCGGGAATGAAGTACACTTATGAATCGTTGTAGGAAATTGCTGCACATCACGCGGGGCTCCATGGCAGGAAAGGCGGCACGGCGGCCCCTGGCCGGTGAGCGTCTGTGCCGCGGCAGCCGAGAGCAGCGAGCTGGCGAGTTCCGTGCGGCGTCTCGTGCGCCTCCCTGGGGATTTGGTCTCTTGCGGTGGCACCGTGGCTTCACCGGGAGCCGATACGTGCTCGTAGCTGACAATCTGCTAATGATGGTTGCTGCGCTTCAAACACAGGAAGGGAGCAGTTTTAAAGCAATGTGAGAGTAAGAAAGGCTAGAAGATTGCTGAGGAAAATAAAATTAGGGTCTGTTCATTTTTTTGCCTGTGGAGATGACTTGGAACCCTGAAAACTGCATTTCGGGCTTTCCCCTCTATTTCTGATATATAATTTCTGTGATCTTTGTATTTCAATGTACAGTCCCTGCAGGTCAAGAAAAGGTTATATTATCAGGTAGCTGTTTTGGATAATGTAGGACTCACAGTAAGATCTAGGCTCTCATGGAGACCAAAGTGCACTACCACCATTTTTTTTTCCTAGTGCTCTCATTTACCTGATCTTTTTATTAGTATTTTCTCTTTGCTACCCTATTATTATTATTTCTACCCTATTATTACAGAATATCCTGTAAGAATAGAATTATTTGGTTGTTTGGGGTTTTTTTTAACTTGGGAGAGTTATTCACTTCTTGCTATTTGCAGACCTGTTCATGTGAAAAGTTTTCAAACAACAGTGTGACACAAATGTTTTAAATAACAGTATAAAAACATTCATTCAGAAAGCCGTATTCTTTTTGGTATTTACAGCAAGCTAAGTTCCTTTATATTTGTTTGTGCTTAAACAGTGTAATTGGATGTGGTGAGTTTTAAAAAAACCCAAAACCTGAACTAACAACAAGCCTGTGCTACAATGAACTATATTCTTATCTTACCATTTTCCCATTCCATGGTCAGAAAAGCTGTTGTTTTTATTTTTGGAGGAGATGATTGTTAGGAGCTTTTTAAGTGATCATTACATTAGATTACAACATGAGATGTTGTGCTAGTTGTTACATTTTCTTTCTTAGTGTAGACCCAATAAAGAACATGACAAGTAGGATGCCCCAATAATTAAATTCTGTTTTGCTCTTCCAGGATTGTACAGTAATTATATGTAGGAGAAACAGATTATTTTTTAAAAATAGTTATAGTGTGCTACAGTATGCTCAAATTTAGACTAAAAGGACTATTAGAAAAAGCAATATTTATCAGTAATAAGAGCTGCAGCTTATAAGGCACTTTTTAGCAAACTTAATTCATAAAGCTGTAGAGCAACACATGAAATAGATGAATGAAAGCAATAAAATACAGATTAAAATTGATGAGTTTAAGATATTTCAGACCTCAACTTCTGACATAAAATAATGTTGAAAGTATTAGGAGAGAGATATTTTAAATTTTTTTCATGTCATTTGCTTCCGTTTAAGTAGGATGTAGGGTTGGACTACTTGGATTTAATGGAATCCCACGGATAAGGTGAAATAGTCATGAAGGTGGCACTGGGGGTAAGAAATGAAAAGGACCGTATGGCTCACGTCACAGGAACAGCAAACGGAATGAAGAAAAATGAAACTTTGCTACTGGCTATAAGAGCCATTCAGCTGTACTGTGTGGTTAACTCTATTTATTATCTTACAGGTAGTGTTTGTCTATCACAGGGCAGCTGGACTGTGCAAGGCTAGAGAGGATGAATTAAGGAGGTTAATGGATATTGCTTGTGCTGTGGCTTTGGGACTCAGGACAGGCTGATGCAGTAGATAATTCCAAGGCAGGCTATATAAGAAATGCCTTTTCCCGGGATAGCCCCTTAAGTCTGTGGTGGGAGTTCAAGGATCAGTGCCAAACTGACACAGTAGTCAGAAACCAGAGAGTGTCTTTGCTGTTCTGAGGCACTGACCGTGTCTCGGGAAGACTGTACTGAAGGTCTGTGCAGTGGGTCACTGAACATGGAAGCACCCCGCAGGGCTGTAGTGATTTCTGTGTACACAGCAGCACATTCTGTTCTCATGTCCATGGCAATGGATGTGTCCAGCTCACAGGTACTCTGTGAGAACTTCTTAACAAGTAGTCATGTATTCCAATAATCACACCAGGAACATGTTATTTCTATTCCAATTGTGTTGATATAACTGCCTGGGGGAAGGGATAACCTAATTGTCATTCCTGTAGAGTTACTTTCTTTACCAAAATACTTCTTCAATACAAGAAGTTCCATTTTCTGCAGCTATTTGGTAGTGCACTAATGACTACCCATGGCATTAACCCAATCTGTAATCCCTGTTTCTTCAACTCATTAGGTTGCTCTGTTACATGGGGTCATCTCCAAGACCTGCATGTCTATTATTTGGTCATGTGTGCTGGGGGAAAATAGCTTTAAAAAGGGCCAGAGAGGGAGCATTAGGAGAAAAGAATGATGAAATGGAAATAGTTGGGTAGAACTTTTGGAACTTGATACTGAGCACAGAAGAAAAATTATCATTGCCGTTACCTGTTAGGTTTTTTTGTTTCTTTTTTTGGTTTGTTTTGGTGTTTTGTTTTTTGTTTGTTTGTTTTTCTTTTCTAAGCAGCTTGCATATTTGAACAGCATTGTGTCAAGAGAAACCCAATGAGCAGCACTGGCCTCTTTCACCCTTCACTATAGGATTAGTTGTTGGATTAATTTTGGTAACCCTAGGCACTACAATAGCCATAAAGCATAACATTTTTACTATATGGAGTTTATATTTTTGGGTATTATTATCCTATTGAGAATACAGCCTGACTTTCAATTCAGCACATTGTTGAAAAGCTTTTCCTATTACAAAGTAAATTGTAAGACAATTGCATTTCATATCCTTTTACTTGAAGATAATGGTTTATATTTGATTTGTAAATCTTGTGATACTCCTATAAGAAATTTAAAGTCTATACAGAATATCCATCGATTTACAAAACATTTGCTTTGCTTTGCTTTTGCTTCTTTTTGAAAAGTAATCAAATCCATCTAAAATTGCTCTGTGTGATGATAGGCTGGATTATAGCTAGGCAAAACATTTATTGTCACATAGGACTAGGTCTAATAAAGTAATTCTTATTATAGTTTTCTTAATTTATGGTTGCTTATTCCCTGGAATGGACTCCAGAGCTGTGTTAAATGTCGGGATCCTTTCTGTGCTTCAGAATCCTGCTGGTCAAGGAATCCTGCTATCTTTAGAGAGGATAAAAGAAAACATAAAAAAAACATGTACTGCAAATACAGTAAGTCTCTGAACTTTGTTGCTAATCAGCTGTTGAGAGCTAGCTCCTAGAAGGAAACTACTTGTACAGAAAAGAGATTTATCCCACATTTCCCACAACTTGGGAGGACATACTAGTTATCCAGCTGAAAATAAAGGCACTGTTTTTTTCTTCTCCATGGTGGCACGGTTTCAAAGAATTTGTGATCTGTGGGAATGTACAGGATGGAGAACATGTCTGTGCCCAAAGAATTGTGGAGCTTACATCAGAAAGGGAGTATCAGGGATTTTGAAGGAAGAACTTAAGTGTTGTTCACTAAACAGGCATAACATTGCACTAATAACCCTTTGAAGGCGGTAATATGTTATATTTAGTTTGTGTGAATAATACCAACATTATCATTAAGCCAGTCATTCTAAATTTTGATCAGGGATTTTGATTAAGTTGGTTCAGTTTAGTTTTCAGCAATGAAAACCAAGTGTATCTTCAGCTAAAGTGCTTGACTTGTAAAGTGAGCTTAGATAAGCTAAAGAAATTCAGCCAGTCTGAACTGCTCAGGAATTTGGGGAAGATATCTGAAATTGAAGTTAAATTTCTTTAAAAACCCAAGAATTTTATATCCAAGCAAGGATAATACTTTCAGAAATAATGTTAGAATGAAATGGATAGTTACTTGAAGCAGTATTTTAAACAGACCTTCAAGGAACAGAAAAGACCAGAAAGGAATCAAAAAATACCTATCAGCAGATAACATCTTTTTTTAGAATGTGGAATAGCAATTAAAACTGCTTAAATTGAAGCTGGATTAGAACTTGCAAAGAATATTAACTTTATAACCTTGGCTAGGTTAGAGAATTGGAAAATGAGTGAGATTCAGGTGACTGATATACAAGGTTATGCACTTTGAGATTGCTGGCAAGATTTTCTGCTATCAGGTGGTGACTCATCAATTGGAAGCAATAAAGAGGTTAAGTAATGGAGTATATTAATTGATCACAGGGTGTCTGTGCATTGACTGTGTGATGTAGCTCTGAAAAGACTAATTCTGCCCTGGACTGTGGGTGTATTTCCAGTATATGTAGGTGAATATCAGTGCTCTGGTAATTTTTAGTTTGAAATAATATGGATAGTGAGAATAATAATTTTTTTAAAAATTAATTTGGGCTAGAGTAGACACAAAGAAAAATATGAAGGTGATAAAAATGGATAGAGCCTGCTTTATGGGAAAACAGAAATAGCTGTTCTTACTCAGTTCAGCAAAACAAATGCTGTGAAAAGTTTTTCTTGATAGGTCAACACGGAGGAAATAAAATATTATTGCAGCCTTATATAACTTAGAAAATATATACAAAAAACCCCCCACAAATTAATTGGCCAATAAGAAACTTAGTTTTTGAAAAGTTGTAGTTGTACTACCAGGGAAATTATTGGAAAAGCTTCCTAAGAAAAATATTGGAGAAAAACACCAACTAACTTGAAGTACAGCTGTCTGGTATGAAGTTTACAGAAGCTGGTGGTGGTACTTTTATTTTTAATGTGAATGTGAAAAGAAGATTATCCTTGGTAATATGCTAACTTATGAGTGTGTCTCTGTGTTCTTAGTCCTGATTTCCTTTCCCATGAGAGGCACTGTCATGTCAGTGCTTAATATGTATATAAAGATAGTATTTCCTAAGTAGTGTAAAAATATCTTTTATATCCTCCAGCGGGAATATAAAGGAATTCAGGGTTTTTTCAATGCTGCTGTCATTCAAACATTCTGAACAGCTCTGCACAGTAATTTCTATTTGGTGAAGTTTAATCTTTCATAACACTGCAGCATCATCCTCTGTTTTACCATTGTCTAAATTAAATCCTTGTAAATATTTTTTTATTGCAGCATTATATGAAGCAGTTTGAAATGCATTTCTTTTCTAGAATTATCAATATAACTTTTTGATAGGAATGGGTAGAAAAGAGTGAAAATTTCTTTCACTCATTAGTGCTAATGCCAACATGTGCCAGGCTTGTTCTTAGGCTGAGATATAAAGAAATTACCTATAGAATGGTTTGGATTGAAAAGGACCTTAGAGATCATCTGGTTCCAAACTCTCCTTCCATGGGCAGGGACATCTGCCACGAGACCAAGTTGCTCAAAGCCCCATCCAGCCTGGCCTTGAACACTTCCAGAGATGGGACATCCACAAAGTCTCTGGGCAACCTATTCCAGTGTCTCACAACCCTCACTGTGAATAATTTCTTCCTAATATCTAATCTAAATCTGCCCTCTTTCAGTTTAAAACTGTTAGTCTTGTTCTACTGCTACTTGTTCTTGTAAAAATTCCTCTCCAGCTCTCTTGTAGGCCCCCTTTAGGCACGGGAAGGTGCTATAAAGTCTCCCTGGAGCCTTCTCTTCTCCAGGCTGAACAGACCCAACTCTCTCAGTCTTTCTTCATAGCTGAGGTCTGATCATCTTGGCTCTGAACTCATTCCAACAGAACATCTTTCCTGTGCTGGGACCCCAGACCTGGATGCAGTGTTCCAGGTGGGGTCTCACCAGAGCAGAGCAGAGGGGCAGGATCCCCTCCCTGGCCCTGCTGGCTGCACTGCTTTGGGTGGAGACAAGGAGACGTTTGGCTCTCTGGGCTGTGAGTGCCCATGGCTGGGTTTTTTCCAGCCTCTTGCCTGGTTACTATGCTGTTAAACTGAAAATTGTTTTATCTTTTAAGTAGTGTTTGTCTTTTATGTAAATGTATATATGCCTAATGTATATAATCTTATGCCTTACAAATATTAATTAGAGCTTAAGTAGAGAGAATTAGTAATTTGTCTGACTGCTGAAGAAAACAATGTAATCTGTTTTTGATTTTAGAAGACACTCCAGCTTAAAGAACCACATTATCCTTGAGAACAGATCAAAATATTAATTTCATATGACCTGTTTGAGTGGATATATACTGTGAACAAGGTATTTTTGTAGAAATCATTATTTCCACAGATTGCTCTGTTGTATTAAATTATCTTTTTATTTCCTTTTAATGACAATCTGAACTCTCTTTAGTCTGCAAAGTTGCTGGAACTTAGCAGATAAAAATCTTTGTACATAATAAAAGAGTGGGCAATCAATTTATCTCTAAATTACTCTGGAATTAGCGTGTTTATATATATGTTTCAGTTTCAATTATGTAATTAAAATATTTAATTATGAAAAACATACTTGTCTTACACTCAGAAGACAATGTCCTCATTCAGACACCAATTTCAGTTGAGACAGAAAGAGTATTGAGATAATTTCTAGCTTTACTTTTTTTAAAATTATTTCTGTTTCACAGTTTCTAAGTTGAGAATTGTGGTCTGACAAATTCTATGTTGCACTTGCTATTTGCAATTTGATGGCATAAGAAAACCAAAATGGAGATCTTTGAAGCTTTATAACATGAGACTGTGTTCAAATACTCTTTTGTTTTATTCGAAAGAACCTCCTACACTTTTCCCTGATTATGCATAATATTTTTACTGTTGCTGAAACATGATACCTATGAATTCTCCTGACAGATCTCATAGAGATCCAAAATTCTTATCATATAGTAATCTAAAATATGTAACATAATATGATGCTACATTAAATAGTGTTTTCACTTTAGTTATTTATCCTTTACCAGATTCTACATAAATTGTTACCTCACTGCTTTTGCCATGGAAGTCCTTCTCTAATCCTTGAATGTAAATCTTGGTTTTATCCCAAGAAACAGGCCTATTAAAGTAACTATTTCAATTGCCAAAACTAAGTACTGATGGGCTAAAAGGAAGTTCTCTGCTTTACCTATGTTTCTTGCAGAGTCAGTGCGGAGTGAGATTCCTTAAAAGGTTCTCTGTTCCAGCACTGAGCAGGATGCTGCCAGAGTTCTCACTAAGAGCAACCAACCCTATACCCATGACTGAACTCCAGGTAGAGGCACTAATGCCACAAGCTAACCCAGCAGTTGCTTTTGTGGCCTTTGACATTGTTTAGTCACACTTGCACTTCGGGTTTAAGCCATAGGACAGATGCTTAAGGAAAAACCTATGTGCCCATAGTTTCTGAGCAGACATTAGGCTTAAAAATTTAGAAAATTTTGTAGTTTATATTATGGGCATTATAAAGTGCAGACAGCTTAGGAGCTGCTTGGCCATGGAAAGCTGGTATTTTGAGTCTCTTTTGTGATTTTGATACAAGGCTTGATTGAGATACCCACTTATATGTCTTCAGTGCTACTTAAATTTCTCTCTTGCTTATAATGTTGACAGCTATGACATGGTCCTCTAAAGCAGCACTTAGAGGCCAGTTTTGTACATGAGGGCATTTCATATGGCTCTAAGAGTTTATTTACTGGCAGCTGAACAGAGTCCTAATATTCCATTGAAGTGTGTCTGAGATGCCTAAAAAGTAACTGTTCTTATTTGCCTAAGTATTTCAGTTTTTAAGGATGATGACCAAGAAAACAAAATCAGAGAAAGCTCTTTTTGGGCATCAATTTCTGGTAGTGTACATCTCTGCAAATCTCTGAAAGTGAGATTTGTGTTTCTGCTGAATCCAGGGCATTTTCTGTGTAAACTAAGCCTTTGTTTTTGAGCTTCCTAACAGGACTTTTTCAGCCCCATAGAACGAGCCTGAAGCTGTCTGTGTGGGGAGTGCTTGGGAGGTGCTTGACCCATGGGGAGCTAGAAAGTGTCCTTCCTGAGGGACCTGGGCTTTTCTTCCTCCTCTCCGTGAAGCAGTGAATGATGATGGTCTCCTCTGTTCTGCAGTGTGTGACACTGCTGTTGTGGTGCTGGCAAGAGGGAGCAGCTCCTTGTCCTCGTGTCTCTCTAGCCTGTTGCAGCACACAAACATGGTTGTGGAGACCGAATGGAACTGCCCATCTGTTGCAATGCTCAATAGAATCTTGCTTATGTTACCCCTTCCTTTACCAGTTCTGCCTGGGATGCATTGTGTGGTGGACAATGAGGAAAACAGAGTTTCCCCCTTTTCAGGAAGGCTGTAAACACCAACATTTACTCCATGCAGTCAATTTTTGGAGACGGCTCAACACCCTCAGATCCATCAGTTGCCAGCCCTCAGGATCAGCAGGTGCTGTGGGGCAAGAGCCCAGGACTTGCGTAAGTATCTTCCAGCCTGATGTCTAGGCAGGCATTTTCTGGGACTGCTCAGAGATCCTTGCAGCCCTGATGCCCTGGCTGAAACAGGTGCTGTATGGGGCCACTGGTGAGAGGTGGCTTTGGCACGGGGCACTGACACAGTAAATCTGTGGTGCTGGGTGAGGAGGCCTTGGTTTGGGAGTTGCAGCCCTTTCTGCAAAACCAGACAGTCATCTTTGCATGTCAGGTCATCAACATTGCTGGAGGCAAGTGCCCTCCAAAGAGGAGGGCCAGTAACTCTCAGAACTCTTCAGCCTCCAGGAAGTCACACTTCTGGCAACACCAGGGCAGTGAAACCAGGGGCAGGTTAGCAGCTGGGAAATGTGCTGGCCCCTAAGAAGGCCTGAAGGCACTTGTAAAAGAAGAATATAAAACTATGAAAATTGCAGGAAGAGCCTTGGTCTCCCATTAAAATAGTGCAGCGGGTATTGCTATCCCCACCTGTGAAGTTTTCTCCTCCTTCTCCTGGTGCTGTACACACCTTTCCCCTCATGTGTCTGCTGCAGCCTGAGGTGGATGGGGCCTGTCTGGTGGGATGGCGTACAGCCATGTTCTCCTTTGCCAGGGTGGGAAGGCCTTTGGGTCCAGCCTGTGACTGGTGGCTCATTAGCCCAGACCTGGTCTCCTCCATGCCTCACACTGTGCTGTACTCTTGAAGCTGTACATCTTGAAGCTCTTCTCTCCTCCAGCCTTTGCTGCTCACTACAATCTTGGTATGGTTGCACTCATTACTTCCTTCCACACAGAAGCACAACTTTGTGCTGGTCTTTGTGTAGAGCTGTCACTGTAGTCTGATGAGGAGAGCAGGACTACAATGGAAGCACCGTGGCCGCCTGGTCAGCAGGGAGAGTGTTATGGTAGCTCAGCCTGGTGGCAGCGTGTCTCCAGGCTGGCCAGACCACATCCTGGCAGGGCATGCCTGAGCAGTCTGTCTATGAGGTCTTGAGCAGACTGCAGAGCCTGCATCCTGCTGCTGGCAATGGCTGTGACCTGATTCTGTGTTATGGGGCTCAAGGGTAGGAGTGCAGGATCTCCCTTCCCAACCCAGGCATGTGGAAGGCAGGCAGGGTGGGGCTCAGATCCTGCGAAGACCAGAGGCACAATCCCATTTGCTTTCATCTCCTGGGCAGAAGATGGGAATGAATTAAACCAAACTCTTCCTCAGGGATGCTCTGGATTTAGCAAAGGTGCTCTTCACTGTAAACATCTTTCCAGCATAATCTGGGTGTGTTGCAAGCAGTCTGGGGAAATCTGTGTGGAGCTCTGGTGTAGAAGCACTTTGTGGTGTGTGAAAAAAGAGCTTTTCTAACCAGAAACCTGGCAAGAGTTTCTGAACATATGGAAACTCACAGCATCTGCATGAGAAGATAGTCCATACTGTCTTCTGATGTCTCCAGTCTTTGCAAGTTTTTGTGTGGCCTTTTATGGAGGGAGACCTGCCGTTTCCATCTTGTTTCAAAACCAATGCCTGCATCTAGAAATGCCATGCTTGGGAGCTTGCTCTGGCCTGACAATGGAAAAACCACACTGCTCATAAAAGCAATGGCACTTGATCTGTACCATCGTGTGGTCTGTCCCTTGTGTCAGCCCCGAAAAGCCTGATGTCTTCCCTGTCTGCCTTCTCATCAGGAGTGAGAACACAGGGACACTGTCCTCCTCACTGGGGCTATTGACTGTTGCATCGTTTTTGGAAGAAGGTGTCAAAAATCCACCTTTAGACCAATAAAGTAGTAAGACTTTCTGTTTTGAAATGTAGGTTGTTAAGTGGCCAAGTATGTCCTTTGGGAGCAGTAGGAACTCTTCCCCAGGTTTCTTATACCCAGAGAAAATTCCAGCAGTTGCAAAGAACTTCTAATGCAGTTTGGTATCACAGGTAATTTCCCTCTTTTGTGTATACATTAAAAATATACCCATTAATTTTATAATGAAAATTATTATGCTGAGACTATGAACTTCGCTTAGTGTCAAAATTTTTAACAAGGCACTGAAAAAATATCTGCTGTTAATAGTGGGGGAAAAATCTGCAGCTAAAAATCATTCCACAGAAGATAATGAAAATGTTCTTCTGTGAGGCAACAGTTGTCTGCAATTAAGTTTTATTTCCATCTGCTTTCGCTCTCCTGACTGCTGCTTGCTTTGCCAAACCCAGACTTCAAATGGACCGAGCATCCTGAAGTTAAGCAGCCTCCTTAGTCCAGTAGAGTTGATTGTATGCATCATATACTTTTCACACTGTGATAAATATGCTTTCCTGTCATGTCTCAGGACACAGGTACTCTTGAATGAGCCCAAAATACGTAGTAGTTAGTCACAGCATTTTATACACAAGACTTTCCAAATATGAGAAAAATGTCAGGATTTTTAGTGAGTTGATAGGTGTTGAATATTTGACCCAGCTCAGCACAATCTTAAAAGATATAAGACAGAAAAGGTATAGCAGACTGAACTTCAATAAACTTTTTCCTGTCTTTTCTCATATGTTTGAAACTTGACCTAATTATCATGATTACCATAAAATAAATAGACTAAAAAATGGGAAGTACGAAGAAAAGGAAAAGAAGGAAAAAGCAAAGGAAAGTGAGAAGGAGGAAGTGAAGGAAAAATGAAAAATAAAACAATTCCTAAAATCTTTTTATGTGGTAGCATGTTCTTACATCCTGGCATATAAAATACTTTTGTATGTATTTTGTATATGAAAAAAGAAAAATCTTTTGAGCTTTGAAATATGGGAACTGCTACAAAGAAATTAGTTTTGGTACAAGACAAACAATCCAGTCAGATTTTGAATATTTCTGGGGAGGGAGACTCCACGGCCTCTCCAAGCAATCTGTTCCAGTGCTCAGTCACTCTCACAGTAAAGAATCCCAGAATCACAGGATTGCCTGGGTTGGAACAGACCTTAAAGATAATCTAATTCCAAGCCTCCTGCTGTAGGCAGGGACACCTTTCACCAGCGCAGGTCGCTCAGAGCACCATCCAACCAGACCGTAAACACTTCCAAGGATGGGGCAGCCATATATCCTCTGAGCAACCTGTTTTAGTGCCTCACCACCCTCACAGTAAATAATTTTTTCCTAATATCTAATCTAAACGTACTCTCTTTCAGTTTGAAACCACTGATGTGCCAAAGAATCACATTCCTCACCTTTGTCAGGTTGGCAGTGAGAGTGTGCTAGTGTTTGTAGTGCTTCCAGAGAACAGCTGGAGAAATTAATGAGCTGGAGCTCTCTGTCCTAGGCACATGCTTGCCCTAAAGTTTTCTGTTTCTGAGTAGTCACTGTGTGTGGGTAGCACATCAGACACTGCTCTGGATGCTTCTGAACGATCCTGAGACACAGGCATCTCCTGAAGCAGCCCATCTGTGCTGAGGCCTTCAAGTATCACATCACTGACCAAAAGAGCTAAAGATGCTATTTCTGCATCTGATAGATATCATTGTCTGACTCATGCCCATAACCATGTTCTCACATCTTCTAAGCTGAGAAATCAGATGTATGCTTTGGTGTATTTTTAACATTACAATTTTGAAATAAAGTAGAGATGTCAGGAAAATTGGATTTTCAGCTATTCATATTCTTCCCAGAAGCTAAATTGTCAGTGACTGAGAGCAGTACAGCCCTGATGTAAGCTGATGGTCCTGCACAGTTCAGATCCTGCACTGCACAGGATACGTGCATTTCTCACCTTGCCTTGCAAAAAGCACAAGCTTGGGGTAGCCGCAGAATCACAGAATGGCTTGGTCTGGAAGGGTCCACAAAGATCATCTAGTTCCAGCCCCCCCTGCCCCCCACACCATGGGCAGGGACACTTCCCACTAGACCAGCTTGATCAGAGCCTCATCCAACCCTGCCCTGAGAACTACCAGGCATGGGACATTGGCAACTTCTCTGGGTGACTGGTTCGAGTGTCTCACCACCCTCACAGAAAAGAATTTCTTCTTAATATCTAACATAAGCCAACGCTTTGCACTTTAAAGCCATTACCCCTTGTCCTATCACTACTTGCCGTTGTAAAAAGTCCCTCTCCTGCTTTCTTGTAGGCCCCTTTAGGTTCTGGAAGTCTGGTGTCCGTTGTAGGTATCTCCATTTAGGGTTTTCTTTGAATTTTCCATGTTTCACCTAATTGCATTTTTTAGGCACTTCTGATACCTGCTTAGCTTCTATGTGTTTTCTGTAGTATCTGTTTTAAAACATTTTCTTTGTCCCATTTGCACGTATATCTCTTATTTTGCCAGGATACTAATATTCTTTTGTTCTGGTTGTTAACTACTCTTTTCTTATTTGCATTCAGTTTTTATTTTTTATTTTAAGCCGGCACTGCTTTCTCCTTTCATTTATTTACAAAGTATCTTCTCTTTCCATTAGACTTCTCTCTCTTTTCTGAGCAGACACATGTGGACCGTATCTTTTGCTGACTATAGGAATACGTGTGAGGTGACTACTGGCTGTGGTTTCAGTGGGCCACCAACAGATAGGGAAATGTAAACCTTCAGCTGTAATCCATTTGATAAACGCTGGATTGAGATTGCAGTAAGAGCAAGGGGCTCGAATATCCAGCAGAGGGAGTGGTTTCCTCAGCCAATACCCCTCTGCTCGGGGTGTCTTGACTCCGGCCTCAAGGAAAGAGCATCAGCATGCCGGCAGCGGCACGAGAGGGAAGCTTGTGAGATGTGCAAAAAGAGATTGCTAAAACACAATATGTAAACTACCTAAACAGAAAGAGCTATCTTGAAATGGCTGTAATTTTTATCTAACTACTAAAAAGTTTGAAGAATCTAGGAGGTAAAATTCAAAAATAATGATTAGCTGGCATGGTGTTTTAACCCCAGTGGACAACTAAGTACTACACAGCTGCTTGCTCAACTCCTCGCTCCCCATTCCCCTGGTGGGGAGGAAAATCAGAATAAAAGAAAAGTAAACTTGTGCTATGACGTAAGAACAGTTTAATAATTGAAACAAAATATTATTACACTACAACTACTACTACAACTACTACTGCTGCTAGAACTACTACTACTACTACTCCTACTACTACTACTACTACTACTACTACTAGAAGTAGTAGTAGTAATAATAATGATGATGATGATGATGATGATGAAAAGGAGAGAGTGTAATAAAGCCCAAGAGAAACAAGTGACACACAATACACAAGGTCTCACCACCCGCTGTCCAGTGCCCAGCCCACCCCCCAGCAGTAATAGGCCCCTCCTGGCCACCTCCCTCCAGTTTACGTTGTGGCCATGATGTTCTGTGGTGTGGAACATCCCTGTGGCCTGTTCAGGTCAGCTCTCCTGGCCGTGCTCCCTCCCAGTGTCTCGTGCACGTGTTCGCTGACAGGGAATGGGACACTGGGAGGTCCTTGGCTTAGGGCGAGCACTGCTCAGCAACAACTGAAACATCAGTGTGCTACCAGCATTACTCTCGTGCTGAACCCAAAACACAGCACTGTACCAGTGACTACAAAGAAATTCTATTCCAGCCAAACTCCAGCTGACTAGAAGTGTGAGATACTAGTCAGGAAATAATTTTAACCAGTGATGGTGATATTTGTCTTCACGACTGCCACAAATCAAATATTGATGAAGTGGTATTAAGTCTGTAATACAGAAATTTATTTAATTGCTGGAACATGTAATTTATCACATCAGTTCATTAAAGCATAAACTGAAATGCTATCTCTTTTTGCTGGAATGCTACCTCTTTTAGTTGGAATTCTTATTGGTTAACAAAAATTTTTCCACTAGCTATGAAAATTATGTAAACAAATGATAAAAACAAACAACTCATAAAAGCCGACGTATGTAATGAGTAATTAATTCACTGGTAGTGCCTGGAACTTTTTGAATCTCAATTTGATCAGCACGTACTGGGCAAGTAGCAAGGTAAAACTCTCCGGATGTTTTCCCAGAATGTTTGTTATTAATGACTCCAAAGATTTTCCCGAGGTAACTTCCTGGGAATGAATGGAAAAGTCAAGTTGATTTATCCATGAGCTGTCAACATTTTGAAAGCAGTCATTGATCTCTAGGTGTAATGAGCACTAAGAAAGGTGTTGACTGTACTGAAGTATTTGGCTATTGCTTTGTCTCAGTTTTTACTGGAAGCAGAGAAGGGTGAATAGACATGAGACACAGACGAAGTGGACTGACCTGAATAACAACACAGCAATTAAATTGACCCAAATGAGCTTTCGATCATGTTTGATATCCTCTCTTCCTTCCATAATTTACCAAAATTAATTTTTGGTTCTAGAAAAAATAAGGCTGCTGAGCAACAATCCTTTAGTACATATAGATTAGAAACAAAATTAATGGACTTGGTTATTATGAGCTAAAAAATAATTATTCAAACTGGTTTTGGAGAGGTAAGTGTCAAGATTCAAAAAAAAGTCAATGTTAGAAACAATACCAATTTGTTAATGATTCAAATAACATTTTAATGTATGGATTGCCAATGTTCTAGGATGCCATTTTAGATCAAAACACAAGATAAAAGGAAATTGTAGAACAGTGTGTAATTTTCAAAAAGCATAGTGTAGCAAAGTTTATTAACAATGGAGCATACTATGTCACAACCTAAAACACACCTAGTGGAGTTCTGGGTAAGTAATTCAATCTGTAATATGTATAGATTGATTGAAACTTGGATGAAGTAAGGAGGTTTAGTCTTGTTGATCTTTAGGTCATGCCAAATGCCAAAGTAATATTTACCTAGACTGTTGTCACTGGGATGGGTAGTAAAAGGATATTTTGTTCTAATGGAGAAAGGATTACTTTGTTTTGATAGTGTTTTCTCAATTTATCAAAACCGTGTTATAAAGTGTGCACAACAACTACTCATTTAATATTTGGAAATACTTCTAGAATTCAACAGAAAGCAGATGCAACCCCCCAGCAAATTTATCTGGAAATTATCAACATTGCCTATTTGCTGTGTTTTTGTTCAGCACCTGTCACCATGGCACTCAGCATGGCTTTGGTCATTAGAAGCTACTTTAAGGATATCTAGTATTAAAATTCAAAGGAAGAATACAGAAGCATCTTGCTCACCATAATTATTTGCAAAATATTGTGGTAATTTCACAGTAGCCACAGCTGAGGCAGGGAGGCATGTTGTGCTTCATCCCACATCGAGACAGAATGTTTCTCTTAAAAATCTCGTCTGAAACTGTGAACCATCAATGAGTAATATAGGTATTGTCATCTAATAAAACAGTAACATTATATCAAGTGATGAACACCTGTGACTTATTTTCACAGTCTGTTGCACTCTGAAAGTAAGGCTGAGAATTAGTGGTTTGATAACATTCGCCAAATTCGTATTCTCCTCAGAAAGTGAGGTGGTACTAGGTAATGTTTTCCCTAACTTCTTTTGTTGACTAGAATACCTATAATCTAGATCTAAACAGAAAACCAAAATTTCAAGTGATAAGGGAAATTGAAGGTGTTAGCAGTGAAAAACAATAAAACTGAAGTACTAAGAGATGGCAAAGACTGTATACATTGGAACTCTCAAAAGGACACGATGATTAACATGAAGAGTTCTGCATTATATCATTGGATCTGGACAATATGTAACATTCACAAGAACAAATTGAAATACTGGCAGAGAGATGGGTGGATGATCCACTAGCTATTTTTGATTCTACCTGCTGTAATTATTTTGATATAGAATTAAGGAAAGCAATTCTTGTGATTTTTTTCTTGATATAAATATGGGGTTTAAAAGACACAATAAGATATTAATATATGAAGGAATGTTTCTGTCAGATTGAGTGTTTGGAAGTGTTTTGGCAGCAGGTGTCATTCTTAGGATATTTTTTAGATTTGATATGGTTTCTTTTTTTTGTAAGGGGAGAGAGGGAACAGGTTTCTGAGGGAGGGTTTGATAGCTTATCTTAGGCTAAATGATAGGATCAGAAAAAAAACTAAACAGTGCTTCAGAAGGCTGCTCTTCTTTAAAAATAGATATAAACAGACTGCAGAGACCATCCCAATACTGTGACGTAAATGGCTTAAGTATATACAAGAACAAGATCGAGACAGAGACTTTATTCAGACATGTAGCTATACTTACTTACTTCATATACAGGGGTATTTTAATAAAATGTATGACTTTTCACTGATTTTTAATCCTCAGCTATACTTACTTCATATACAGGGGTATTTTAATACAATGTGTGAATTTTCACTGATTTTTGACCCTAAAAAAGCCTCTTCTGCAGTGTCACCACAAGGTCAATTAATTTTTAGATAATTGTGTAATGAAATACTGGTTTTTTAATATGAGATATATCAATGACAATCATATATGTTAATTCCCATCATTGTCTCACCATTAAACTGTCTCCAAAATATCCTCCAAATTGCAGAGTGCACTTGGCATTGCTTATATTCTAGGGATACTTTTTCCAAGGAAAATAGTGTATGTTGGAGAAGACTGCTAATGAAAGTTGACTAAAAAGCATACATTCAACTTCTGTATATTTTCAAAAGGAAATAAAAAGGTATGGTTTGTGAAATGATTAACACATTGTTTTTCACTTTTTTCCTCCCCTGGGAATTAATACCATATTGATTGTTAAATGCTTTTGTCAGGCTTCAAGGGATAGGAGAATCTACTGAAAGAAATGGGAAAACCTAGTATTTATAATTAGGTCTTCCCAAGTGCAACAAGTACTAGTAAAAATTGGTATTTTCAGAGGTGTTATTAGACCTCTCTGAAGAGCTTTCCATGCTCTGTCAGGCATTGTTCTAGATAGTTACCTAAAGAATATTTAGTGGATTTGGTTAGAGTTTCTGTAGTCATCATACAATAGTATATAGTATGGTATAATAGTATGGTGTAATTAGCTGTCAGCTCAATACCAGTAGTATTTACGTTGAGAAGAACTTGTAGTAGCTTAAAAAGAAGAAGATGGATGTTATTGCTTGCTTTGTATCATACAGCCATAGAATAATTATTAAGGTTGGAAAAGACATCCAAGATCATTGAGCCCAACTTGTGATTGAACACCACCGTAACAAATAAACCATTGCACCAAGTGCTATGTGGTGACTCCATCACTTACCTGGGCAGACTGGTTCAATACTTCACAAGCCTTTCAGTGAAGAAATTATTCCTGAAAAAGATGTTGACTTTTATGTCAATTTAAAAAATTTATTTAGTGCCCATGAGCACACTGTTAGTAGGAGTATCATGTGGTAGCAATATGTTTGCAAAGTACAGTAATTGTGTCGTTTCTAAAAGCTCTAAGGGAGCAATGTTTAAGAAAGTAAGGTCCAATAATGAGAAACAATGAAAGAAATAATCAGTGTGTGAATATACACTTAAAAAATATTAGCACACATAGATACCAGTTAAACAAAAATCTAGCATTCATTGAAAAGATGCGATAAGGCTTGGCAGTCCTTTTCACAATTTGTTCAAAAAGTCACTTCTCCCTTTTTGTAGATCAGGCAGTATCTTTCAGGAAAGTGTACTGTCCAGATCATACTGGAGTTCTTTCTATAGGTTGTTAAAGGTTATGGATTGCTCTAAACTATAGAGATTTGGTATACCTGAAAATCAAGAACTGTCCACTCAAAGCAGGATCGAGTTAAGAACCAGTGTTTACCAGGGTAAATGCTTCTTCTGCTGAGCTGTGTGACTGTGGCTAGACTGTCAAAGGTTCCTGAGTTTCTTGAAAGTTGTCGTGATGATTGCTAGGACTGATGCTGAATGGTGGAGTATGCAGAGACATTTACACTTGAGGGTTTCCCAAGCACCATTGCAACAGGCTTTCACTTTGAATTGTGGTTTACATTTCTGTTATTTTAATTAGTTTAAAAGTTATCATTGTTTATAAAGTGCATTGATAGGAAATTGTGCATTCAGTTTGTCTAGAGCATTTAGGTGAGGCCCTGTGTTTTGGACTAATTCTTGTCAGAATTTACCCTGTGGCATGACAAGTGCTTTCAGATGTTAGACATCAAAAATATAAAAAAATTGAAGAATAACTCTTCTTCTGACACCTCTAAATATCTAGTGTGTCTCTTTAAGTACAAGCTGTAGTGTGTCTTGGTACTGGGTGCCCCAAGTGTGTATTTACTAAGTTTTACTGTCTCTGACTGGTTTCATGTGTAAAGTGTGTATGGATCCAGGTGGGCTGTGATTGCCCTCTCCAGCATGTCTGCCATAACTTTAGAATTTACATGCATCGCACTAAACAAGCAGAACAAATAAACACACACCTATTTGATTATTAGGTTTTCAATACTATCCAGAAGTCACAGATTTTTCTGTGAATAGAAAAAGACCACGATGAGCCATCAATAGTGTGCGATGGACCTCTTTCATTCCAGACTACTGCTGAGGGAAAAAAACTAAAGGTGGATGTCCCTTTTCTTCAATAAAACTAAACCAAGTGGCTACCAGGAAAGGCAATGGCTTTTATGGGTCATCTTAGAGCACTTCATGGCCCAAAACAGGTAGCACCACAACCATAGTTGTTTTTTAAGGGCTAGATACTGGCCATCCTTTTCCTCATTTTGAAGGCATGCAGGAGAACACTGAGCCATAAGATGTTAAATAGAGCCCCTTCTCAAAATTCTAGAATTGATATGGAAATCACAGGTCTCTTCTGGTCTGCTTTTATTGCAAAAATATTTCTGACTTTCAGTGAGATATTCCAATTCTCTTTCTTATTCTGAAAACTAATGAGAGGCTCTTACTTCTTCACGGATATAAAGATATATTTGTCTTCATCTTTGGCTGAATGTGCTTGCCTTTTGGCTGCTGCTTCTCCACATGTAGAAGTCAACTACCTGAATAAAGAGCAATACAGACAAGAAGGGGATGAAGACATTGAGAAAGAGTAGAAGTAATAATACTGCAGCTTGGAATGAAGAGGCACAGAGGAGATATCTCTCTTACAGTGCACCCAAGAAGGCTTCCTGAAGTTGCCAGCTGTCTTATGGATTTGAATGTGTAGCTAAATGCTGATATTAATGCTAATTAATGCAAAATTAACATGAATATTCTTAAAAGCTTATGGTGGCCTTTCCCTGCTTCTTTGGAGAATTCAAAACCCAGGGCACAGCATATGAAAGACTAGAAAATGAAATCAATTTGATAATTTCTTTCATATAATTTTAACTTTTGGTCTGATACCATCTTCGTGTTAGGGATGAGTGCACTGCTTATTGCTCTTTTGGAACCTGGCTTGGATTCATTACACTGAGACCTAACCCTTCTTGCATTCCAATAGAGTAGTATCAGTAATCAAAACAGAAGGATGGTGCAATTGAAGAAGCACATATGGTAATAAATCCACTGAAAATAATACAGGCTATGGCATAAATCTACCATCTGCTCTAAGATTTGCAGTCTCCCTTTTTGCTTACTAGATGGCAAACAGATTACCCACCCTATTAGCCTATGATGAAAGGAATTTTTCTGCTGTCTTGTTATAAAATTAGCTGGGCTGAAATCTGCCTCTTACCTGAGCTTGCTCAGTGGATGGAAGCAGTATAATGTGCTAATTCTAGACAAGAGTCTCCCTTCCAACAATGAAAGGTGCTACTCAAAAGTTGTCATAACAGCTAGTGGTTTCTTAAAGCATGGTGAAAGAGAGGGTGGGCCAAAGTTTCTACTAATGAGGCAAATCAGCTGTAAACCCGCATTCACAATTTAGAAATGCAACAGAATGAGAGCACAGTCGTGTCTTGTTTAGACAAGTTGGAAATACTTCACCTTGCTGTGGCTATTTTTTGCAACTGGGATCATGGCACAGTAGAGTCCTTTTGTTCCAGGTGTTGCCCAGCAACATAATGTGGTTGCTTCTACATATGGATAATATTTATGTCTGCGCAAAAAGAGACGGATTCAGTACTTTGTACCTTCCAAACCTTCAGTCAAAATTCCTTATTTTTGAGGTAGGTTCATGCAGCAGAGCAAGAGTGGAAGGAAGCTATTTTCCACCTCTTCTGAAGTGGTTGCAACTTGCTTGCCTTTCACAGAATCCTGCTCCATTCACATGAGTATGGAGAACTATTGAAAACATGTGGAATAATCTCAGTGTCTGGAGAAGAAATTAGAGCTAGTATCTCCAAAGCTTAACTCTTCCATTTCTACCCTCTGTTAACTCTTACTGATTAACCAGAGGACAGGAATCCCCTGAGCAAATACACCAGTTTAACATCTACATTTCCTCTACTTCTGGAGCTGGTAATTGTGTTCTCAGTGAGACATAACACCCTCAAGGCCTAATGATTTGTCATCCCCCCGGAATGTGCTTTCAGATTAATTTTTCTCATCTGAATATAGTATAATTAACAGTATTGGTATTTCAAATGTCTACATTTGACTCCAGATTTAAGACCTCAGACAAAAATGAGGCACTTAAAGTCTTTTCTCTGAACTTTTGTTCCCCATCACTGATCTGCATTCTCATTTGGATCACACAGAGGTTTCAAGCCCGGAGTCACAGCTGCATATAGAGGAAATAGAATCTGAAAGGCCTGATCTGCAAGACTGCTAAGCACACAAAATTTAAGGAAGTCCTGATAGAAATCTTTGAAATTCAGAAAACATTGAGAAGTTTTTCATCCTCAGTAAAAAACCAGAAGAAAGCAGAAAGGAGAAAAGAGAAAAAACCCCCAACAAACAATAGAAAAGAGGAAGCGAGAAAGTTTAGGTACTAGGTAGAATTTTAAGATATACTAAAAATGCACAGATAGACCATTGATCTGTTTGGTTGAACTGGATTTTCATGATATTTGACATTTATCTCTCTTAGAGTATTTTCTCAGTGAAAGCATCATAAGTAAGATTATTTTATTTCTTCTTCTGTCTTATTGAAGGTTGCTGCTGGAAAGCTCATTAGTTCTACTTTTTCCTGATTTGAGAATTCCTAGGCTCGTATGAAAATAGGAGATGGTCTAGAAGGTGGATGGAAATAAAAAAATTTTGTTCTGAGTATATCCTTTTCATCTTTAAGATACTTTTTCCTTCTAAATGCAGCTTTAGCAGTAATACCCCAAATGCTTTTAACTTTTTGATAAGCAGCAAGGGCATGGATCATAAAGACATACTTAAGTCAGTTGAAAGTTGAACTTCTTTAATATCAGCCATTTCCTTTTGCTCAGAATACCTTTGAGAATTCAGGGTGTTTCAGAGTAGACTTTTTTTTGCCTTCTTTCTTCTGCAAATTTGAGGATACTCTGGAGAACCGTCACTGCATCAGAGACTGCCTGGTTTTCTCTCACTCTGAACAGGTGTGAATAGGAATGTTGGAAAAAGCCTCTTGATACTGTTTACCATGCAGCTACTAGTATCCTTGCACAGAAATGGTGTGGAATTGCTCATACAAGCAATTACATCCATCAATTTCTTGTAGAGAAAAACAAAAAGCAATTCCATTTTTCTTTCAGTGTGATACCTACTTAACACACCCTTTGTCTTAGTGATTGTTATTACAGGAAGTAAGTGTAGCCACTATTCTTCATACACAGAGACATTTGCATCACTGTCTAGAATACGTTAATAATTACATTAACTGAATAAACTATCTCAAACAGTTCTAAGGGACATAAGAACCTCACTGTTGTGAATTGTCTTTTTGAAACCTACTAGTAAATTGAACTGTGCCAGGGAGCACTCCTGAGAGCTGAAATTCAATTGTACATGCTGTGAAATTTTTACTGTGGTTCTGTTGGGGTTTAACAGCAGTCAGCAATCAAGACCCACACAGCCACCTGCTCTCTCCCCCACCAGCAAGATCTGGTAGAGAATCAGAAGGGTAAAAGCTGGAAAACTCGTGGGCTGAGATAAAGAGAGCTTAATAGGGAAAGCAAAAGTCACGCACACAAACAAAGCAAAACAAAAGAATGAGTTCACTGCTTCCCATGGGCAGGCAGGTGTTCAGCATCTCAAGGAGAGCAGGGCCCTGTCACAGGTAACAGTGACTTGGGAAGACCAACACCATCACTCCAAATGTTCCCCCCTTCCTCCTCCTTCCCCCCAGTTTATATACTGAGCATGATGTCACAGGGTCTGGAATATCCCTTTGGTCAGTTGGGGTTACCTGTGCTGGCTGTGTCTCCTTCCGATGTTCCAGGCACCCTCAGCATCGTCACCAGTGTGGCAGTACGAGCAGCAGAAAAGGGCTTGGTGCTGTATAAGAACTGTTCAGTGACAAAGAAAACCCCCTCTGTATTCTCAACTCTGTGTTCAGCACAACTCCAAAACACATCCCCATGCCAGCCACTGTGAAGAAAATTAACTCTACCCCAGCCAAAGCCAGCACAGGTCACTAGTATATTTTTGTCCCATGTGAGATTGCACCATTCCGAATAATTTCCAAGCTCAGTTTGTGATGCATTATGGATCATTTCCACTAGTCAGATTGCATGTGCCCAAGCCTTTGTAGGCTAAGATAATTTAGGAGTGTGGAAGTGAGCTGTTCTCTCCCAGCTGGCGTCAGCAACTGTAATGCAGGCAGACTTAACTAAACTTACAGTATATGAAATACCTCAAGAGAGACTACATAATTTTTTTCATTGGCGTAATGAAGTGCTAGTAGCAATCTCAGTTTGTAAGGCTCACTTATTCCCTCTTTCAGAGTAGCCCGCCAGAATGGCCTTGTGTCCTTGACATCTGGCTGAGCACGCTAAGACCAGCTGATACACAAATCTTATCTCCTTCCCTCAAATCTCAACCAGAAGTGATGGTGCTCATTTAAAAACTCTTCGCTTACTAAGAAACCTGTTACCAGCTCTCAGTCATAAGATTTACTTGTATGAAAGCAGTGATCCTGCTTCTTAAATTGCATCTGTGAGTGCATTTTCTCACTCAAACTAGGCAAAAAACCCCAACCTAAAGCAGCAAATGTGCACTATAAATCACAGACAATATATGTTATTGCAGGAAAGTTCATTAGGTGTTACAAGAGAGAAATCCCAAAGACATAAACCAGGCAGTGTGCAAACTATGTTTCTGAATATCACTTTAAGGCAGGTTCCTGTCTGTTCTGTGTGTACCCATCCAATTTAGGTCAGCTACTAAAGATTCTCAAAGCACAAACTACTCTGACGTAAGGTACTCTGGGGAGATAAATTAGTTTTACTTAAAACCAATTACTACTACAGTGATGTAGCTGAATGAAAATAATTAACTCATATTCTCAAGGGCAATTTTGTACTTGCTTAAATATAAAGGTATCAAAGAAACTCTTACACACTTAGAAGGCAAGAGATTTAGAAGTTAATAACACCTGTCAAATAGATTCTGCAAAAGTCTGAGATAAGTAGTCAAACATTTCATGTCGTCACCAGTGACAGTAATGGAATTCCTTTTTTAAGACACCAGTTTCATATTGTAATTACTAATTCTTAAGGCATTCTTTATCCCTTTTTCTGATGCTTTCTTACATTCTGGAGTGGCCTCATTCTTCCTCCTGGATAGCACAGTATTCTGCTTGTCACATACTACATCTGTGGTGCTGCAGCTTCCAGCTAAAAAAAATCGAAGAGCCAAATAATGAAAGTACAGAACCAAGAGTGGCTGGAACTTTATTGCCATAAATGTGGGAAGACCTGGGAGTAATTCTGAACAGCAATTCTTAGTCTTGTCTGAAAAACAGTTTTGAAGACTTTAGTAATTTCAAAGAGTATGTATTTGAATAAGCCAATGTCAAAATTTTCTTTCCTTCCCTGTAAAGGTAATTAATACAAGGCATAGATAAAACTTGAACGGGGATTGCATATTAGTGTGGTGTCTATTCATCGACAGTATCTGTATTGGCCTTTAATCTGCATAGTATTTTTTAAAAGTTGAGTGTATTTCCATCATTCCGCCTTATGACTAAAGTCATGTTAAAATTGCATAGGGATGAGGTATTAAGAACAGCTGTGAAATACAATTACTTATTTTTTGATTTGACAGAAGGGAAGGCAAAAATATTGCAATTCTTCTGACTGCAAGTCATATATTCCACAAATAATAAACACCTCAGAAAAAGTCCACAGCCACTTCTGTTATGCAGCTGCTCTTGCAATCTCTCCTCAGTTTTATCTTTTCATCATTCTCAGACTCAACTAGTGTACCCTGAATAGAAGTTAAAAGCAGTTGGAGTCACAGATAGAAAAGATTTGGAACATAAGGAGAGCTTTGTTGATCCTTCTCCTCATGTAAATTATGCCGTATAGCTCTGGAGAAATGAGCAGGAAACTGACTGATCACCAGTGGTTCAAAGCATTAGTAAGAAATGTTAGAGTCCCCAGTGTTATAGATGAATTATTGAGAGTTGGGTTTTGCAATGTGTTGTATGAATTATGGGTTATATTATGAGTAATATCATGAGTTGTGATGTTGGATATTATGATATTTTCCCAGGGGAAATATCAAGGTGGTAGGATATGCTGAAGTGTTTAATGTTGCTGGGGTGGTCTGGTTGTAAGGGTTGGTTTTGCAGGGCTGTATGATCTGTATGTTGTAATATCAGTTCTGTGGGGTTTGCAAAGGCACAGGCTGTTGCCAGCCAGACTTCGAAGGCACCACCATAAAAGGAATAGGACTCCAACCAGTGAGGACCCTGAAGGCCACAGCAACAGAAAAGCGTGGGCTGCCAAAAGATTGACAAGGGGGCGGGAATGTGCAAAACCATACATAAATATGCTTTAGGCTGATGCAATCACAAGGGTATAAAATGCAGGACCGCCATTTTTTGGGCGAGCCTCTGACGCCCAGCCACGCTCTGAGCACTGTCCCCTTTTGCTTTGCCGTTTTTATTGAGTTCTCAGTAAATTTTAATAACTCATTTCCATATTGGATCTGGGTTGCTTATAACACCCGTATTAGGAACTTTCAGTATGAACATAAGGAAAAGATAGTGGATGAGGAAAGGAAATGCAGTATGTAGTCAGTACATAGTCACAAATGCTGTTTTCTTTATACGGCTACATAGATTATGAATTACGATAAAAAAAGTGACTGGCAAGTTTGTCTCACTGATGATTTTCATTGAATTCTTGACAGATTTGAGTTTGGTCATCATTGCATTTTTGTTGCTGATATTCATGGGAGTCAGAATTTATATATGGTCTATGAAGTCTAATGAGTAGAAAAGCAAACATCCTTCCTTGCTTTTTAAGTGGGAAAGCACAACTGTGCAGAATCGTAATAATTATTTAGTCCGCTCTTATACAGAGCAGCAACTGTAGTATGAATAGCCCCAAACCAGGCCAAGGGATGCTTCAGAGATGGAGTTCAAGAAGTGGGTATTTGCTTTATTCGGCGCCAGGTGCGTGGGGGATTGCTCCTCCAATCACATACACATGGCAGTTCCTACAACACAATATTAGGGGTAAAATTAATGAATAGTCATCACATTCCTTGGGATAGGAGTGGTTATGCAAATTAGTTCTTAGAAGTCATTAATATCATTAGCATATGTGTCACACATGTGTGGGGTGTCCTAGTGGTCTCACTGATGAAGGCTCCTCTTCTTCCTCGGGGTTCTTTCTGATGAAGATCAGTAGTCTTCATCAAAATGCAGTTTTCTCCTTTCTTTTTGGAGTGTACACACTCCTTTGTAGAATGATTCGGCGGTTTCTGTGTTGGTCTCAAGTAAATTCTTGTTCTTCTTATCTTGACAAGATTAAGGTAAATCTTGCTTCTTAGGTTTTGTGATCAACATTTGCTGTCTCCCAATAGTTAACTGTGCTTACATGAGTTAACTATTGATCAGTCTTATCAGTATATTAATCACTCACTTGCATTTGAGCTGTGGTTTTGTATATGAACTTTTATATTTTGATTTTTTAATTTCTGATTTTTGAAGCGGGCCCTTCAAGTTAAATCAAAGCACTACATTATGGCCGCAAAACAAGCTGAGCACTAGAGATGCAAGTAAAACATACTGTAGTAGGTTGAAACTTATTTGATGGACAAATTGCTGATCCAACGGCGCTTTGTGCGGTTTGCGTATTTAAAGGCACCACAAGTGCAGGAAGTTCCCTTTTGTTCTGGCTTTTCCACAGGGAGCGGGGGGAAAATGGGTCCCCGGCTCCATCTCTTGGAGCGGGCCTGGGCCTCCCCTCCCCCGGTGCAGCGGCATGGCCCCTGGGTCCCTGCGGGCGAACCATCCTGGAGCCGCACGCAGTTAAAAACAGCCGTGAACTGCTGCACAGCTAAAACCACCCAGCACGGCTTCTGGGGACCGGCCAGCCTCTCACCCATGGCCAGTGCGGCCCCCGCAGACCCGGCGGGAGCCGGCAGAGCCTCTCTGCAGCCAGCACAGCTTGTACCGAACCAAAGAAGACACCATGCAGCCAGCAGCATACAAGGGAGAGAGGCTTTCCCCAATGTAAAGCCCAAACAAGATCAATTCCTTAACAAGGCAACGTGAAGGTCAGAAAGAAAGGGGAAGTAAGTCACATGGGACGGAGCCAAGATGGCGGCGTGGGAAGAGACCGGAGGCACTTTTAGAGGGTAGCTTAAAAATGCTTCCTGCAGGCTGTGGTAAAAACTGTGATATCACAAACTGTATGTTTCTGTAATCCATTTGAAGTACACGGGTGGATGGAGAATTCACGCACGGCCTGTGAAGACATGAAAATGCCTATGCCGGGTTATACAGAAGCAGTGAAAGGCTTTTAGAGATTTTGAAGAAGAGAGCCTAAGTTTTCAGGCTGGAATAACCCATCCTTAAAAGAGTAAAACCCTGTATTACGGGCCCATGACTGCAGTATGAATAGACTATGAGATTTTCATGGGAGAGATGTTTTTCCACCTCAGCAGATTGTTTTTGGGTGGACTGCTGCTGGTGACAGTTTGAAAACCACGTTAAAGCAGAAGGAATTCTTTTTCCTTAATATTGGAGAAATTTTAAGAACTGCAACACTGCCCAAATCCCATGTTTTGTTTTTCCCTTATGTGGGTTTGGTGGGAAGGAGGGGGTGCTGGAAGAGAGGGGAGTTTGCTTTAATTTCTTATTATTTCTTTTAACTTTTAATTCTGTTAGTAATAAACTTTTCTTTATACTGCAACTGTTTAAGTCTGAACCTGTTTTGCTTTGCAGTTTTTCAGTTTTCCTCAATAATATTTATTTCCCCTTATGAACAAATAACATACTTCGTGGGGCTCGGCGCCTAGCCACCTTCAAACCATGGCACATTCTTATGAGGGCACGTTTTGGAATAACAACATACCAGATTTTGTATTGCAGCCTTGACTTGGAATTATCTGTCTTAGCTAATGACTCATTTGAAGGTCAAATTTACTAGGGAAATCATAGGTAAAAAAGAAACTCCTTCCCACCACTTTGCTTACAGTTCTAGTGGCATTGAAGTATTCTTTTTGTTGTTACATTTAAGAGAAGATCTGTGAGGACCAGAGTTCAAACTTTTTAAATGTTCCATCAATGTTGCTGATTTCTGACAAAGTAACTGTGAAGGACATAGAAAAGCATTGTAGAATGAAACAAATAATTTGAAGAACAATCTCTAGGTGATGTAACTGGCTAAAAATGGCAACCATCCAAAATGGAAAATCATCTGAGAAAGAGAAATTATCAATAGTTTTTCCATGTAGAGGAGTTAACTATAAAGCTTCTCTGTATATTTTGAAAAGTATTTTTTAATAGGAAAAGCAAGAGATAGTTGCTGCATTGTTGAACATGTTCTGATTTCTCTTCTTAAAGCCCATCTGTTGGAGTTTTGCTTCCTTTCCTGCTTCTGCAGTTTTCACCTGGTTTCCTGGTAAAGAACTGTAGACAATAAAGTGGACTTTGACTTTGGACTTTGAACATCATTTATTTCTTCTAGCTGAGCTTAAGAATTTGATGCCACATGTTTTATTTTATACTATTTTAATATCAGGTGTCTGTAATTACAGTAAACATAATTATACTATTAATATTTATTATTATGATTATGATTATGAAATTATGTTAGAAGAATATAGTGTCATAAAGTCATAGAATTATAGAATATCTTGAGTTGGAAAGGGCCTCCAAGAATCATTGAGTCCAACTCCTGGCCCTGCACACAGGACACCCCAAGAATCACAGAATCGCCGTTTGCCTAAGAATATTTTCCAAACTCTTCTTGAGCCCTGGCAGACTTGGTGCTGTGACCACTTCCCTGGGGAGCCTGTTCCAGTGCCCAACCACCCTCCAGGTGAAAAACCTTTTCCTAATATCCGACTTAACCACGCCAAAACTGCCTCATGCAGTTCCCTTTGGTCATATCACTGGTCAGCAGAGAGAAATCAGTACCTGCCCCTCCTCTTCCCCTCGTGAGGAAGCTGTAGACTGTGATGAGGCATCGCGTCACTCTCCTCCAGGCTGAACAAACCAAGCTGTCTTGCTCAAGCTGCTCTTCAAACAGTCTCCCCTCAAGGCCCTTCACCATCTTCTTTGCCCTCCTTCAGACACTCTTCAATAGCTTTTATGTCCTCCTTCTACTGAGGCACTCAAAACTACAGACAGGGCACTCCAGGTCAGTCTCCACCTACCAATGCAGAGTAGAGTGGGAAAATCACCTCCCTCAAGTGTGCAGCCATGCTGTGCTTGATGCACCCTAGAGATTTTCCACATATGGGAGAGCATGTAGTGATAGATTTGCTTGGCTGGCTTGTCTGTATTCTTGCATACATATTTGATTTTCCTCTTTGTGCCTATCCCTTCAAACCACTGTAGTCTGAGCCAATTCTTACCTCAAATTGCAGCAAACTTGATTCTCCAGTTACAGAAGTCCTTCATTTTGTCCTTGTGTGTTGAACAACAGGCAGCCTTTACGAACTGTGATCCTTTTAGGTTTTCCACATATGCAAAATTTCGCAGTAGGGTAAACTGAAGCAGCTTACATGTAGCAGTTCAAAGGCCTAAAAATTTTTTTGATGTAATTATAATTTACCTGAATTAACTTGAGTCAATAAGTTACCTGTGCAAAACAGATGTAAACAAATATTCAACTAATTTAAATGTCTCTACATTAAGGGCCTTTTTATAGTTTGGTGACCAGTATTGGAAAATGTGAAAATGCTTATCTTCAGAGGCTCAGAAAACAGAAGTCCAATAAACATGTTTTGTACTTTGGCTTTAGAAATCGAATCTTATTTGGGCTAATTAGCAGAAATACACAGGAGCAAAACATTTTCCAATGAAAAATGTTGTCCTTGTTATTCTGCAGTTTAGTTAGAAATAAGATACCCCTGTGCTGATATAATAGGCTGCACTCAGTCAACCATATAAATCACAGCTTACACTTCCAGACTCTGCTTCCCTGTTGTCCTGGTTTTTGGCCAGGACAGAGTTAATATTTTGCGGTAGCCAGGAGAGGGCAGAGACTGGAGCTGTGGGAGCATGTCTAGGTTGTTATTCTATGCCATCTCATGTCACACCCGGGGTCAGAAGAATGGGATTTCCTTCATAGGTGCAGAGAGTCTATCAGTCATGGTTAATTGTCTCAGGGTGGTGCCTCACTGGATTGGTTGGTGAGCACTTTTTGCTTTTAAGTCACCCTCTTTTTATATACTTTTTAGTATTGTTTCTGTCACTGTTTGTTTTCTTGTCTAATTGATGTTTCTAGTAAATTGTTCTTATCTGTACCCATTATTTTTGCCTTTTTTTCCCTCTCACCAGAGGAGTGGGGGGAGCAAGCAAGCAGCGTCTCATTTGGGAGGGTCTTGTTTGTGGGGGAGACTCAGCTGGGGAGTGCCATTCCTAAACCATGGCACCTGTGGGCCTCCATGGACTGCAGGGGCTCAGATGCCTCACCATGGTCTTCACCATGTGCTGCAGGGGAGTCTCTGCTCCAGCATCTGGATTACCTCCTTACCTTCCTTTTGCACTGACCTTGGTGTCTACAGGGCTGTTTCTCTCACGTAGTCTCAATCCTTTCTTCTGGCTTCAATTGTACAGTTTTTTTTCCCCCTTTCTAAAATACATTATCCCAGAGGCACAAACACGGTCACCAAAGGGCCCGGCCTTGGCCTGCAGTGGGTACGTCTTGGACCCAGCTGGCCCTGGCTCTGCCAGACACACAGGAATCTTCCTCCAGCTTCTCACAGAAGCCACCCCTGTAGCCCCCTCACTACCAAAACGTGGCCATGCAAACCCAGTACACGTGCTTCCTGTAAAAGCTAGCTTTCTCTTTTACCTATTAATTTTTCTGTGAGATAGACTTGCCGTTGGAAGATACCACTTTTGATATCTTTTGAGCAGTTAGGTATCTTAGCCAATAGATCATGAATGGGACTTTCCAGGATAAAAAATGAAAAGGAAATATTTAAGTAGAATAAAATAGAGACATGAAATCTCTGAAAGTTTGGCCAAGGAAGGTGTGTTAGCCTATGATAGCTGTCATCAGCCTATAATGGGCTTTGTTCTCAAGTATCCTTGGCCCCTGAGTTTCATCATCTTTATCTAGCTATTAAGACAAAAATGTTCTTAATACCCAGCTATCTGTTCACAAGTCAAAAACTGAGAACCTCTTTTCTAGTACATGTGACACCTAAAGTATAAGAAAATAATAAAATGTTACAATAATAGAGTTCTTTTATTTCCGTGTTCTGGAAGACAGTGACCTTTCTGCTAGGATTTGTTAGTATTCAACTGTTGAAGTGCATCTTATTTCTCTTTTAAATTTTTTTATATCAAATTGACTTGTTCTAAGGTCAGATACTATTCACTTTTTCTGAGTAACATTTATAAGGGAAAATACCAACAGAACTTGATGGAAAAATGGTTGTGTTTTTAATAATCATCCAAGAACGTCCAATTATTTGAATAAAATAATTTTGGAAGGATGTATTTCTAGAGTATAAATCATAGCTTGTTTGAGCAATTTCTGCAATCTGATTTTCTAATATCTTCCTTGTTTTTTTCACTTTTGCATTCCATAGGACTTTCCCAGGGAGTTGCTATTACTCTAAACAACTCCTGGCATCCTGAATCATAACAGATGTCTGAATATTAAAAAACTGTTTTTTATTATGAGATAAGAATCTGTTGGGTCTAGAAGACCATGCAACTTTACCCAGGCTTAGTGCCAAGGTCAGATTTTATTTCTTTTTTCCTTAAGCCAAAACAGAATTTTTTTTTTGAAACATCGTGGACTCTTCATTTTCTAACTGGCATAAAGAGTCAAGTTAAAGATACAAAAACACCCTCACTTCAAAAGAATCTGTGCTACATTGTATTTGTTAAGGGGCTCTATGAGCAAGAAAATAAACCAATACCTTTGAGAGAATAAGTTGATTCAGATTTTTTCAAAAGATAGTTATCTAAAGGTGACTGGACTTTAAAGGTAGCAAAACTGAGGTAAATGCTTACCACAGAATCATCAGGGAAAAGTTCCTACAGCTAGAGGGAAGTCAAAAGACCTGTTTTCAAAGGACAACCTAATCTTTGCTCTCTAGTTTTATGACTCTATGCCAGTGAACCGTATAAGAGAAATCACTCCGGATAAAATAAAATAGAGGGGAAGAAAACATCGTTGTGTATCAGCCATGAATTTTAATCAAATGAAGGACAAATGTGCAGAATCACATTTCTGTTAATGCATGAGACTTCTGTACTAATGCAAAAGCTTACTCATCTGTGATCTAAAGAGAATAAAATTTTATACCGTAGATACAGATAAAAGTGTAAAAATATACAATATTTTCATTCCTAGGGCTATAACTAAGTCCTATTTTGAGCAGAAAGCAATTATTTTCACTGCCGTGAACTGTGTACAAAAAATTGCAACTGCCCAATTTTAAAACGTCATTTTAATATTTTGTTTTTAATTTTCTAACTGTCCAACTTTCAGTGACATTTGCTGTGTTTTCTGCTCTTTCAGGCCTTGGGAAAATATTTCCTCCATATATTTCACTCTGATCTCTGTCCATCTTCATGTGAAACTTTTCACTGTTATGTACTGGTGGAATGAAAATATACTTGTTAACATTTGCTGATGGTACAGAATCCACCTCACCCCGGGGCAAACATTGAGAAGGAAGTATCTTGACTAGAGGGAAAAAGACCCTAAAGTTCTCATGAGAAGAGCAGATGAAAAAATATTAGCATGCAAACGTTAGCTTGCTTCTCACAGATGATACTGGAAGTTTTATTCCTAGAAGACTATGCCAGAAATATGGTTGTGTAGGTCAGTATGAAGAAAAAACTGGCAAGTACGTTTGGGAATTCGAAGTCAGTTACATTTCTTAAGTTATAATTGTATAAAATTGACCATATGAGTGTGGTAAATGTCAGCATCAAAGACACTGGCAAAAGAATGAGAGAACAGAGCACCCCAGGGGAGAAGGGGCAAGCATCTTCCCACAGATTAAATAATTTAGTTCTAACTGGTTTGATTAACCACAGAATTAGCAACTGTGATAACGAGGTTTTTTTTTTCTGAAAGGATCAGAACAGCTGCTAAGGGGAAGACACACATGATGGCATCTCCAGGAATTACTTAACTCACCAAAAATCCCCAAACATGCTCTTGGGTATTGGAAGGGAAGCACAGCTGTTCAACAGGAGTGTGTATGACACATAGGATTCATCCTTACACTTTCTCATAAAGATGTGCCAGAATTTGCAGATTCTGTCTGAATTTACACCTGGCAAACATTAATAACAAGGGAAGTATTTCTCCCACATGCCATTGTATTGCCATTTGGACTATCTAGGGCACATGAGAATAGGCCTTGAGAAAATGCTAATAACACAGGTGGGGACCTGTGAATGAATGAGTCCTGTCTAACATTTGGGCACAACAGTCACATGGGAGCTAGTGACAATCCAACTGTAGCATCAGTGTGGTCTTTGGGATCCTGCTTACAGAAATACAATGGTCACCCTATTTTGAAGGATGTTACACTGCCTATGTTACAGATCTACATGCTGAGAAGGAAAGAGGAGCAGCTTAAGGGGTTCCCTGTTAATGAGATTGATTTGTAACGAGCATGAGGATTGCTAATGGAAAGAGAGTTTTATTTTAAAGTTTTGTGTCTGGTTGTGTAGTTACCATGTCCCTGGCTGTATAAATTGTGTATAGTTTTGAGACGGGTATAGCCTGTACCTGCTTTATTCTTTCTGGTATCCTGTTCAGCCAGAAGAATATGGAGAAACAGTGAGACTAACACATCTTTGGTGTTGTATCCAGTAGGTTTATTTGTCTTACATTTCAATCTTGACTAATTATTTCAGTGATTTCATGCAGATACCGTAGAAACTGATTCATCACTAAACATGAGTTCCATTGCAGAGACTATTATACAATGGCTGAATAAGTCTAAGCTAAAGAATAGACCCTTCCCCCCACGTGATGCATGGCATGTGGCTGTATATTATTTCTATAATCAGTAAATACTGGAGAGAGATTTCTAAAAGATTAGATGTCTCTGAAAGATATTGCTGACAGCTTTTAAGTGTTGCATTGCAAGAGTAATTCACTACCTTTAGGCAGACAGAAATTACAAACTCTGAGTGTCATTTTTCTATTCACATTTAAGAAATGTGAAATAGAAGCTTCTTTATTGGTACATTTTATATGAAGATTAGGTCCTTAAAAGAGTAAGTTGCTGTTATCGTGCATAATATGGTATGCATCAAAGCAGAAGGAACATAAAATGCTTCATCTGATATTAGCATCATTTTAGCATTTGCTATGTATTATTGTAAAGTGGAGAATTTTATAGGTAATAAAGGATAAAATCATCCACAAGAAGAGAAATAGGTTCTGTGTAGTACAGACTTATGTATATGAGTTACTTAAGATTGGGTGTTTACCTTTGTAATATTTGAGCACAAGTCTGTCCGTTCTGCCCTGTGACACTAGGCATGTATGACTTACATAGCATAAAGACAAAACACTAAGTTGTAAAAACTTGTGTTCATCCTTTTAGCACTAGCAGAACCCAGAAGTACTTAGAGACAGCTAAGCAGTGTTTTGAGTTTTCACCAACTGGCCTGTCCTGGAGGTGTGGTAAAACTTGGGTGCTGCTAATGCTCAAACTAGTCTTGCAGAAGACATATATGGATGAATTTTTGAACAAATCTGCTGCTGAGCAAAGTCCTAATCTAATGGCTCCATATAGCTGAAATGTGTAGTAGTCCTGAGCAACTTGCCACAGTTGAATCCCTTTAGCAATTGTGAGATGATGTCCCAGCAAAACCAAACAGCTTCCTGCCCTAACCTTCCTGCCTAGCTCCTTGATAGCACTGCTGTCTCTAAAGCAAACCCACCTGATCACTCATAAATCAGCTTGGTTTTCATTTAGCCTACCAAATTAGTGAAACACCATCAGAGCATTTTACCTACCAATCTTGTGAGTGTTCCCCCAATATATAGCATAATACGTAAGTAACCCACAGACTGCAGAACTACTACCTTTTGACTGGAATCACCTTTGATTGCTTGAGATAAGGGATAACATTTAAGTTTTTTTTACTCCAGCGCATGATCCTAAATGAATCTGGTATTGCTCTGAATTTGTGGCTGGAGTATTTTCTAGGAGAAACAAACAGATAATTAGGAAACAACTAGATGGAGGAGTTTGCTAGTAGGAGGTGTTTGCTAGTGCTTTATATCAGAGAACCAACTGGAATAACAGTATTATTGAAGAACAAGAAAATTCCTTAGGGAAGAGGAATTACTATATAGCAAGTAGAAACTGTTTAGTTTCACATGTATAATAGTCATAAACGTGAATGTAGAAGTAAGAATGCAATTACACTAGAAACTGGGAATTCTTTGATATAAGACAGAATTCTGCTGTTCTTATGTTCCTGAAAGGACACCTAAATGAATGCAAAAAGCTAGTCAGTGGGCTGTTACCATGATCATTTCAAGGAATATGTAAGAGAAAGTAAGTGTAAAAGAAATTTTATTGAAATCAGAATGCCAAACTGACCTGTTGTGGAGAAAACAAAGACTAACAAAAAGGGAGAAATAAGGCTGCATGGGCTGTTCTTTAATGGACGAGAAAAAAACAGATATACAAGGACAAAATTAAAAAGACTAAATGAGAATAAATGGAACAAAAAGCCACACTGAGAACCAGACAATATTTTGTGAGAGAATGAAACAGAGACTTATTCTGTAAGGGAGAGTGATGGTTAAATAATCATAGGTGCAGAAAAGGAAAAAATAGCTGTCAAAGAGCTGTTTATTACCACTTGGTTAATGAACTTTCTTTACAATGGTAAACAGACCATAACATAAAGAAAAATATAATATGTGGATATGCTGTACTACTACAGGTGGCAAGGGCTGGTGAAGCTCAGGTTTGTTTGATGAAAAAATCCTGAGCAGTCTTGAAAGCAATTGAGATTACTGCTTCAAATGTGGAAAAGGTAAGGCATGTATGGAACATAACTTGAAAACAGGAAGAAAGAATTTGAAGAATTTTGAGTTTTCCAGCCTAATGTTAACATTGGTTAAAGTGCTAGAACAACCAATGTTGTGAGCATCTGTGGGACCAAAATACCAATTAAGTATCCAATGTAGATTTTTCAAGATCAAATAGTGGAACCCAATGTAATTTCCTCTTTTGGTAGAACAAGACTAGCAAATGAGGGACAAACAGGTTGTATGAGATATTGGCTTTGGTATGTCATCATTGTGCTTGACATCCTTATTTGCAAACTAAGGAAGGATGGTCCAGATGAAATGGTCATACACTGGGGAAACACTGTACATTTCTCAACTGTGTCTCTCAGTCTGGGAAGTCATTCCAGTACTGCATAAGCCTGTCTATAGCATGGTTCTGTTCAAGATTTTAGTTAATGGCCTAGATGGTGGAAAACAGAACATATTGAAAAAGTCTGCAAATATTGCTGGAATACCAAGGGTTTTAGATGTTTTGGAGGGAAGAGAGGAAGACTGGCATTCAGAGTGTTCTTATTATAATAAAGAGTTGAAACTCAAAAGAGCATTACTTTTCTGAATCATATCCAAAAAACAAAAACAAATACAAATAATATTACTTTTATTTGTATATATTATATAGTTAAAGGTTAGTTTTTCTTTAAATTCATGGTGTGAGTATATAGAGTATACAGAGTATATAGGGAAAAATGTCTTAATTAGCAGTCAGTGGTCTTTGCAGAATTGAGTAACTCTGGAATTCAATGCACTAAACCTCACAACAAGACAGAGACATGTGTATATTTTTAAGGAATACCTGAGTAAGATTCTCATTATTAATTGAGCAACTGATGTGATTAGAAGCTGTTTTAACTTAACCCAGAAAAACAAACCAGGCTGGATAGATGAAATAAATTGTAGTACCCATTTAGGAACAAGCAATCAAGAATAATCACATATCATATGATCCCAGAATTACAGAATCACAGAACAAACTGAGTTGGACAGGATCCATCAGGATCATTGAGAGCAACTCATGGCCCTGCATATAGAAGATATATGGGGAAAAAATATTGCTCTGAGGAGAGATACTAATGGAACAGGATGGGAGGTGAACAGAAGGGATAGAGTCTATTATTATAGAATGACAGTGAAAAAGCAAATTTAAAAGACAGCTAATGTCATATTCTGTGCAACAGGCTATATTGTTACCGCTAGGGAGAGGATACATAAACACACCATCCGGCTGTCCAAACTGGCAACACCAATTTATACAAACGGAGAATAATTTTATCACAGCAAAACAAGATATTCCTGATATCTGTTTTTCCTTTGTGGATTTTCTCTGTGGAAAATGGCTCCTGAAATGGACTGTGAACTTTTTCCCAACTGTGTTTGGTATTGCAGTCTGCTGACTCCTTTTGTGTTGCCCTAGTGCAGTTGCATCAGTTTTTTTCTTGGAAATGTGTCAGTAGAGACTCAGGCATGTCTGACCACCTGCTATTTGGTGTGAAATGGGGGAATACAGTCTGCAGTGGTGTTTCATGAGGTGTGACGCCAGAGCTTTTTATTAGAATAAACAAGGATGGGGGTCTCTGAGGGGCTCATTTTAACATTTCTAGCTGTAATTTTTTTGTACGTTTGTTTTCTGAGCTGAAGGCCTAAGATATTGGGGGCACCTTATGTACTTTCCCTATTGTAAGACATTAGATTAGTAGAATTCTTGGTCCACTTTTCCTGTGAGCGCTGTTAAGAGAGTGATTTGAGACCCAGAAAGTTGTGACAAAAACCTTCCTTCAGTCATTGCGCTAGACTGCTCTTTTACGAATAATGTTAACAATAGTTATCAGAAAGATTATAGAATTCTTTATGACAAGGTATGAAGAACCTGCTATTTGAATTCATGCTAAGAAAGGGTAAAAGAGTGGAACAGAACATTGTCCTCCTTACACAATCCCCAACTCAGAGAAAGATTCCAGTTTATTGTACCCAATCTGTACTTGAGTAGAAAAAGTAGTGGATAATTGAAGTGTACATATGTGTATGTAGCAGAAAAGGTGGTATTTGACTCAACCGCTTCCCTTCACTCCTAAACTCTGTACAATCAGAACTTTTTCACCTTTTCCTGAAAATTTATATCAGATGTCAGAGTTAAAAAAATAGTGAGATAATTTTACCACAGACGTCTCTTTAATGACTGTTGTTTTGAAGTGTATCACTCCAGACTGAGGCCATACTTTCATAGCCATCAATACTAATAAACCGTATTATTGAATCACTCATTTATAAGAAATTGATCCAAATCAAGCATGCAGTTTATGGCTGTGTTTATATTGCTTTAGGTAAAGCACATTGTGAAATTCATGAGAGCTTTTATGCCAAAAGCCAGATATATAGGAGGCCTTATGGTACAAAGTCAGGCCATCAAAAGGTGTAAAAATATCTCAAGCTGCCAATAATTTGTGCTGGATCAGTGCTTTTGTGCCATGTGATGGTACTGATTTTGATTTAGTACTGGGAGTGCTAAAGCCAGACTCAGTGTGTCGTGAAACTATGGACTAATGCCTTGGTTGCAGTTGTTTTCACAAGTACATCCTAACTGGTATAAAAAACTCCTCCTTTCATGTGTCATGGCTTAATCCCACACCCAAGTACCATGCAGCTGCTTGCTCACTCCCCTGTGACCTGCCTTCCCTCCAGCACGGAGGAAAATGGAAAAGAAAAGTAAGACTTGTGGGTTGAGATAAGAACAATTTGATAATTGAAGCAAAGAAAAATACCATTACTACAGTAAGATTAATGATAATAATAACAATAATAATAGTAATGAGTGCTGTGAAAAAGAGAGGGAGAGAGAGACTGAGAGAGAAGAATAAAACCCAAAAGAAACAAGTGACACACTATACAAGATCTTACCACTTGCTGACCAATTCCTAGTCCATTCCCCATCCTCCTGACCACCTTCCCCCTGTTTACATCCTAGGCATGATGTTCTGTGGTATGGGACATCCCTCTGGCCTGTTCAGGTCAGCTCTCCTGGCCATTCTCCCTCCCAGTGTCTTGTGCACCTTCTTATTGACAGAGAATGGGAAGCTGAAAAGTCCTTGATTTAGGGTAAGCACAAATTAGCAACAACTAAAACACCAGTGTGTTATCAAAATTATTCTCACCCTGAATGCAGCACTGTACCAGTTAGTAGGAAGAAAATTATCTCTATTCCAGCCAAAATCAGGAAAGAATGCATGTTCTTAATTCTACGTTGCAGTCTGTCACCACTTCACCACTTTTGGCATTGCCAGAATGCATGAGCTGGGCCGCACCCTGGACCATGGGAATTAAGTGTACCCCAAAATGTTATTCCTTATTTACTCCTTTTTAGACTAGGATTTTCAGTGATTCAGTGATTAAATCTGCAGATTCCACTAAGCTGTGCAAAACCAGCTGAGGTGTGACGCCTTGTGGCATGAAGTAGGAGTGAATAGTCACAGGTGTGTAGCACATCATGCACAATGAAACTAAGAAGCTCTTCTGGACAAAATAAGGTTTATTGTTGGAGAAAAGGTACAAAACCATATATGACAACTAAAATTACCATGGAAAGAAAAAGGGAAGGGGCAGTGTAACATACTACTGATTCTGACTGCAGTCAAACCCTTGGCTTTGGCCTGAGTCTACCAGCTCTCAAATTGCCTGAAATGGCCAGTACTCTGCAGATGACCCAAAAACCTCTGCAAAGCAAATAAATTACTGAACATTACAGATTTTTTTTAATATTCAGAGAAGTGCTGGGTACTAAATATGCCTTTGTCATGCCCAGCTAGTGTGAGTGTAATTTACAAGTGATTATATATTCACAGAATGGGAAAGGCTTTGTTAAGGTTGAAAATATACTAAATCCAGATCTTCCTTGAAAAGAAAAGTGGTTTTGAATGTTTTTATTTTTAAAATGGGTGAGTACTTTAATGATCAAACAGTGAACCAGGGGAAGCAGCTGAATGCTTATGAACAGATGTAGAAATACCTCCAAACCTGCTGGTGAATATGACTCTTAATGGAGATGTATAGGGAAATAATGTACCACAAAATTTTAAAAGGCTTTTCAAAACTGGGAGAGATGATTATTCTGAAAGTTACTAATCCTTTAATTTTCCTTCTGTGGAATATTCTACAGCTAAACAGTCTCTTCTCTGTCTGTAAAGAAAAAGAAATTTTAGAAGTGTAATTGCTGTAAATTAGAACTTGAAGATGAAATGAGACTAATTAAAACTGGATGTTGAGCAAGGGCTGTAACAAAAAAAGTGTGAAATATTGGAACAAACTATCAAAGTTTTGTTGGGTTTTTTTTAATGATCAAATGCCTTCAAATCAAAATTGGATAATAAATTATTTGGATAAGTATTGGGGTAATTGACAGAAACAGAACAGCCTGTGCCGTGTAAAAGACCAGGCTAAATGATCAGAAATTCCTTCAGGATTTAATTTTATCAATTTCTGGATTTTTTTTTTTTCACTACTGCCAAACCTGCACCTTCACTAGCTGAGGATCCTGCATAACCAGCCATTGCACATGTTCTTATTTTATGGATATTGCTAATTTCAGCAATATCCCATTGCAGTGATCCTGTGCCAAGGCTGCAGCCTAGTTTAGTGCCAATGTGAAACAAAATGAACAGAAGAAAATCTGGGTGTGGAAGTGAAGTAGATTAACAAGATTTAGAACTATATGAATTTGTATCTCTTTAGATAAAGGGGCAATCCCTTCTCTCCCAGGGTCTGGGCAGTTTATCACAGAAAATTCTTGAAGTGTGCAACTGTTAGGTGTTCAGATTTGCATACAGGGGTGTGTGTATGACACATCGGGCATCAAGTTACAAATATAGTAATACACCTGAATTACCAACCACTGCTTCCCAACTGCTAAGCAGTAGCTAAAACGTGCCCTTCCACTGGAATTTACTTTTCCTCAGATGTACTTCCCGTGGGATGCCTTCATCTCTGGTCATTTGCACTTCCAGTCTATTCCTGTGCCTCCGAGGTGTTACTAAGAGACATATTGTATCAACTACCACCTTGTGGGTGCTAAGAGTTTGTCAGCATAGTTGTGGGCCTTTTCACACATATCATTTTGGTGCCCAAGAGCATTCCATTTTAATTGACTGGAATAGTGTGAGCTGCCTGCCTGGTTTATACTGAATGTGGTTACCAAACTGGGTGCTGTCAATGGCTGATGCTTCCCCAAACTGTTTAAATTATTGAAAGATACTAATAACTGAAGTTGTAATTAAATACAATAAAATGCCTACTTATTCTGTTACTACTTTCTTTCCAATAGAGAAACATTTTTAGTTGTACTCAGTGTTAACCTATTTTTTTTCCCCTGATGTCCATGAAATTCCCAGCCCATAAATATTCATGATCTACGAAAATGTGTGTTTTACTTTATGTCAAGTGTGACTCCACATCTCAGAATGATAAATAGTGGTTATGTGTAGCTAAAAATTGATCGGACGTATTTCTGTCCACTTTCTCACCATATGTCAAAACCAGTCTGGCTTCTTGAGGGTAGATGATCCTCGAGAGTACACACACATGAGCTTGCTGTCCCTTGGTCCTATAGCACATAGCCAGATTCTAGAGTGTTTGACCTCTATGCCTACAGGAACGAGAAACTTACTGAGTATGAGCAGGGAGGGTTTCTGGAGGAGAGATGGTCTTTCTGTTCTTAGCTCACAAGCTCCAATATCTGCATATATAACATATAAGCAGCTATAACTGCTATAACCTAGATAGAGTCATTATATCATTTCCTTTTAAAGGAAGGGTTGTTCTTTAGACTATGGCTTTCTTTGATGGTAGATTATATTCACTCCAGCCAATAATTTTTATTGTACTTCTTTCAACTTTAGCTGTAAAATGCACATAGCATAAACCCTTGACCAGGGTATTAAAAGTTCAGTCACCAATAATTTAGTGACAAAGTTCTCCCCAACTTAATTCTGTTATGCTTGCAGACTTCTTTGCATAAGAGATTAATATCCTACCAGCTTTTATTTGTTCATTCATTTCTTTCAGTATTTCCACTCTGTGTATATGAGAAGCATTTGGCAGGTTCCCAGCTAAACAATGACTTTCAGCAGATCAAGTCAGCCAGGACAATTTCATTAGAGTGCTGATGAATCGTTTCTTCTACAATGTGAAAACGGTACTTGCTGTTTTACTGTCTTTGTGAAATTGACTTCCTGAAATCTGTAATCAATTGAGTAGGTTCCTCTTTAAATATTTACTAAGCTGTATTTTCCCAGTCCCATACGCATTAATTGCAAATACAATTTTTACCTAATCGACAGAAAAACCCCCCTTCCCAGCCCCAAATAAACAAGTTGTCCCTAGAGAATATGACATAAACTGACCTGATTTGACATTTAGAGCTATTTTGGTATATTTCACTGGTACTGCAGTGCTTGGCTTACTTCTGTTAAGACAGAAGCAGTTTGTGTAAGTTCCCACACCCATTTCAACCCATTTCAGTGTTTTCAGGAGCACATGAGGGTATTAGCAGCATCTTTGGCAGCATCTTTGGCAATTCTGTACCTCATTGCAGCCCAGGCAGTAGCTGACATCTGGTTTAATTTTAGGATTACTAACCTGAACTGAAATGGTGACTAAGAAACAGCAAACCCTATTGGAATATTACAAAATTCTATTAATCAGGCTCAAACCAGAGGGATTTCATCGTGGAACTTCTGAGGATCATGTAATACATACTCCAAGGCTTCTTGCATTTTTCCTATTAACTGATTCCTAATCACAGGTGTCTGAAAGAAAAAACTAGAGATTCCTGTTTGGAGTATCACAGTATGTTGGTTCATCCCAGCCACTGTTTGCACATACATATTTAAAGGGCATTCTCACCTACCTTTGCCTTTCAAGGCAACATGCTCTGGTAACTCTCTATTGTGTCCATATCACCATTTAATGTGTTGATCTGATTTAGAGATTTGACAGATTTATGTGCTTCCCTAAGGCAGAAACACCACTGAATGAGTGAAGAGTACTCATCTGTAACATCAAGCAGACATGAAGTTACGTGATTTCATTCAGTAGCACTGAAAAATGTAAATGCCTGACAGTTTCAACACTTTTGTAAGAATTTTGATGTATCAGGAGTTATCTCTAAGCATTCAAATGGTTCCACTCCAGCCTCTGGAATCACTATATTTTAAAGGATTTGTTTTGCTGCTGTAATTGTGGGCTTTAAACTCTTCAAAAAAGGCTTGCCAAAAGCAGAACAGCTACCATTCCACTTCAATCTCCACGTTATACCTTTTTGAAGAGAACTGGCATAGCTTTTGCTTCTTCTATGGTCTTTTTTGTAGCTATTAGCTGAATTCTAAATGGAATTCTCAAAATTTGGATTGCCTTCCTGCAGCTGAGATGTATTTAAAAATTAATTAACTTGGCAGTTTCTGATTGCCAGCTAAAATACATTTAAGCACATTTTCATTCAATTCAAAAGATGGAGTTCCTTTCTGACAGCTTGTTACCTAATGCATTCTGCCAGACCAGTTTATTTCCAGCAAATAAAATATATTTTATCTTTCTAAGGATATGCATTGATCTAACTTCCAGGGTTCCTGTTTGAAATCTTGCCTGTCTTTAACTAAGAGACTGCTGCTCACAGTCTGTATTTGATATAGAATTTTAACCTAGTGGGAGTGTATGTGAACTTTGAATTTCAGTGGAACCAGGATTTTATTCACAAGCTTCATACTCTTATCTATGAGATTATTTCCGGTCCTTTTCTGGTTTATTTCTCTGACTTTTACAGACAGTTTGTGTCATATGTGGCTTCTACAGTGCCACCTACATTTTCATATGCAACTGTGTGTTGGCAATTGTTTGACATGATGACATATGATGTCTTTGCAGAAAAAAACAGCTCTACATTGTTTTCCTGGGCAACAAGTAGGACAATTCCTCTTAGCTATAGAAACCTTGATTGCAGAGCTAGCAGGCTTTGCTTCATTATTGTTGTACACTTTAAACTGCTGAATGCTCCCTGACATTTAAAGTATAACTCAGAAAAACATTGTCATTGATAGTGACTTGTAAATTACACATGGGTAGACTTTGCTAAGAAAAAGAAATAGTAATGACAGAACTTTGGGACAATGGTCTTTAGAGTGGTATGTGCACCCCAGTGTATGCACAAGAAAATCTGTTGGAGTGTGGAAAGAGAATATTTTTGTACCATCAACAAATAAAATAAAATAATATTTAAAACTGTCTTTATTTTATTTTTATGTTATATCTTTTATTTTATATTTTATGTGCATTTTGTTCAGCTATGGGCTGTAGCTTGGTTTTTTTGAAAAATACATATCCTACTACAGTTAGTATCCAGTGAACAGACAAAGAGGCATGACCACAGACCCGCACTTAGGAAGTATTAGACATTTAGTCCAATTAAGGATCCCATTGTGGAAAAAAAGGTCTAGCTTCTAGATATCCAAAACTTCCGGTCTCTTATACAAATCATGGTTTGCCAGTCTAAAATGACAAGTGTGGAGACAAGTGCACATCCTGTACCTTTAAAATCAGGCAATTACCATGACAAATCCAGAGAAAGATGTTAAATTACTACGACTGATCTGCCAGGAAGAAAATGCCTGTCTCTTTTGGTTTATTCTAAATTTTTGGGAAAACTCCATCCTGGTGCAGAAATGCTGATTGCAATGACTGGGAGATGTGAACCCGTTGGAACAAGTCCTGAGAAGAGCCACTGAGTTGATCAGGGGGCTGGAATGTTTCTCCTGTGAAGACAGGCTGAGAGAGCTGGCGTTGTTCAGCCTGGAGAAGAGAAGGCTCTGGGAGGACCTTGTAGCACTTTCCAGGACCAAAAAGAGAGATGCAAAGGGACTTTTTAGAAGGGCAAGGAGTGACAGGATAAGGGGGAATGGCTTTAAGCTAACAGAGGGTAGATTTAAATTAGATATTAGGAAGAAATTAATTATTATAAGAATGGTGAGGCACTGGAACAGGTTGCTTGAAGAAGTTGTGAATGCCCCACCTCCAGAAGTGCTGAAGGCCAGGCTGGATAAGGCTCTGAGCAAACTGGTCTATGGTGAGGTGATCCTGCTTGTGAATAGTTTTCCCTGTGGACTAATAAATCTTTATTTATTTACAGAAATTAAAATACTTTTCACCAAGAGGAAATTAGAGGGAGAAATTCTGGCTCTGTACTTCTTTTATTATTCTTATCCATTTAAGAAATGAGCAATCAGTTAGTGTCAACTAGCAATGATAAACATGAAAATAAAGTGTTGAAAAAAAGCCTGTCCTCACTGAAGACAATGGAATAAGCTTCAGTGCAAAACCATCTTGTTTTTAAAATGATCAGAGCTTATTGCTTATCTCTGAATTTTGAATATTTTTGGGGGAGTTGACTTACCTATATATGTCAGTGGGACATACCCATGCAAGCAGAACTGTATTTTATGGGTATTACACATGTGCTTAAAATGCTTTGCAAAACCAGCACACTCAATTCTCTCCGGCTGAAATAAATACCAGTTGAGAACAGAAGAAAACAATTTGTTGTTTCATGAAGACTCTTATTCCAAGAATCTATTTATTAATTGATTTTTGCTTACCTTTATCTTTATTTTAATGTAGTTCTGTAGAAAAATGGTATTGAGAAGCTATCCATATATACTTGGTAAATCTGTTGCCCTTATAGCTATAGAACTTACACTAAAATCAGTGGCAGTTTTCCTGAAGCACAAGTTGCTTTAAGTTATGACTAACTGCATTCCTGCTATGAGCAGCATCCTATGAGGAATTGGAAGAGCCACCTCAGGTATGAAGGAAAAGAGTAGTCTAATACAGAAGAATTAAAATAATAAAGATTTGCTTTCAATGAACCCCAACAGAAGACAAATAAAAAATGGAGTAAGAAGTTAGAAAAAGTAACATGTACATACCATAACCAGAACTTCTTCTGAGGTGGCCTTCACTACAATGATCCCCAAAATGGCAGGCAAACAGATTTGTATACTGGTAACAACAATTATAGAGTGACCATTGGTGTCCCGATTTGAGACAAATTTGGAGAAACATCCAAATTTGAACATCCTCTGATAGAAGGCAGGTTGCAGCCACCCCTCCCCCACCAGGTTCAGGAAAAATGTTCCTCAGAGGAAAGTGAAAGGAAAAAAAAAAGTTTATTTAACAGAGACAATGCACAATGGGAAAAGAATAATGCTAGATAGTAAAAACTCTCGCTATGGAGAGAACCTGGTAAGATTTGAGAGTCCTTTCTTTGGGTGTGGTCTCTCTCTCTCTCCTCTTCAGAGCTGGGTCAGCCTGGGCCCCCTCTGGGCCTTGTTGGAAAGTTCTAAACAGTTCCAGAAGAGAAGAAGAAGAAGCTGAAGTCCCAGGAAAAAAAAAAAATTAACTCTCTGTCTCTCTCTGGAGAAGACAGAGCCGAAAGCTGGCTGAAAAGCAGCAAAGGGTGCTTCCTCCGCTGTTGCCACCACAGAAGCACCCAGAGGAAATAGAGTGACCTTGGAGGACAAACTGCTTTGAAAAGTTCACCTGGCTTTTTTTTTTCTTTCTCTCTCACTCAGTTTTAAAGACATAGAAAGGCACAGGAATCATGTCTGGGCACAGAGCAGCGATAGGGGATACACATCATAAAGTCACCACAAGACAATTGGTTAAACCATCATCAGAGTGACACGATAAACATTACAGCAAAAACTGGCATGTGCCCAAAGTCAAGAACATAGCTCTAACTACATTCTAGCTACAGGTGATCCTGTGGGTGAACAGTGATGCGTTTAAGAGAAATTAAATACTGTATAGAAATAGAACTTTGCTCCAAACTAGCTGCATTGCCTAAGGTAGTTCAAATAGAGACAAAAGCTGTTTATAGAACTAGTTACTGATAATGCTCTTCTGAATTTGATACTGGAAACAGTAACTAAATAATTTCGTCATGTGAAAATTTCACATTTATCAAACTGAAACCTCTCAGGAAAAAGAACTTCACAGGCTTTTTTTCTAGTGGGACAATGTTTGAAGAATCACAACAGAGAAGAGCTTAGAGAGCTTCCCTGTGAGGTTGAGGGAATGAAGTAATTCTGTTCAAACAGAAAATTATTAGAAAGAAATATGAGACAGATAAAACGGGGCTAAAGAAGTTATTTTTAGGCTTTTCTTAGTGTACAAATAGAAGGCTTGCAATTAAAAATGTAAAAACTCATTTATAATCCTTTACATAACATATAATTAAACCATTCAAACTTTGCCAAATGTTAAATAAGGGTGAAGAGCAAAAGATCTTTTCTTTTTGAACCTGACATTTTAATGACCTTAATTACTTTAAGGTAAAAAATGTATAGGAAGAGATATTAACAGATTATGTCTTGTTTTTGAACATCCATTAATCATTAGCTGTGGAGGACTGCAAAATCTCTCAAAATTTCTCCAGTAGCTGTATCGTGCATAATTGCCCTGTGGGGGCTTACGGCGTCCTCTTGAACTCCAATTTGTGGTCACTGAAGCATCATTGGTCTCAAGGAGTGGAGCTTCTCCCTGCTGCAGTAATTTCTATACAACCAACTTGACTTTTTGCATTCAAAGAGAGACGCATTGGGGAGAGACGCAAATGGTGTTTGGATCCCATGAGACTTAGAAAGGATTCCTGGTGATAGAAAAGAAGGAGAGGCATTTATCCCTTCTTGAACCTTATGTACTTATTTACCAGTTAGTGAATGACCAGATAGAATCATAGAATCGTAGAATCATCAAGGTTGGAAGAGACCTCTAAGGTCTATCATGTCCAACTGTCCACCCAGCACCACCACTGTTACCTCTAAATCACTAAACCGCATTGCCCAGCAGCAGGTTCAGATGCTGCTTAAACACCTCAAGGGATGGTGACTCCACCCTCTCCCTGGGAAACCTATTCCAATGCCTGACCACCCTAACCGTGGAAAAATGTTTTCTAATATCCGATCTGAATCTCCTCTGTCTCCTCTTAAGGCCATTTCCTCTAGACCTCTCACTGCAGGCACTGTAAGAGAGACCAGCCCCCACCTCCTTTCAGGGAGTTGTAGAGAGCGATGAGGTCCCCCCTGAGCCTCCTCTTCTTGTGACTAAACAAACCAAGCTCCCTCAGCCATTCCTTGTAAGACATTTTCTCTAGATGCTTCACGAGCCTTGTTGCCCTTTGCTGGACGTGCTCCAGCACCTCAATCTACTTCTCAAAGGGAGGGGCCCAGAACTGAACAGTACTGAAGGTGAAGCTTTCAGGGGTATGATCACTTATTTAGTCCTGCTGGCTAAACTATTCTTGATCCAGGCCAGGATGCCACTGGCCTTCTTGGTCACCTGGGCACACCCTGGCTCATGTTCAGCCACTGTCAACCACCACCCCCAAGTCCCTTTCTGTCAAACAGCTCTCAAGCCACTCCTCCCCCAGCCTGTGGAGCTGCCTGGGGTTGCTGTGACACAATGCAGAACCCTACACTGGGCCTTGTTGAACCTCCTGCAGTTGTGACCTCATCCCACTGATGGAGCCTGTCCAGGTCTCTCTGCAAAGCCTTCCTACCCTCAAGCAGATCAACACTCCCACCCAGCTCAGTCTTGTCTGCAAATTTACTGAGGGTGCACTTAATTCCCACATCCAAATCATCAATAAAGATGTAAAACAGGACTGGCCCCCAAAACTAAGCCCTGGGGAACACCATTGGAGACCAGCCACCAACTAGATTTAACTCCATTCACCGTGATTCTCTGGACACAGCCACCCAGCCAGTTTTTTACCCATCAAAGAGTACCCATCCAAGCCATGTGTGGCCAGTTTTTCTAGGGGATGCTGTGGGAGATGGTGTCAAACGCTTCAGTGAAGCCTAGATAAACTTCATCCACAGCCTTCCCCTCATCTACTAAGTGGGTCACTGTGTTGTAGAAGGAGATCAGGTTGGTCAAATAGGACCTTCCTTTCATAAATCCATGTTGGCTGGGCCTGATTCCCTGGCTGTCCTGCATGTGCCGTGTAATGGCAGTCAGGATGATCTCTTCCATAACCTTGCCTGGAACTGAGGTTAGGCTGACAGGCCTGTAGTTCCTTGAGTCATCCTTCCGACCCTTCTTATTGATGGGTGCTACATTTGCTAACTTCCAGTCAGCTGGAACTTCTCCAATTGACCAGGACTGCTGGTAGATGATTGAAAATAATCTGTGAAGTTCTTTCACCAATTTCGTCATTACTCTGAGGTGGATCCCACCAGCGGCCATAGACTTGTACATGCCTAATTGGCATAGCAGGTCACTAACCATCTCCTCCTGGATTGTGAGGGCTTCCCTCACCTCCCCATCACCAACTTCCAGCTCAGCGAGCAGGGTATCCTGAGGACAACTGATCTAGGTTTTGAAGACTGAGGCAAAGAAGACTTTAAGTACCTCTGCCATTCCTCGTCCCCTTCACTACACTACCCTCTGCTTTCAGCAAATGATGGAGACACTCCTTGAGTCTCCTTTTGCTGACAATGTATTTACAGAAACCTTTTTTGTTTTTAACCGTAGCGGCCAAATCAAGTTGTAGTTGGACTTTGGCCCTTCAAATCTTTTCCCTACATGACCTCGTGACATCCTTGTAGTCATCCCAAGCCACCTGACCTTCCTTCTAGAGTCAAGAGATCGTCTTTTTTCCCCTAAGCTCTCTGCTTAATCAGGCTGCTCTTTTTCTCTGGCAACTTGTCTTCCTACACCTTAGGACAGACTGCTCCTGAATATTTCACAATTCTTTTCTAAAGCACATCAACCTTCCTAGACTCCCTTGCCTTCCGGGACTAACTCCCAAGGGACTCTGCCAATCAATCTCCGAAACAGGCCAAAGTCTGCCCACCAGAAATCCAAGGAGGATATTTTGCTGGTGCCCCTCCTTCTTTCAGCCAGTATTGCAACCTCTCACATTGCTGGTGCTCCAGACAATCACTGAGCAGCTCATCACCCACCAGTCCCCTGTTCACAAACTACAGGTCCAGCAGAACACCTCCTCAGGTAGGCTCATTTTCCAGTTGTATAAGAAAGTTGTCTCCCACACACTCCAGGAACCTTCTAGATGCTTCCTCTCTGCTGTGTTGCTTTTCCAGCAGACATCTGGCAAGATGACATTGTGCATAAGCAAAGGCTGGTGACCATGGGCCTTCTGGCAGCCGCTTGTAGAACTCCCCAAGTGCCCATTCACCCTGGCTGGCTGGTCTCTGACAGAGTCCCCGCAGAGCTGCGCCCTGCTGACCTTCCCCACTCTTCACCCAGAGGCTCTCAGCTGTGTCATCATCATCACCAATCTCAATACAATCAAAGCACTCCCTAACACACAGTGCTATCCCACTACTTCTCCTGCTTCACCTGTCTCTTCTAAAGAGCTCATAGCCAACCATGGGAGCACCCTAGTCACGAGAGTCATCCCACCACATTTTCATGATAGAAGTCACCACAGAGGAGGATGCAGCCACAGTTTAAAACATGAATCCCTAAATGAATATACAAGACTTGCATAAGTAAGAAAACGGGTAATTTTTTTCCTGGGTTCCTCTGTTGTGTGTTTGGATCCAGACACATTATTGACTTGAATGATATTGCAGACAAAAAGAGTCGTAAATGCCATCTTCCTCAACTCCAGTGTCTCTCATTGTCACGCAATAATTAAATACAAACAAATTTGTCCCCATGATGGCAATGTTAATCTGACGTTAAGATAAACAAAAAACAGTATGTGCATTTATGCAGAAAACAATTTACTCCATGTTTTGTTTGAAAAGCCTTAGCCAGTGTAATTACTCACTATAGTCTTGCACAAACAGAAATGGAGAGTAAGCAAAATGCAATTGAATTCAAGGGTGGTATAATAATATTGATTTCTTACTAAAATGGAATATAGTGCAGAAGAGGGCTGATAGAAAGTGAACAGTAGATGTGTGGCTGCAGTGCTAATTTTCGTGGAGCCGTCTTTAGAAAAACCTAAGAATAACTTTGTACAGTTAATCAATAAACTACTTTTTTTTTAGTTTACATAATCAGTGTTGCATGGGGGAAAATAGAATGTCCCACAGGTACTCAGAGAAGAAGGAATAAAGAGGCTTTTGCCGTACTTCTTTTTCTTCTGAAGGAGATGGACAGAAACAGGTATTTTAAAAACTGGCATTTTACTCTTCCCTCTGAAGAAGTGGAAAGAAAGGAATTAATTGCTCCTCTCAGGGACATAATTCTACTCTTCTTTACAGTAATGCAATTGTGTGTTGCACCAAAGTACAGGTTAAAAAAAGCTTGTCTAGCCTTTCATGACTAACATAAAATTTGTCTTAGCAAGAAAAACTGTGACAAACCTTGTGGGATGCATGATGTACTAGATGTATAAAGCATATCGTGACTCTTCTGTATGAACAGTCATTAAGAGAAAATTATTGCAGAAAATTGAAAGGAAGGGTCTGGTTTGTTAAAATTGTCTTAATACCTTGTTTTAATGTTTTTTCTGTTTTTTTTGGGTTTTTTGGGGTTTTTTTTTTTTTTTTTTTTTTTGTTGTTGTTTTTGTTTTTGTTTTTTTTTTTTTTTTTTTGTAGTGGCACAGATACAGGTACTACAATGATGAGTTCTTTGATGTAAGTAAATGGATACAGCCCATAAACAAATTAGTAAGTTGCTAGCTTTGCAACTGAGTTCATTGCAACATGTGCCTATGGGTAAGACTTTAATTCTCAAAAAGCCTACTTGTAGATGAAGATTCCTAGAAGTTTTAGCAGGATATTGCAGTACAATTGCACAGGTGTAGGGTGCCATTCAGATAGTTTTGAGGGCCTCAAAATCTGATCTCATCTGCTCAGGTGAGATTAAAAATGGGGAACCCCTAATTAGGTGATCTCAGGCTAAAAACCCCATCAGTTTTTACTTATTTTGAATTTAACTGAGTAACAACAGAAACTGTGAAGAGGGAGTTCAGACGACTCAACTAGAAAGGGAATATTGAACATCTGTGGCAGATGTGATAGAGGTCCTAAGAGCACAGAAATTTTGCTTAGAGTTTAGGAATTTATAAAGAGTGATTAACACATCATAAAAACATTGAAAAAGAACTAATGTAATCAAGGAACAACATCATCACCCAAGAAATTATATGAAACCTCCCATATTATTTCCCTAGTGTTGAGATTTGATCGAATCTCACTTCAGTGTAGCTTCATGAGCTTTGTTCTATTGTAGCAGACAGGATCTGTATGGTTTTTCTTGATAGTAAACTCACTCATTAGGTTATATAATGTGTTACTCTCTGTGTGCTTCCAAGTGCCATAGTTAGCCAGAATATCTATTTGCCCTCATTGTGTGGTTTCCTTTGCTGGTCTCCTTTAAGGCCATATGGTGAATACACTGGAAATGAGGTGGGGGGACAGTGGCCTGAGCTACTCGTTGGTATCCTGGCCTTTTCCACTGTTAATTTCCCTGGTCAACTCCAGAGAGCCCACATTGTTGCTGTGATGAACACACAGAACTGATTGTTTCCTAGCAACACTGAGAACACATCTAAGATCTATCTAGATTCACAGGCTGAACTCTGTCCAGCAGGTTTATTTTGAACTAGCTTAATCCCATACAAACACAACCAAGACAAGGTAGTAGTGCTGCCTTTCATCCCTCTATACCCAAAGCCCCAGGATTTTTAAAACTGTTTGAAAACAGACAGCAATTTCCTGAGGTTTCTAGCTCTGCTGATGGAATTGGGTAGCTGAACTGCTTTGGTGAGAACAGGCTTAGAAACACTCTTCTTAGCATTTGATCATGGAAGGATTAAGAGGCTGCATGCTCAAGGCATCAACTTTTGTGTATCTGTTTTTCATGGATCGATGAACTCCATTTGTTACATAGGAACACTGGGTGATTAACTTAACCTGAAGCCCATTAGTCAGTAGGGTGCTTAAAAGTTAATGAATGGCAACAAGGAAGGAACACTTATAAACTGGCATCAGGTAGGGGATGCTGCTGAAGGGGCATTTCTTCCTTTCACTGCATCCTTAGCTGTACACTCCAACTGCCTTGAGCACTAGCATTTGTGCATGGCACAGAAATTGTACCAGGAAAACTCATAAAGAAAAAGAAGGCAGCTGCAGCTGAATAATTCCTCAAGAGCACATTTACTTCCAGCAAAAATCCACAACTTTTCTTCCTGAACAAGGCCCCAGATTCTTTGGAATACATGGTGGTTTACTACTGTGCCAACTAATGCCCTAGGTAAAGGAGATTAATAGATCAGCAAAGACAATATCCTCATGGCCTTTGTCAATGTCACTCTAAAAGCAGAGTCTGTGTGGGCCTCTGTAACTCCATGTGACTCATCTCTGTGTCGATAAAACAACTTGTTTTTCATTTAAAAAGATAAAGTTAGTTTGCAAAGACAAGACTTTTATTGTCTATACTTCAGCCCTGCTTTTTCCATGTTGTATTTTTAAAATATTAATATTATATTAATTTCAATGTGAGAAAATTGAAATTAAGTCATAATAACATATTTTTTAAAACTTGACATGGATTAATATACTGAACTGCAGGCACTACTTTTGAGCTCCAGCCAGTGTGCATAAAATTGGAGAATTTATGTCCTTTATAAGCAATAATTTTGAAACTCTAGCTTCTGTCTTCGTTGATAAGGAGACAATGATGCTATGTAATTTAGTTTTAATCTAATGTAGTATTGAAGTTCTGACATGATAAGAGCAGAAGAAGTAATCAGTTATTATACCTGCAACTCAATGGTAAGATTCACATACCTTAACTTTGTTTTGGAAAATACTGATAAACTCATGTAGATTGGCCTGATGGTTGAAGGTGATGCCTGTAGAAGTCTAGTTAGAGATGTTTTTCATAACTTATTGTTCTTGTAGAATAATTTGTTTCTTTGTCTCCTCTGAAGTGAAATACTATACATATATAAAAATGGCAAAAATTATCCTTGCAATAAAAATCTTTAGCGCATAAATCTCCTTAAACTAAAATTTATTTGAAAGTCTTTTACTGCTCATTGTATTAAATTCCTTCCCATTTAGAAGCCAATTTTTTTTTTTGAAGGGGTTGCATGGGGTAAGGTAACAAACAAAAAAACCTGAGTTTTTCTGCTAAAATGTATCTATAAATAAAGTAACTAATGAGAGAAAAACTAGAAATTATTGCAAAGCTTGGAATATATCAGCACTTCTTGTTTAAACAGTTATGCAAACATTGTCTAAAACCTGTGGAAATTGCTTAAGATCTAGAATATGTCTGGAAGAGGGTATGTATTTTCAGCAAATAGTTTAAGCTAGTTATGTATTTTGCTATAAGATGAATGTGAATGTTAAGTAAATAGATGAAATAATCTTAATTAGCTGTAAGAAAAAGCCTGATTTAACCAAGAAGTTCCTCAGTGCTAGTCATCAATTTTAGAATTGTGTATGGGATGTTACTAAGATGATTTTTTTTTGCAAATGTTGAGAAAACATGAGTTGCAAGTGAGTATTTTTAATTAGATTGCAAATATCAGAACACAGTTTTTAACAAACCATTCAGGCAATATTCTGGATTCTTGGGACTGCATTGCACCACAGAGGTAATTCTTAACCAGTTCCTAATGCACCAGTTCTGTGCATTGCTGTCCCTTGTCTCTGACATGGATGTGCTGATAAAAACCTCAGCAGAGCTGTAACATTTCTTTGTTCCCCACAGCATGATTAAGATAACTAAGTAGATTCTCCCAGAGTTTCTTCTGAAGTCAAATTCATGCTTAGCAGCTTTAGTATCAAGAATGTGCACAAATGGTTGGAAGATGTTATCACAGCTCTTTCTTCTTCATAGCTGCACTGTTTTACAGAAGGGGTAACATGGAAAATGTATCCTAAATTCCAGTTTTCACAGAATGTCAAAATTCTGAGAAGTTTACGCAAACTTATGAAAACTTACGCTCAAACAAACATGCTTGGAAGTCTCTTTACTTCACAGAGGGAGAATATGAAAACAAACATCTTTTAAAATTGATCTTATACTTCTAGACTTGCATAAAAGCTGCCCCATGATTTAGACAGCAGGCATCTCTAGTAACAGTTTCACTTCAGTGATATTGCTTGAATATACATAACACTTACTCATTTTAGATGAAATGTTTACCTACTCTTCTATTACTTCTAAGAGTGTGAGGTGAAATGGATTATCCCCTCTTGTGAGCCCTGCTGAGTTATGCTGTAATTTTAGTTACTACTGTAAACTCTGGGCAGAGAAAGGCAAAAGTACCAAATAAATATGTGTGCATGTTATAAATAATTAGTTTCTGTCTTTAATAAAAATGATGAGCGTAAGAGTTGCAGTAAGGCAGCTGAACGGAATGAGAATAGGACACGGGATCTTGTCATCAGCCCACTGTTTTCTATTATGACAGTGTCAAGTGGGATATCTGAGGCAATGGAAAACATGGTCAATATGATGGGAAAAAAAATGGACAGGCATTTCAGCATTCTGAGATGGTAGTTATTCCTGCTTCTTACAGATTGTTCCTCTGGGTTGTCAGGCCCAGATTACTGATCTGGTTCTACGTGTGCAATAAAGAGGGAATAGAAACGACTGGCTTTGGAGCAGAGCCACCAAAAGCTGAAATTGCAGCATGTGAACCCAGCTGTACCATTCTCAAGGCATCTTAAAGCCATAAAGCAGCACTGCTACTCAGACATGTCCAGCATGGAGCTAACAGATCTTTCCAGGCCTGGCCTTGGGTGCCATTGTTCTGTGTAGAACTGGGAGTGGTAAGAAGCAGCTTGAGACATATCTCAGTACTTTGCAGCACCTAACTCAGTGCTGAAGCTGAGTGATGTGCTTATGCTCTAGCCTCTGTTAGACCCCAGATGATTCTTGCAGGACTAAAGGAATGTCTCAGTTCTGCACAGCTCCTAGTGGGCCACAGCTCACCAGCTTTTGGCTGGCTGGACAGGATGGCATGGAGAATTACTCAGCCCATCTCCTTGCTCTAAAAGAGGAAAAAATATTAAAATGCCACAAAGGTGATTCATTGAAAATTTATACTTCCTTGTTGTGTTATTGTACTGGCTTTGTAGTGTATTTATTCTGATTAGACTAATTGTAGGATTAATTTATTTTTTTCCCTCTTCAGACGTATGAGTTTGACTCATATCCAGAATTTCACAAACTGGCTATACCCAGAGATAGGACACAGGGAACAGTTCTGCTACTGGTACCGAAAGTCGCTTAGTGTCCTAGCTGATTCGTCTTGTCCACAAAGTCAGGACTAAACAGTTTACTAAACCTGGACTCATTTTCATCCAGAACAGTTTGGCTGAGAGCTATGCAGCTACAACACTAACTTTGGCCTTAAGATTTTTGGTCACCTTCTGTTATCTTTCAGTGTTTTGCAGGATAAAGCTTACATTTTTTTAAGTACTGTGAAATATTTTGTGCTTTATGAAAGATGGGAGCAGATATCCTGAAGTGGATCTTAAAGTGAAATGCATGTGCTTGTGTGAAGAGGATGTGTTTCAGTGATACACTCACTTCAGACACTAAGTTCTTGTTTGCTTCTCTGTATTTTAAAGGTATAGCTGTATCTCAGAAGATTTTGAACTGTGTGGAGTAGTGATAATTCCTTTTGACTATACTTCCAAGATGCCTAAATAGAAAATTCAAGAAAGAACTATTTGGTAGGTTGCCTCCTGTCACATGTTTCCTTTCACCTGTTTGGAACTTCTCTCACAGAAACCTGTACACACTCTATCAGTTTCAGTGAACTGAAATAATTAATTTCCTTCACTCCCTCGTTCCTTAACCATTCCATTTTGAAACCATTACTGGAATATAATTTCTTGAAAATCACAAGTGCTGCATTTTATCATGGTGAAAAGTTTAAAAAAAGCCCAAGATTCAAATCCATTTCAAACCAAAGTGTAATACGCAACCACAGGAACAAAATGCTGCAATCAAATTGTGGCATTTCAGTTTTACTTTGACAAATAGGTAATACAGTTATAATCTGAGAGCATCAAGAATATGCAGCCTCTCCTTTTCTATTTTTGAAAAGGAGAATGAAATTGCTCAGAAAATAATGTTCTGACACCACTGTTAATGCTTTCTCTTTTTGTACTTGCTGAGGACCCCCTTGTTTGCTGCTGTATATTAAGTGAATAATGTCAATGTTTCTATTTGACTTTTGAAGTTTGTGCGTGTTAAGTTTTCATTTACTCTCAAGTCAGGTTGGATTGTATGACGATATGGTTTTCCTTAAGAATTTCCCTAGGTGCTTCACCTGGGTTATCTAAAGACATTAGGACACCATTTAGTTGCTTAAAAGTTTAAGTGGAATTTTGATGTTTAAATGCTTAGTAGGATTAAAGACACTCTCACATCAAAAGGGTGAATTTTCCCTTCGTCTACATGTTCCACCACCTACTCCCTCCCCTTCATCCACGGTTGCCTAAATTGCTTCTCAATTTAATTCAGAGAGAAATGACTTCCAAACTCTGAAAAAAAAAATTAATAATTCCAGCCGATTTAAAAGATTTCAGTTGAAAAAAGACCCTGTCAACGTTTTCTCATTGGATTTCTCGCCAAAAAGTGTCTGGGATTGGCTTCACTTGGCTGTGTCAGTGCAAAACATCTCTGGAAACAGTTTCCCCAAGAGCCCGCATCCCCTGTGGCTTTGAACAGCTAATTTCAAGATAATCTAATTAGGCTAATGACTTGCCCACCACCATGCAAGAAAGCTGGGAGAATCTGCTCGAGATTTCCCTGCCTCCCAGACATGCTTTTTTTTTTTTTAATTTTTATTTTTAAAATCAGGCTGGTGCTAAATAGCAAGAAGCACAAACTTTGATTTCACTGAAGGAGAACAGTCTTTAAAGAGGTAGTTGCTTAGAAGCCAACCGTGTAAGGCATTTAAAGAGACATTAAAAAGAAAATAGGTGTTGATAGTGAAACCATAATGCATACTTAAATATCGATTACATTTCGTCTGTGTCTCAACAGCATTAAGTCTTCATTCAGTAGGATACAGATCTTGCAAATGTTAGTGTGATCAGCTGAGACAACAGGCATGCAGGGGTGCAGATCTGATCTACTAATCCAGCTAATCTCTATGCCTTGATCATTTACAGAGGACATCGCAAGCCTAGGGGCAGAGAAAGGCAGTCTGGAACCCTCATAAAAAGGTACTGGCCGGAATCTGTCCAAAGGTTTGAAGCTGTAAATTCAGCTTGAAGTGTTGACTGACAGAAGATGAAGGAAACTGGAGGGTGTGCAAAGCAGACTCTGAACCTCATCTCAAGTTTGATTAAATTAGAATCAGCAAATCTTCCTGTTAAGCAATTATTTATTTGGCTTTTTGCATTTACTGAGCTTGCATGGCAGAATTACAGAGCAGAATGAAAGATCTCAAGTCATTAAAAACAATGAGCTGCAAGATAGTAGGAAACCTGTTATAGAAGTTGTGTTGGAGAACATTCGTTTACCTCTCACGGACAGATAGAGTTAATCCTGTAAACAAAGCTACTTTTTTTTTTGTTTGTGGTTGTTGGTTCTACTTACTGGATAATAACTGATTTGCTTATGATGTGCCAGTCTGACACCCTTTTTTATTTAAGATTGTTCTCAGTGTTATGTTTCTCATTTCACTTTCAGACACAGCCTTTTCCCCCTCCTATCGGATTGAACTACAACCTACAACATTTTTTTTGGTTTGGGATTTTTTCAGTCTTTTTTACCACTTATTTTTGTTGCTGTCCCAGCTGTTAATGTCGAGAGAGGACAGTCACTTCACTAGTGTGCTGTACCGTAATTCGCCTCTCGGGAGGGCCGGGGAGCAATGTCGCCGTTCTACGGGAACCGGGCGGGCGGGCAGCCGCGCACCGGCGCGGAGCCTCCGACGGCAGGGCGCTGGGCCGACGGCATGAATCATCACCAACGGGGCTTTCATTGCTACGGCACTCACCAGCGGCTGAGGGGGAGCCCTGTCGGGCTGCACAGGGGTCCCTCTCGAGACACACGAGAGCTGCCGCCCGTGCTCCCGCTTCCCTGCCCCCGCATGGCTGGTGCCGCTCCCGGGCAGCCCCGGCAGCTCGCTGCGGCGGCCGGGCAGGGCGAGTGCCGAGCCGCACGGCCAGGCCGGTCCCGTGCCGCCCGTGCCCGGCCGAGCCCTGCGGGCGCCGCGCCCTCGGGCGGCCACCGCCTGCCTGCAGGTGGCGATCGGCACCTCCAGCGCCGCCCGCTCGGCACCCCAGCCCCAGGCAGCCCGGGTGTGCACTGCCCTCCCGCCGCAGCCGGCACTGCCTGCTCACAGAATGCCCTCTCCTCTCCCCTTCCCTTCTCTCCCCTCCGCCTCGGCGCTGGTCCTGCGGGACAGCCCAGAGCCACCGCTGCCGGGCGCGGAGCTGCGGAACGATTTGTAAAGGGCGGGGGGGGTAGGAGGGGGAGTCGTGGAGAATTTCTCTGCGGTGTCCCTCCAAACAGGTGGGGACGAAGGGGAACGACATCCGCGCCCACCCGACGATGGCGACCCAGCGAGACCTCCGCGCAGGGGCGGAGGGTGGGGAGTGGACGGGGAGGGGCGAGGGTAAGGAGGCAAGGAGAGGAGGGAGACAGGGGAGCGCGGGGAGGCAGAGCAGGGAGGAACGGCGCGGGGGAGCGGCAGAGCGAGGGGCAGCATCTCGGCAAGCGGCGGCAGGAAGGCCGCCCCCACCGCGCGGGGCTGCGCGCTGGGCAGAGGCGGCGGGGATGGGCGGGCGCGGGGCGGCTCCGCCAGCCGCCGTCCTCCGAGCTTCGGCCGCCTCCCGCCGCGCTATATAGGGGAGGGAGGGGTGGTGGAGCGGGGGGTGCCCGGCGTGGCCAAACCGCACGGGGCGCCGATGCCTCCTGCCAGGGGAGCGCACAAGTGACCGGCGCCTCTTCCCATGTCTGTCTCCTGAAGCGACCCCCTCCCCCCCCGCCCGGCATGGATGTGGCCAACAACACTACCTCCCCAGCGCGCTCCCCCGAGGGAACAAGCGGCCCCGGCCTCGCCGAGGTGACCCTGGGCTACCAGGTGCTCACCTCCCTGCTCCTGGGCACGCTTATCCTGTGCGCCGTGAGTGGCAACGCCTGCGTGATCGCAGCCATCGCCCTGGAGCGCTCCCTGCAAACCGTGGCCAACTATTTGATCGGCTCGCTGGCCGTCACCGACCTCATGGTGTCCGTGCTGGTGCTGCCCATGGCGGCCCTCTACCAGGTGCTGAACAAGTGGACGCTGGGGCAGGTCACCTGCGACATCTTCATCTCGCTGGACGTGCTTTGCTGCACCTCTTCTATCCTGCACCTGTGCGCCATCGCCTTGGACCGGTACTGGGCCATCACAGACCCCATCGACTATGTTAACAAGCGAACTCCCCGGCGGGCGGCCGTGCTCATCAGCCTGACCTGGCTCATCGGCTTCTTGATATCCATCCCGCCCATGCTGGGCTGGAGGACGCCGGAGGACCGCTCGAACCCCGACGCCTGCACCATCAGCAAGGACCACGGGTACACCATCTACTCCACCTTCGGCGCCTTCTACATTCCGCTTCTTCTCATGCTGGTGCTCTACGGTCGCATCTTCAAGGCGGCACGCTTTAGGATCCGCAAGACAGTCAAGAAAGCAGAGAAGAAAAAAATCGCCGACACCTGCCTCACCCTCTCTCCGGCCACCGTGAAGAAAGGCAACGGGGAGCCCGGCAAGGGCTGGCGGCGGACTGTAGAGCCCAAGCCCGGCGCTTGTGTCAACGGCGCGGTGCGGCAGGGCCAGGACGGGACAGCCCTGGAGATCATCGAGGTCCAGCACTGCAATAGTTCCTCCAAGACTCACCTGCCACTGCCCAGCGAGGCGTGCGGCTCCCCACCGCCGCCCTCCTTCGAGAGGCGCAACGAGAAGAACACGGAAGCCAAACGGAGAATGGCTCTGTCCCGGGAGAGGAAGACTGTCAAGACCCTGGGCATCATTATGGGCACCTTCATCCTCTGCTGGCTGCCGTTCTTCATCGTGGCCCTGGTCCTGCCCTTTTGTGACAGTAAGTGCTACATGCCCGAGTGGCTGGGGGCAGTCATCAACTGGCTGGGCTACTCCAACTCCCTTCTCAACCCCATTATCTATGCCTATTTCAACAAAGACTTCCAAAGTGCTTTTAAGAAAATTATCAAGTGCAAATTCTGCCGGCAGTGAAGCCCGCCACTCCGGGACGGGGCAAGCGGGGTCCTGTTACTTCCTCCACCCGCCTGCCCCGAGCCGCAGTGTGCCCCCGCCCAGCCCCTGCGCAGCGCCGTCCGAAGGGCGGGGGACTCCGGCATCCCCGCTCCGCGCAGCGCGCCCGAGTCACTCTCTCTAAGCCCGCTGGACAAGCCTCCCGGATCAGGGCAGGGCTCCGCTGGGAACGATGGGGGTCGCCCAGCCCAGGAGGGCTCCGTGGCCGCCCTCGTCTCTCCCGGCCTCCGCTGCCGGGTGCCGGCGCTCCCGCCTCCCTCCCACTCTCCATCATTCTGGGTAGACTTAGGGTTTGCAGGTCGTTGCTTGTGGTGGCTGTAAACCACAGTGTCTGCCCGAGTAGCATCGGTAAAACAAAACTACCCTATGCAGGAAACCGCCGTGTTGGGGATTATTCTTGGATTTACGAGGTGACGGCGGTGGACTGAGTCCGACCTCGGTCTGGCAGTGTGAGTATGGAGGCTGAAGGCGACTCCTCGAGCGAAGGAAGGAGCTTTGGGCGCGTTGCTTCCCCGTTTGTGAAAACCTCAAGTGGATGTTCTTGGGGGAAAAGCACCCGTGTTTGGTAATCTTGCAAAGTACTTAAAGCAACGTCCCCGTCTGCGTTACGTGTGCCTGACAGCTCTCCTGGTATGCTAGGACCTTCCAGTTCACCGGGGTTCCCTTTGTTACAACACAGGGAATTGATGGGACTTAAAACCCCAACCGCACGCCTCATTATACATGGAGATTTATGGGGATTATTTTTTTTAAATGCCTTTGACCGAGTGTTTCCCAGCAAGGAAAGGCTTGGCGCCGTGCGACTGTCCCTGAGTACACCGCGCACACAACGGCACAGGGAGTTTAAGCAGCCTGCGAAGTAGCGTTTCTTTCTTTTTTTTTTTTCTTCCTTAAGCCGCTTGAAAGTTTCTCCTGAGACGTTGCGGTTGCTTCGGAGGCAGTCAGCTGCGGCACATTTTGCTCGGGGGAAAAAAAAAAAAAAGAGAGAAAGAAAGACAAACGACAACAAAACGATCCAAACCGATCAACCAAAACATTGCCATGTGCTCCGTGGCGGTAGGGGAGGGGCCGAGAGCATCAGCCAGCGGCAGTCGCAGGTGGGGAAAGCAGCATCTCGGCACAGACCGGGAAAGGACAGGCTCTCTCCTCCTCCGGGCGAGTCCCGGCGGGGGTAAGCACGACCTTCCCCGCAATCTGATAGCCATGGCCAGAAGAAGGCAGTATCCTGAGGGTTCTCCTTGCCTGACCTGGCCGGTCCCCTGTGCGGATCTGTAAGCCTCCGCCCTCAAAGGGTCCCCCCTCTGCCGCTAGCCCAGCTTCTTGGCCCCGGGAAACCCGGTGTACGTCCCCTTCCCCGCCTGGCCCGGGGTTGGGGCAGGACTGCGTTGCCCGCCGCACAGCCCCTCTGCCCGTCCTGCGCCCCTGCCCCTACGCTGCCGTGCCCATGCCTCTCCCTCCGGCTGCGGCCGGGACCTGGGGCCGCTTTCGGCTCGGGGAGGAGGGGTAGGCACTGGGCCGGCTGCCGCTTACCCCTGCGACGGGTTGCCTGGAATGAATGCTTGACCAAATATATATATATATATACACATATATTTTTCCTGTTTATTTTTGTGTAATCTGTGTTCCTTGTAAGTAAAAGGGAATGTGAAATATGTGTGTCACGTGAATGTAAGTGTCCAGTAATTTCTGAACTTCAACCGCTTACATTAAACGAAAATAGTGCTTTTGACAACCTCGGATATGTAGCTAATTTTCTGAAAAATCTTATTTGGCCTCATTTTCGCAATTAAAGTGATCTTTGATCTTATCTCTTCTTTGATCACTCCTAACCACACGTGTCCTAGATGTTCTCTAAGTGTCAGAGTGTCAGAGGAGTTAGCCTGGAGCGATTAGGGAGACGAAACTTCTCCTGAGCGCTCAGGTAGCCGGTGACTTCGGGAGCACCCCGCTGGGGTGGGGCTGGGCAGAGCTGCCGGGCACCCCGGGGCAGGGAGCGGGAACGGGAGGGCCGGCGGTGCGGGGGGATTGCTGCTGTGCTCAGCACAGGAGGATGTGCCTCCTTCTCAGTGCCTCCTTCCTTGAATCCTGCCGACTCCACGCCTCCTGCATGTTTTGCTTTTTTCCAAATAACTTTTTTTCTTTTCTCTGTAAACCTTCCTGTAAACTCGTCGGCAACGATCGCAGCTGGGAAAGCGTGGTCGCCCTCCGGTCCCGCACGATAGACCGCGCGGGGTCCCCGCTGTCCCCGGGGTCGGGCTGCTGTCTTCAGGGTGGGACGGGACGGGGCCAACCGGCTCCGCCGAGAGCCCCAGGACCTGGAAGCAGGGCACCCCCCGAGCCGCATGAGACAGGGCGGCCAGAGGGGTGCCCCTTCTCTGCTCGCTGCATCCACTTGGCCCTCCCGCGCTGCAGGGGTGCGGATGGCGGGGCTACGAGGGCACCCTCGAACGCGTGCCGCGGGCAGCCTTGCCCCAGGCGCGCCGGCTCCTGCTCTGCAGCCCGGGAGCCTGGAAGCGCAACCCCCTTCGGCTGGCACCAGCAGGCGAGACTCGGCCTTTGCCGTCCACCTCTGCCCCCTCTTTCCCCGCGCGGTCTCCGTTCGCTCCTTCCGAAGGCAGGACGCGGGGGAGCGGCCCCGCGCCCCTGCCGCCCTCTCCGGGGCAGGGGATCCGCCAGGGCGGCGCGGGGCATCGCTGCTTCGGCGCCCGCCACCACCAGCCTCTCCCCTCGGCCGCTCTCCGGACCGTGGCGTGGCCACACGGGCCGGACCCCGAAGTCGCCAACGCCGAGGTGGCAGCCATGGTGCCATCGGCGGCTCCCACCGCATCTCCCTCCCTCTTCCCGACCTCGCGGCGCTGCACCAGCCACGACGAAGGAGCCAGCCCAGACCTCCGTGGGACTGTTTCTCTCAACAGTTTTAAGTTTTTCACTCCTTCTGTTGTCTCTTTATTTTTTTTTTTGTCTCCTTTGCAATAAATTCTGTAGTGTGGAGGGAACGATCTGCTTTAAAAAAATAGAGCTTTTTGTTCCTGTACTGTGATTTTCAACCTCTTAATTTGATTTCTATTACAATTTAAGAAAAAACCCAACCAAACCAAATCCAACCAGCAAACCTAGTGTTTTTTAAGGGAGAAATCAATTTTGCATTAAATCAATATTTGTGGTAAGTTGCAGCATTTTATTTGCTCCACTAACGAGCAACCTTCTCAGAGTTTAGTGTGGTCAATTTCAGTTTTAAAGGTCCTATGGAAGTTCAAGCAATGAATAAAGAAAATCCAAATAGCAAGCAAAAGATTTTATGTTTTAAACAGTCACAGAAAATTGAGTTTAAACAACTTGAGTCAATTGTGAATATCAAAGATGAGTACAGATATAAAGGCCTCAACCTTATCTTCCTTTAAAAATGCCTCTTTAGACTGCTATAAAACAAGAAGAGAGTTTCATAACTTCAAATTTTTCTGCTATTTGGCTCCATTTGAGGCTGAATTTGGAACTGAATCGCACACCTGACAAGAAGTGCTGGCAGAGCAATTGAAGTATACTTACACTGGCCAACCGTATTTATAGTTGGGACTAGGGGAATGGACACATAGGAATAAGGGAAAGACATGTAGGCTTAAGGTAGTTTGGTCCAAACTGCAAAACAGATTTTGAGACCATAAAATTTCATCTGTTTAAATAGAAATTTTCAACATAAAATGCTGGATACTCCTTTCTTTCTCCTCTTAGTCCCATCCTGACAGCACCATGCTGGAAGAAGCAACAAAACCCCTCAAACCAATGTCCCCAAATCTCCTCACAGTTAAAAAATCTGATCTCTAGAATCTGCAGTTTCAAACATTTCTCAGGACAACATTGTGAATCTTGCACTAAAACACACAGATAAAAGATTCATCCCCAGAGAGAAGAAACAAAATGATGATGTAAGTGAATTTCTGTTTCATAGCTTCCCAGTTTTAACAGAGATTCAGTTTCAACAGTAGAGGTGATTATGACCCCTTTATATGTGGCTGGAGAAAATCGAAAATGGTTACCATGTAGCATGTGAACAGTCCTATTGGTGTTCTGCAAAATCTAGGAACGATCACATCTCAGAATTTTGGAAAATGCAGTGTCTTCTGTATTTTTTGATCTCAGTCCAGGTCTCCCTGTTTGGGTATATGCTGCTATGAGCCTCACCTTACCTTGCTGCCCACAGCTGAGCTCGTGTTCTCTCTGAGTAACTAGTGTGACTTCAGGGGCAACTCCACAGCACAAAATACCTTCTGTTGGACTGGAAGCAAAAAACTTCTGGTGAAAAATTCTTTCCACAGTAAGAATGTAGTCTAAACTATATAACTTAATGGGCTAATTTCTTGACTTGGGCAGTGAGTGACAGAAGATTCACTAGTGTTTTCTTACCTCTCTTAACTAAAAAATGCTCAAGCACACGGAGAACTGTACTTCCATGTGGCCACAAATGCCAGCCTTGCAAATGTCTGTGGCAAGTTTGTTTGGCAGACTGTCAGAATTGTCCAGAGGAATGAAGATGAGGGATAGGAAACAGATGGATTATAAAATATTTTTAAAATTACTAAATCTGAAAAATTTTTGATAGGGCTACAAAAAACCCAACCCAACCCCAGAACCCTACAAATACAACCCCCCCTGCCCTCTGCAAAAAAACAGAGGCACATGGCCATACAGATGGTTTTTCCAATCCTCACAGAACTATGGTTGAATATAGTGAGGGTCTTAAAAAGGAAAAACCTCACATTTCTTGCAAAAAACCAAACTGGCAGAAACTGAAAAAGGGACAAGAGTCATGTATTGACAATGCTAGCCAGCACAAGCAGAGGTCAGTATTTGCTCCTAATGTAATGTCTTTTTTATTGTTTGTACCAGAAGGCACTTGAAGCATCTTTTGCTATTAAGCAGAGTCAATATAATCCTTTCAAATCGACTTTCACATTTCAGAGCTATTTACACCCACTGCTGAACCACAGCTTATGTACACAGGAGCAATGAGAATGATGTAAGATAAAGGTGTTTTCTGTGGCCTATTTTAACTTGTACCTTGTTTGTACCTCTTGGCATCCCTACTGTGGTTGGTTTGGTGGGCAGGCATAGGCCTAACGGGTCTGGTACAGAATGGACTGAAGTGAGTATCGTACAGCATATGCTATACCATTTCACGCATATCCTCACTAGTGAATGCCACGTGTAATCCAATCTTTAAAGTGAAATCTGCTTGGTGAGGCAGAGCTGGCTTACACTGAAGTCTTTTCTTTGAAGTGGCTCTGAGAAAAAATATCCTTCTTCAATTTCGTACCAAAATGAGTGGCTATGATTTTAAACTATCCAGTGTCAAAAGAAAATATATACAATGGTCTTCTGCTTGAACTGCTATGGTCCAAGCATAAATCTTTTGAACCAAAGTGAGCTGTGAAATACATGGAAAGCTATTAAATTTTACATGTAAACATGTCTTTGAAGTCAAGATCTCAGTAGATAACAATTTCTAGTTGGTGTTTGGAAGAATGTTTCCCAGTGAAATGAAGGTGGTTTGGATTCGAAGACACCCAAACCCATCAAAACAGCACCTGAACCACACTCAGAGGTGCTGTCTGTACTCAAGTTTGGCTGGTTGCCTTTATCCAGACCAATCTCAGGCAGAGACTGTGGAATAGTCACGTCTCACACAGACAAAGTACTGGCTGGGTGTTCCCTTCAAACTGATGACATTCAGTTGCCATCATCTTCCAGCCTCTCTGCCTGTCTACCCAGAAGTGGTGAAAACATGGGCAAAGTGCAGGTAAAAGCCCTGGAGGAGAGCTGCTGGTGATAGTCTTTGGGACTAGTTCTAGAGGAGTTTTTTTGAAATTTCAGTGTCCACAAGGCAAGAAAGAAGCAGACAGAAAGTGAAAGCATTCAGGGCAGAGAATCAGCTCAGCTTGATTCCATGGAGGAAGCTTGGCACTGAAACACAGTTTCAGAAACTTACACTCCTGAAATGGAGACAGCTGGTCTCTCACATTGGGCAGATGATTGTAAACCTTGGGCCAGGCCAGCACTGAGCCAAAGAGGGTCTGATCTGGTCAAAGTGCCCATTGAAAATTGCCCCCAGCACATTTTGCTCTTTGTCTTTACTGTACCTAGTGCTAAGAACCACTGCCAGCTTTGTGCAAGCCAGTAGCTCTTTTCCATCTGCCTTCTAATGCTTATCCACTGCCTATTTCCCAGACCTGAGAAAAAAAAAAGTCAGCAAATTCATTGGATCAAGTCTGTCCATTGAAGAATACTGTTGTCTTCAGAAGAATTGCAGAAGACATGAATTCAGTTTATTATTTCTCAAGGCAGCTGACATGCTATCTTATCATGACATAGTTAAGTGCACATGCATTAAATCAAAACACCATAGAGGTCAAAGAGGCAATTTCCCCCACTGTACTTCTATTACAGACAATTTTGTGAAAATCATTGAGCTAGTTGCCTGAAAATGTAATTTTCAGTAGCCCTCAGAATTTATTTCCCCCATTTCCCATTCACAAGTCAGTCAATTGCTCAAAATTGCTGGGTAAAAGTTTTCTAGATTTCCAAGTGACTACTATTAAATTGCTGTGAGATCTGCCTTTGAAGCCCTATTTTCATCTGCAGATTCACAGAATTTTTTAAAAAATCTGATTTTCACAGCTTTCTAGCCTAGCTTCAGCAAGGGAGACAGACGGGACCAATCATTCTCTCTCTCTCCATCAACCCCCTTGCTATTAGGAAAAACAGTGGCTTTGTTAGAAGGGGCAGGCAAAACAATGCTTCCTGATGGAATTCAAGTCAATGTATGTGGAATGTTTCTGAGCATGTTACAAGTTTTTGCAATATCACAACAGAACGTGATTTGTTGTAAAAGGTTACTGTAGCAATATAAAATGAGCATTTGAGTTATTGAAATGAAAGACAGATACCATCTGGTCTTACCTAGATTTAATCTTCTTCTTTATGAGCCATTCAACAGAGAAAAATATTTCAAGCAATACAAAGTAGCAGCCATGTTTAGTGACTTATAACATTGACACAGTTTATGTCCTATAACACATTTTTAATACTGACATTATGAAATTATGCAAAAATAGCCATAGAAAAGTGCATCACTCCCACTGAAAGAGCTTTGCATATCTGAATATTTAATTTGACAGTATTTATGAAAAAAATTAATAATAAATACATAAATTACATGTAGAATTGAAGTCTTTTGTAAATAAAAAATGTTTCCTATTTACTTGCAATATCCAAATCAGTCTACTGCTGCCCTAGGAAACTTTATTGAGCTGCTGAAGACAAGGTGATAACTTGCTAAGAGAGAAAAGTAGCACTGGGTTATGAGGTAGTCATAAATGCACCTGCATGGCAACAAGTTGAGAACTTCAACAGCCTTCTGATATGCCATATAGAATGCATTTATTTCTTTCTAGCATCTAAAGTTCAAGTCATGAGTTGCCTCTTGGATTTGGAAACATTTTCATTTTCAGTATCTGTATTTTACTAAAAAATGAAAAAGCAAAGGATAGTGACATATACCTTGGAAGAAGAAATAAGTGCATTTTGTTCAAAGAACTTCCTCCCGATTTTGACAAAAAAAGAGAGGAAAAAGGGGTTGTTACTTCATTCATAATTCAATCAACTTCTACTGCTGTGTTTCAACAAGTACAGATGGTTACGATAAGCATTCTCCTTGCGTGAAAAACTTCTTTTTTATGGAGCGATCGAATATTTTCTTTAATTTTCTGGGTGGATTTTAGGACTTCTGATATGCATTAGATCAGTAGCAGTAATAGTAAAGAGAAATAATGTAACACAGAATAGATTGCAATAGAGAACAAAATAATTCACTCATATAAATCTTGTCTTTGTTGCATTCAAGCCCCAAAGAATTGAAGAGTTTGCATGTGAAACCAAGCTCCTCGGATTCCTCCCAGAGTGTCACGCAGGGAGTGCAGCTCATCGTACTCTTGGTCGATACATCCCGAGCCAGGCAGTCCCACTCTTGTGGTCAAGGCACTGATAGCTTCAGAGCTGGCTGCCACTGTCCTTCAAGGTAAATTCTAAATAAAACCAGAATGTAAGAGCTATTCGGGTTAAGATACAGGTATGACAGCTGAAGTACCCCTGGCATGAATACTGCAAAGATCAATATTAGGGACCACTTACTCTTCGCCTTTAAGTAGAAGATGAAGGGAGAAAACAAAATCTTTCTCCCTCCTTGCTACTTCATCCTCCTTTTGCTGAGGAAGCAGGTAAAAAAGCAAAAAGGGATCATGTCTGAGGAAGCCTAAATTCAGAATCTAAAAGCAGTTCCTTCTATTGTATATTGAAGCTGTAATTTGAAATTTTAAAAAATGCATTTAATTCAGATTAAAAAAAATACTTAAAAAAAAGTCAGTTCTAACTAGAGAAGTTCTAATCTAAACTAGGTGATGATTGGTCAAAGGTTAGACTCGATGGTCTTGGAGGTCTTTTCCAACCTTAATAATTCTGTGATTCCGTAATTGAGATATTACTTTATGGTAGCACTTTAGACCCCCATTGGTGAAGGTGATTTGACTGTGCTGTGGGACTGCTTAGGTGCTCATCAGGAGACAGTCAGAAGGGCAAGAGATAGGCAGCAGGTCCAGTAGGAAATGAGTTTTGGCTTGAACTTGCCTGAAAGCCTAAAAGACTGATAAAAAGAGTGCTGTTCCGGAAGCTTGAAGATATTCTTGTGATTGGAATCACAAGGCATAGCAAACCAGACGTATTTAATCCTTTGATGCCAGTAATGGTCAGGACAGTCCATGCAGCCTTCTCCTCTCCTTCTATTTCACGACGAAATAAAAAAAATGTCAGGAATCAAAATCCTTTTTTTTTTTTTCAGTGTGTACAAGAGAAGAATGCAGGAGAATATTAACAATTAATCCCTGTCCTCAACCAGACATTAGTTTAATAAAAAAAAACATACTGCAGAAAGATGAAATTCAAATGTTAAACAACCCAGGGATACAGTCAATCTCTGGAAGAAGGAATGAATTGCATGAGCACTAGTGTCAGATGAAGTAGGCATCAGTTATCAGACACATCATTCATGATGGCATTTTAAAAAGTCAGATAAAATTGGATTTTTTAAAACATTTTGACAGTGTTCTTATACTATTTGTTTTATATATTAAGGATATAATTGAATAAAAATTGTGAAATTAATAATAGTGCGCATGAAACAGGTCTCAATAGTGATGCCTGAGGCAAAATTCCTGTGTCTCAGGATATACAATTTTGCATACCAGAATTTTCAGTGAGAAATCTCAGGGGGGTAGACAGAGCAGGATACTCTGGGAAAAAAGTACCAAATTCTTTTCCCAGAGCAAAATTTTTCATCTTAACATTCATGGCCATCATGAGAAGCAGAAGGTTTGTAATATCGGAAGGAAGGAAGGAAGGAAGGAAGGAAGGAAGGAAGGAAGGAAGGAAGGAAGGAAGGAAGGAAGGAAGGGAGGAAGGAAGGAAGGAAGGAAGGAAGGAAGGAAGGAAGGAAGGAAGGAAGGAAGGAAGGAAGGAAGGAAGGAATGATGTTCCTACTCTGCTGCTAAATGTTAGGAAACAAATCATTCAGATGAAATACTCAATCCAAGCAAGAGCGTCACATAGTTTAGCTAAGTGCCAGTTAAAGACCAAGAACAGTTAAAGACCAGCTATCTGCTCACACTGAACCAGGAGCCTGTTGCTCTTTAGGTTTCTCTCTTTCTACTTGTCAGTCTCATCCTTTGTAACATCAGTTTTACACAGCTATTTCCACCCACACGCATGGACTATACCTCTATGACCGTGTTGGTGAAGGGCAAACACTGTAAAAAAAAATTGAAAAAAAAGTATGCATTTCACCTCACTGTGTATGGCAATTGTTGTTATGGTTCAGTTTTTCATGACTGTGATATCCTGCAGCATGGAATACATCCCTTAAGAGATGAAAGATTTTTATCTGGAGCTGGATCCAGTAAGTATTTTCACAGAGAATAGAATCTCAGAATAGTTTGGGTTGGAAGGCACCTTTAAAGGTCATCTAGTCCTACACTCCTGCCACGGGCAGGGGCAGTTTCAGCTAGATCACTTTGCTCAGAGCTACTTTGGACCTGACCTTGAATGAGCTCCAGGGATGGGGCATCTATCACCTCTCTGGGCAACCTGCTCCAGTGTTTCAGAATCACAGAATCACAGAATTAACTAGGTTGGAACAGACCTTTGAGATCATCAAGTACAACCTATGACCTAATGCCACCTCATCAACTAAACCATGGCACTGAGTGCCACATCCAGCCTTTTTTTAAACACCTCCAGGGGCAGTGACTCCACCACCTCCCTGGGCAGCCCATCCCAGTGCCCAACCACTCTTTCTGTAAAGAATTATTTCCTAATGTCCAACCTAAACTTCCCCTGGCACAGCTTGAGGCTGTGTCCTCTTGTTCTGGCGCTGGTTGTCTGGGAGAAGAGACCGACCCCCAGCTGGCCACAGCCTCCTGTCAGGCAGTTGTAGGGAGTGATAAGGTCCCCCTGAGCCTCCTTTTCTCCAGGATGAACAACCCCAGCTCCCTCAGCCACTCCTCGTATGACTTGTGCTCCAGACCCTTCCCCAGCCTTGTTGCCCCCCTCTGGATGCATTTGAGCATCTCAACATCCTCCTTAAACTGAGGAGCCCAGAACTGAACACAGGATTCAAGGTGTGGCCTCACCAGTGTTGAGTACAGCGGAAGAATGACTTCCCTGATCCTGCTGGCCATACCATTGCTGATCCAGGCCAGGATGCCATTGACCTTCTTGGCCACCTGGGCACACCCTGGCTCATGTTCAGCTGCTGTCAATCATCACCCCCAGGTCTCTTTCTGCCTGGCCACCGACCAGCCACTCTGTCCCCAGCCTGTAGCACTGCAGGGGATTGCTGTGGCCAAAGTGCAGGACCAGGCACTTGGTCTTGTTAAACCTCATATTGTTGGCTTTGGCCCATCGATCCAGCCTGTCCTGGTCCCTCTGCAGAGCCCTCCTGCCCTCCAGCAGATTGACATATGCTCCTGTCTTGGTGTCATCTGCAAGTTTACTGATGGTGGACTCAAACCCCCTCATCCAGATCGTCGGTGAAGATATCAAACAGGGCTGGTTTCACCACCCTCATTGTAAAAATATTCTTGCTTTTGCCTAATATGAATCTGATCACTTTTGGTTTAAAACCATTATCTCTTGCCCTATTAAACTATTTGTCCCCATCTTTCTTATAAGCCCCATCAAGTACTGAGAACTCCACACAAATGTCTCCTCAGAGCCTTCTCTTCACCAGGCTGAACAGCCCCAACTTTCTCTGTCTTCACAGATCATCCCTCTGATCATCTTTGAGGTTCTCCTCCAGACCCACTATAACAGGTCCACATGTTTCCTGTGCTAAGAACTCCAGAGCTGAATGCAGTGCTCCTGCTGGGATCTCACCAGAGCAGAGCAGAGGGGCAGAATCCCCTCCCTGGTCCTGCTGGCCGCGCTGCTTTGGATGCAGCCCGGGACACGTTTGGGTCTCTGGGTTGTGAGTGACTGTCACCAGGTCATGTGCAGTTTTTCAACAACCAGTTCCCTCGAGTCCTTCTTGGCAGGTCTGGTCTCAATCCCTCCACCTCCCAGCCTGTATTGATACTGAGGGTTGCTCCAACCCAACTCCGGGACCTTGCCCTTGGCCTTGATCAGCCTCCTGAGGTTCACATATTCTTACTTCTTGATGGCTCAGGATGGCCTCCATCACTCTGGATGGCATCCTATTCCTCAGGCTTGTCAACAGCATCACTCAGCTTGGTGTCATCTAAAAACGTGAAGAATGAAGGCTTATGACTGCAAGACTTGGCAGACAAGCAATCAGACCACATTAACTCAAATGGGGTCAATATAAGGTTGGCCAAACTGCATGGCTATCTGTATGCCAGCAGATGCAGACTCTGAGGCATGTGCTTCATTGTCCAGCTTTGTAGTGCTATATTTTATTAAAAAACAGCTACATCTGTAAGTTGTACAATTCAGAAGGTGATTCTAAGGGAGGTATCTGAAAAAGAAAGAACCAAGGGAAATATTTTTCCACCTAGAATGGCAGCTGAACACAGAGCTCTTCAGGCTGTATTTTATAATTTGTTTGCCTGGGAAGTCAAGGCACCACATGCAAATAGCTCGTTCACATTGCTGTATCCAGATGTACTCTGACGTCTGTCAGCTGCATGATTTAAAGGTTTAACATTAGTTTAAACCTCCATGTCCCTCTCTTTTAATTTTTGGTAAGGTTGTTCACAGTGCATTAAAATTGCTTTGCATGGGATTTGCAGTGCCATGCAAAAAGGAGGTTTTTGCAAACATTGTACTAGGCAGCTGATGTATGGCCCAACAGTACTTCCTCCAGGAGTGCTTTGTCAAATCTGGGCTAGGTCGTGCTGTATCAAAAGTGCCCTCCTACACAAACGTAAGAGAGGTTGGTTAAAATGAGTTACAACAATGAAAGCTGGTTAGAGCCCAGATCTCTTCACTTACACTTTACTACTAGCAGCTTTGGGGTGGAGGAGTTGTTTCCAGAACAGCAAGGTATGGAAAATGAACTTTTGCAGTACTGGCTTTCCTTATGCACTTTCATACAGCAGCTGAAGTGGAGATATGTGTATTATTGAGAAGCAAAGCTGAAATGGTTAGTGTGAACAAATTATTGAGAATTATTCTGATTTAACACCCACCTCTCCCTGCTGCTGCAGCATTGCCACTGGCTTTGGAAATGTCACGCCGGGTAGTTTCTCCTAAATGTTTGGTATGTGGGTGTTTACAAACAGTGACATTGCCCATCTCCCTTTCTTCACCTGTGGGTGCAGCTGATTGCCAGTGTCACTTAGCATAGACTCTGCTTCAGGATTAGAAGAGATTCTGTTTAACAATAGCAGAGGGGTGGCAGCAGTAATTTGGCCATTGTGGATGGTACAAACTTTCTTTGAACATTCTTATTAACAAGACTTTATTAGCAATATAAAAATAAGAGTAAATGAGAAAAGGCAGTAATACTTTCTCCTGCTCTTAGTTTTTTCCACACAGTGTTCAAGTACACTCTAGGTGTGCCCAACCACTCCATCCCTTTCTATCAGTGTTGCAGAAGGCTTTCAACAGCCTTTTCAGCCAGCCAAAATAAACTGTGCTATAATGAGGGCAGACCAGTCCAGAGAACAGTAAATTCAGCAGCTCTATATTTAGCAGTCTGCCACTTAATGCATGCCTCTCACCCCAGCACTTAGTCTGTGCAGCAGGTTGGCAGGTGCAGCAAGAACCGAACAGAGCATGCACCTGAGCATACCTGGTCAGAGTTACTCTTTGTGTGTGTGTTTGTGCTGCTCGCCTTGGGTCTGTGATGTCTATTGGAGCCCCATAGCTTTTATCAATCAAAGGACAACCTAAGACTTCTTAAAAATCACCTGAGGTGCTGTTATTACTTTGAAAATTATCCAAATACTGTTTTTCAACTGGTCGCACAATATTGCTTATTTTCAACCAAATATAAGCTGGCTCACTTTCAATGTTTATTACTTTTCATCTTCCCCAATTTTATTCCTATCCTATTCACAGGAGGTTTGTCTGTTTTCGTAATGTTCTGCAGTTGTAGCACTTCATAATTTATGGCCCACTAGTGATTCACTGCACACAGGTTGATGAATTGTGAAGGATTTTTTCTGTTTGTGGATTTTTTGTTGGTGTGTGGTGGTTTTTTTAGTTTTGTTTGTTTGGTGGTGGGGTTTTTTGTGTGTGTGTGGTTTTTTTTTTTTGTTTTGATACCCTTATGAATGTATTACTTTGGCTTTCAGAAATGTGTGGCCATCAGGATTAATTATTAAAATGTAATAGAATCCATTGTCTCTGTAGATTTCTGAATACAGAATACAGAGGTATTTTGACTTGTTTCTCCTGAACAAATTCAACTGCTTTCTGCCATAAGCCTTCACTGACAAAATGAAGCAATTCCTCTTATGTGAAAGAAAACGTGGAACAAAAAGGAAAATCAGTCGCATTTAATATAGAAGAATAAACTCATCTAGCAGCACAGTTATGGTCTCCGATGTCAGAGGAGATCATCGTTGACTTGAAGACAATGAGGTTTATTTAATGATGCCAGGTTATGTACAGTATGAAATATTACTCACTTTGCATGAAACAAACAGAACAGGCTGTCGTCAGGAAAAAATCTGGCATAACTTAACCAGTGCAAAGCATGTAATTCTCACAGTGCAGGTACATGGTGATGTGAACAAGCACATTAGCTTCATACACTGGCTGCAGCTGCTGTAAAATTGGTGACCAAGGTAACTCAGGATTGTTGAAAGAACTGCTGAAGAAAAATTACCTTTTTTCACCTTCTTTTTTTACATATTTCCGTTTCAGAAGAACTTTGTGCAAAGACAGCAGTGCATGGGCTTGTTGTGTGTGACCCCAGGCATCTGGTGGCTGTCCCCCAGCAACTGGTGATCCCTTGTGCAGCTGCTTGGGTCAGAGAATGGACTTTTTTTTGGAAAGGCAGGTGGCCTTGGGAAAACCAGGGATTTTACGTGGCTGTTACATTGATATGCATTGCTGTAAATCAACAAAAATGAGAAGACAATATTAGAAGTGTTACAAACAGATTTAGAATCAAACATTTCTCTTGTCTTGGGTTGGGATGGTTTATTCTTATAAAATTTTGTTTTTAAATAGAAACAAAAAGGAGAGCAGATGTTGTACATACGAGTTAGACTTTTCTGTAGCTGATTAGAAATGCTCAGGTCATTGCTGTAAGCCACATTAACCTGCTTGAACCAAAACAGCACTATAAATGGCCACTTACATCCACATCTGTTGTTAGTCCTGCTAGGATTTGAATGTTCAGGTACCTCATAAAATTTAAAAAAATCAGCAAATCTTGCATGAGCTCTGTGGGAGAACTAGGAACTTTTTCCCAGGCTTTGCGGCCCAGAAATTGAACAAATTTTTTAATGAGGCTTTGTACCATAACTTCTCTGAATGTTTACTGAAAACATGGCTTATGGAAATGAAGCAAAGACCTGCAATCTACATATCTGATATTTAAAAAACATAAATAATTAATTTTAAAATCTCCTGTCTCAAATGTGTTCGTTTACATCTACTACTGCTTGTCTCCTTCAATATTTTCTATGGAAGAATTATCCTTATTCTCTTATCCTTTTTCTCTTGCCCAAATCCATAAGAAGTCTGTTTCTTGGATGCAGGCCAACAAACCAAGCTAAAGAGAAGTTTTGCAAAGCGTTTAACAGGAGCTGTCTGACATAACGCCTGGCAAGTGCAGGCACACGTTTGCTCTCCAGCTGGGTGTTCTTTGCGCAGACCAACATGAATGTATCTTACTGTACAGTCTATTCACAGAATAACAGAATTGGACAGGTTGGAAGGGACCACAGTGGGTCATCTGGTCCAGCCTCCCTGCTCCAGCAGGGTCATCCCAGAGCACATGGCACAGGATTATGTCCAGGCAGTTCTTGAATGTCTCCAGTGAGGGAGACTCCACAGCCTCTCTGGTCAAGCTGCTCCAGGGCATGGTCCCCTGCACAGTAAAGAAGATCTTCCTCATGTTCAGGTGGAACTTCTGTGCTCCAGTTTCTGCCTGCTGCCCCACAAGATGATCTCATACATTTGCCCTCTCATTTTAACCAGCAACCTGAACTTCATCAGTTACAAGTTTTAATAGAAAAAGAGACTTCTGAACCATGCAGTAAATTTTAGCTATATTTTGGATATAGGTATCTAGCAGACTCCTAATTATTTCTCGTTCAGAAAATTAAGATTAGCTTTGTCCTAGTGAATCTATAAAAATTATAGATTATATAAAAACGGATTGAAGATTGTCTCTGGGTAAACAATTAAAATGCTATGGCAGCATGTTATGTGCTAGGTTTTGGCAAGCCACCTATAAAGCATAATTGTACGCGCAGGAGTGGGACTAGATAGAAGCAAATCCTAATTTAGGCTAGTGACTTTCATTTGTTTATCTATAAAGAGGAGGACATGTATATTATTATATGGCCGTAACTGACACCTCCAATTATATATGTCTTAAACACCTACGGGTGCTTTAGTCATTTAAAAAAGACCTTAGCAATAGATAGACAACGAATCACATAATAGATGTGAATTCTTAGGTCATTTTGGTTTTGTTTTGAAAGGCTGAATTCAAGGAGGGAGAGATTATGCCAAAAGAAAAAAAAAAGAGGCACTTCATGTTTAGTGTAAAGCTTATAAATATAAGGACAATCTATGGTTAACAACCAGTGAGTCCTAGAGGATAAAGAACATATTACAGTAGCTTTTGAGATAAGACTAAAAATATAAAGCAGAGTAATGATACATGACCTCATTTTTCCTTTTTAAAATCAGGTTGTTAGCAGTCTACTCTGTGTTGCAGGCATAGCATACCCAAAACCTTTATTTGCTGACAAAAATGAAGAATCACTTTGAAAATTCAGAGTTGAGGTAGAGCTTTGGTGCCTCTTGAATACTGGGTAATTATCCATGAAGGAAAGGATTTATAATTAAATGGAGGGGGAACAAGAGCAATTTTTTGTAGGTAGAAGTATGTTCAAAAGGAAACAAACATCAACAGATCTTCTCAGAAATTATTCCACTAAGTGAGAACTTTCTGGAAGAAAAGGGGTTGAAGAGGAAGGGACATTTGGAAAGTTCTGTCTGTCATAACTGGTTCACTTTTGATGGGTGTATACATTTCTGAAGTCTAGGCTCAGTTATGAGCTAGTTGAGAGCAAATGGATGAGACATTCAAGGTGATTCAATTCAATTCAATTCAATTCAATTCAATTCAATTCAATTCAATTCAATTCATTTCATTTAAGACATGACTGAAAAATAAACAAGTATAAATGCTAAAAATTGCTATAATAATTTTTAATCTTTAAAATATATGTCAGTATTTTTAATTTGATTAATATATAAAATTTTTGTAAAATAAACCTCCTAAACATTATTACTTCATGTAATTTATGTGAAGCTTGATATTTATGAAGTGATCAAAATATTTTTCTTTTAAAATTAATCAACTTATTTTACAAGGAAAATTACATATGTCAGCTAAGCAATTCCAGTGAATCCATCTTTCAAGATTTCAGATCGGAAAATATACTTCCTTATTATCTTAGTCATGCAGAATAGGAGCTAAGTGTGCTGTATTTTCTTCCCTCATCTCGTAATAAGTTCTCAATTTTAAATGACCCAGCTCTTGAAATGGACTTTAAAACAAATAAAATCAAGAAAACATCTGCTTTGAACTTGTAGAACTAGACATTAATGTCCTCAAAAACATAGGATTTAGAACCTCAACAACCTGCGGCTGTAGATGGTTTGCAAGAAATTTCTGTCAGTCTAGTAAGATTGAATTCTTCAAGCCTTCTTTGATTATGTTTTTAATTAGATTTAATAAGATGTTGGTGGTTTACATCTCATAGTAGGTGGTCAATATTTTTAATTTAAGCTATGAATACAGTGCAGGAAGTGACATTTTCAAAGCCAACAGGACACTGTTACTGGAACGTCTTGCCAAAGTACACAGTAGTTTGTCTGGAACATGACACTAAAACTCTGTGAAAAAAAATATCCTTTCTACGTTCAAGGCAAAGTAAGGTAATACTGAAAATCCTGTGCTTCTAGTTACAAATGTCATACCCATCATTATAGCTTGTGGGACATCCAAACCAAAAGACCTCAAGGCCTTTGGAGACTGTGCTGCTGAATGCCGGCAGAGAGTAAAGAAGAAATCAGAGAAATCAGGGGAATGAAGCACTGGCTTCACTGGGATGTCAAAGAAGATGTGGACATAAACATAAGAAATTAAAGCTGTGCATGTATGTGACTGTATGTGACTGAGGAAAGGATAAGAACGCAAAAAGTGGGAGAAGCAGGAGCTCTGTGCACCATAGCTTTTTCACCCCAGCAGACTGAAAAGGGTTCATGGTAAGGTGGCATTTTTCTCAAGCAGCCGAAATATTTCCTTCCCAAGGTCTGTGTATTTCTCCTTGTGCCTTATTGCTTTTTGTAGATGGCAATGTCTGACTCTTGTTTAGGTTTTACAAGAGGATGAACATATTTTTCTACAAAGATATTATTTTTGGGCCACGGAGCTGGGCACCTCTCACTGACAGCACCCCCCATCTCTGTGCTGTTTGAGATTGCCAGAGCCCTTTCGAGTCTGGGCTCAGCTTTGTGCTAACACATAGAGCCACCACCTCCTAGAGTAGAGTAATTCACTCAGTGTGCCTTGGAAGATGGTCAGGGGGAAGGTTTCTGGAGCTCCCTGGTCTTGCTTCATGCATCCCACTGAGCCCAAAGGGCCACAGTCAGCTCCATGTGCCTGCCCAGGAGAGACCCTGCTCCTTCCACACCACACCAGCCACCACAGACTGCAATTCCTAAAGGCAACTTTGCTTTATGAACAGCCTGTATCTGCTATTTTTAATGTTTATTCTACGAACAATAAACAGGAAACAATTATGGTTTTAAGTTATTCAAAAGCAGAATACTCCCAGGCGTCTGAGCTGTTCTGTGCTTCTTTCAGCCCTGTCTGAATCTGCTGGAAAAACATTGGTGAGGTCCATTTTCCAAATCACCACTTGCCAGCAGAAGCCAAACATGCATTCCTGATCTATCTGCATTTTTCTGTATTTTAAACCAGTTGTTGCTCATATGGCAGCTCTTCAGCTTGGATAACTAATAATTCCCTACCCATTTCCAGGCTGACTCTTCTTCCCTCACTTACTTCAGATTTTTTTTTCCAATGTTTGAAGCAAGAGGAAGGATTTGAAGGCTGGTGGAGGGGAAATATAGGAAAGGAAAGGCATAGCCCAAGTGTACAGCAATGAGTTGGGTAGTCACTGATGTTGACACTGTTTGAGGTATCTGGCCCCAGTCTGCAACACTATCCTGCAGCCTGTCCATGGACCTGAGCAGTCAAGCACAGGGACAAATGCATCTGAGCCCGGCTCAATTTGGGACCTTTCTAGGACCTTCTCTAAGTAAAATTCTCATGGACTGAGAAGGGTCAGAAAGGATAAAAAATGCAATCTGCCCTTGCAGAAGTCAAGGGTGCAATTGCCGTGAAGATCTGTGGTGAGCGTGACTTCCCTGCCACGTGCAAATTGCTGTGAAAAGGGGCATGGAAAGGTAACATCAGGGAGCTGCTTTTTCAAGTTGCCATGCAGTAAGCAGTGAAGATCCTCACCAGCACCATTGCCCTGGAATGTTTTAAAGCATCTTGTATACATTGGTGCATGATTTTTCCTCAGTCAGAAGTGAAAAGCATCCAGCTCAAAATTAGTCATGTTTTTGTTTTCTCTCTTTTAGAAGTGATCAATGAAGTATTGCTGCTGCATTGTTATGGCAGCTTTCATTTAACTGCAGCTGCAATCATTATGTTAGTAAATCAGCTCTCTGCTCTCATTGAATTTGCTCTCAACAGCCCTATAGTTCAGGGAGACCTGTTCCAAAACACATGTAACACTCAGAAGCAAGAAGCCATTTAGAACAGAAACAGCAATAGAAAAAAAATCACCACAGCCAGCAAAGCTCTGTATTAAATTACCAGTGATAGATCAAAGGACAACTGCACAGCTTTGAGTAATGGAGCTTTGCATCTTTCTCTGACATTCAGACCAAGATTTGATTTAAAAACTGAGGTGTCCAATCCCTGCTAATGGCACCTTTGAAAAACTCCAGCTGCATTAACTCTACAGTCCAGGGGAATAAAACACTCTTCTTTTTCCAGTGGAGGTCAGCAGTTAGCATGAGCATTTACATGGAAAATTCAAAACACTCAGTCTTAATATTGCTGAGTATTGCAGGAGGAATGAACCTCTATTTATTCTTTGCTACAATAGTGAAAAATAGAAAAAAAAAAGAGAAAATTATGATCATCAGATGTCTCATCTCTCTGCCATCAAGTATTGGGGCTTCTGTCCCCTCTCAGATGCAACAGCACCAATAGTCACGCCATTCAAAGGGAGTGCTGACAAAATGGCAGTGGTTTATTTTAAAAAGAAAATTCAGAGCACTCCCTGACTTCCACCTTCTAAACTTCACCTGAACCACATCCATCAGGGCCCTACATGAGCTTCAAAGGAATGGAAGGAGCCTGTTACACTCTTTGTGACCAGACAAAGAGTTAGGAAATCCTTGTGTCAAGGGTAGTACAGCAGTTGTTTCCTTCTAAGCCCGAGGGAGGGGAAAGATATATGGAATAGAAGATGTTCCAATTAATGGTCTGTGAGCATATTCTGCACCCAAAAAATAAATTAAGTATTTCTAAGAAAGAGTCCATTTGTGCAACCACACCTAAAGTTCTTTCAGAAAAAGCATACAATAGAGACTTGGCACAATTCTTTAACTGAAACTTGCTGGTTTTAGCTCCTCATTTTCCCTACATCAAAACCCAGAATAGATCCTTCAGCTGGTCAAATATGGCACAGTTTCATTCGTTGCAGTGGAGTTGTGACAGTTCATGATAGAGGAAGACCTGGGCTCAGGACTGATAAATGCTGTGATTTTTGCTGCAGGATCTGAATATTGAAGCTTCCTCCTGGCCCATCAGATGCTAAACACTGTGGAACTTAGAGATGTACCAGAATCCTTCCTGAGACCCTGTCTTCTGCCTGAGAACTGATAGATGGCCCTTGGCATCAAGTACCTTGGTTGCTGTGCTCACAAGACTACCTCTCAGTGAACATGCTCGCTTGGAATTTTTTATTTATATTCTAGACATTCTCCATTTCTAGAAAAATTGCAGCCATTATGGTCACAAAATCAAAGAATGGTTGAAGTTGGGAAGGCTGACATTTTTAGTCATTAGAAGCGGTTTTTCTCTTGCCCACAGACAAGACCAGATTCTGAATTAAACTTTGAGTCACTAGACAAATTCCTTTCTTGAAATTTTTTTTCCCTTGGATAGTTACAAGAAGTACAGAAAGAAAAGCTTAAAATATTACTATATTTTAGACAGTATACGTTTACAGAATAATGCACAGTAAATGATATTCTGCAAGTATGCATTTCAATGTATTATTTACTAGAGGTGATGGAATAGATTTATACAAAACTATCTCAGTTTTCTGCTTTTTGCATACACATATTTAAGTAAAGACAGCATGCCTACGTATACGTATATGAAGCATGTCTGAAACATCAGTTAACTGAGTAAACAGACTTTTTTTTTGGCCTCTACTTCATCTCTTTTAGGTAGGTAGTCCAAAACTATGGGATTAAGAGAAAAAACCCCTCTGTTACTGAAGTCTCTAAATCAAATTCCGTAGTCTTTCTTGTACACTTTCGGACTCTTTTTGGGGTATGTTCCTGTCAGTTACGTGTACCTCTGTATCACCGTGCATAAAGCACGGAGTAAAACTTTTGCTAGTGTTGGGAATTTTCCATCAGCAGCTGAAATATGTTGCTGTTTGATTACTGAGGTAGGCTTTTACTTATACGCAATTAACAGAAAAAATAAACTTTTCTGCACTTGAATAGTGGAGATTCTGCTACTTTTCCCAGTTTTATTTCAAAAGAAATAAGGACATTTATTCCAAAACATAACCTGTTCTTACCTTGTATGCTTTAAAACTGTTTCAGGAAGGGGGAAAATTAATTAAGCTTATTTAGGAAAGCAAAATATTTGTAGAGAAATATTCAACAAAGTAGACAGACATACCATAATTTCTGAGTTCACAGTGCTTTCAGGAAAAGAAGTCTTACTGTGTCAAGTTTCACAGTTTTAGCCAAGTCTGGAAAGATTTAGCTTTCAAAATATGAGATTCACCACAGACTAAACTGACCTGTCAAGGGAAATACATTAGGTAAATTTTTTAATAAATGTAAAAGAATAAAGCTTCAATTTTTGCTTGAAACTTTAAACAAACAAAAAACCAAACAATTTCTCAATGGCTGGATATTTTGATATTTGTTTTTCATTTTAAGAAACCTTGGATCATAAGAAGAAGCAGACAGATCAGATAGATAAACTGTTCCAGGGGAACTAAATACCAAGAGCTATTTATTAGATATGGAGCACCAAGGCTCATATGGCTGGATGCAGAGAGTTCCAGTTGTAACAAAACTCATTTCTGATCTGCTCTCTTGCTGATAAACTGTAATTGGGGGCTGATTGAATATGAGGAGACTGTCATTCTTTTCTACCCAGTCTGACCTAACAGCCCTGGTCATTTCCTGCCAGAGACCGGAATAGGCTTTCTCAATCACCAGCAAAATGCATTTAGCTTGCTGAGAAAAAGCTCTTGAGCAGTATCTTGAAATACTTCTCATTTATTAAGCAAAATGGAATGCAGCACACAAGGGAAGTATTTGAAAGGTGGACCAGCATTTTAAACAGGGATTCAGCAGCAGATCATCAGCTAATCAGTGCCATATATTTGATTATTTTTTCAATCTCTTGTGCAAATGCTATCCCGAAGTCCTCTGACACCATTGATGGCAGCATCCTTCACAACCATGTCTTCCACTGTCAAGACATGCCAAGCAGCTCTGTACAGGCTTCTTTTATCATGCAAATACAGATGAAGCAAATAAACAGTAGAAAATGCAGGTTTTCCTTTGGGTTTGGTCCTGGCTCTTGCTCCCATTCTGATTTAAGGCTGATGGGGAATTTCAGCTCGGACTTGCCTCTGGAGCCCCACTGGGGTTTCAGGAAGGCCTCTGTAGAGCATCGCAGGTTGCCAGAAGGGTGGCCCTGGACAGGTTACCAGGCACACCACCGGTATGGCTTAACAGGTAGTGGCCAGCAGCCAAGAGGAATAATGTGGTGACAGAGAGGCAGACCCACACTGGCCACTGAGCTCTCCACCCGCGCGGATGCCGAGCTCCAGACACTGAGGTCCTGCTCTGGTTACACAGCCCGCTCTCCACCGGCTCTTGAATTGAACGTGTGACTGCAACTGCCTAACTTTCTTTTTGTGTCTCGTGGCTGTGTTTTCACTCTTCTGCCATAACATGAGGTTAACACTTGGGTCCTTCGGAAGAGAAATGTGCCTGAACATATTTACAATGTTATAAACCCTGTTGGAAAGTACACAGAGTCCTCCTATGACATCCAGGTCTGGAATTTGGTAAATCCCATTCTGAAGTAATCCGCTCTTTCTTCAACACAAAACCAACAGGTTGAAGACAGGAGAGGCAAGTGGCATTAACATCTCACGGCACACAGCAGTGTGCACTGGCACTGCCTAGAGAGGTAATTTTGAGAACCTTTGTCTACAGCTTTGGAGAATGTAGCTGACCTCAAGTTCTCCCATGCTATTTTTCAATTTGTAAGGCCTGATACAGTGTCCTGGTTACAGGAGTAGGGTGCCAGTTTAGGACTATGGGGGTGTACCACACTGTGTGTTCTACTCCCCTCTGTCATTTCTGATGAACTGCTAATGATGGGTCGTTTTCAGGAGCTGTCCTGTGCACACCAGACACCTGGGTAGGCAGGGTAGTGCAAGGCAGGGTAGTGTTTCTTTTTCTTCACACCTACCACTCAGCTGTGGTAACTCCCTCTGGGAAGCACCAGCACAGTTACACCAATCCTGAGGGGTCATTTCTGCTGATGGGCCACAATGGACTCCATGGCACCAGCAGAACAGGTAGCTGCAACAACTCAGACCATCAAGGACTTCCAAATATCCCGTGATTCACAGGATTACATCATTCCATTGTGAAACTCCCTGCCCCAGGGGAGGTACTGAGCATTCCCACCTGAACCTAAGCATATATAATCTTTGATTTTGGGGTCTTGGGACAACACCACTTGACAGATCCAGAGGAGGACCAGAGCTTCCACAGGACCACTGCTTTTGACAAGACCGTGACCATCACCTCAACAGGATGCAACCACTTGACAGGACTGTGACCATCACTGACCGACAGCATGCCAGTTGTACTCTGACTTTGTGGGTTTAAGCCAGTTCTCTGTGTATCATTGCATTTATTGTAATGTTTCTATTAAATAGTAACTCAGACCTGAAATCTCTCTTAAGGTAAATGAATGAGGTTCATTTCTCCCACCAGTTTACTCTCAAATCAGCACACACAGCAGTTTAATTTTTGCTGTCCTTTTCTCAATATTACATTATGAAGAGTATTCTTGTTGGCTGATCTGATCTGCAGAAAGTCTTGGATACCAATTTTGTGAAATGACCCCCTCTGCGGAGGGTCTATGTTGAAATAAAGTTTTGATTGTAACAAATCTGTTGTGTCATTATTCCACTGAGGGTCACCAAAGGATCTGTCTCTCCATGTAGACATGGTCAGATGACACAAGGTCTCCTGCTTCCTCTTTACTCCCCTTTATTTGCTTTTTTGAGCTCATTCTAATAACTGGTAAACCCATGACACTACTTCTTACTTCAGGTAGCTTTGCATTAAACCTTTTATGAACCTTTAACTGCTTCACTCATTACTTTCTTGTGGTTGGGGTTTCCTGCCATGTAAAACAGCCTGCTGTTCCATCAAAAACACTCTTGAAAATCCATCTGTTTTGTAAAGAAACACATTATCATTAAACACTGTACTTTCTTGTTCTGCCCTGTTATTAGGGAGACTGCATTATACAAGCTTTATCCTTAAATCAAAGGGAAAGGCTTACTGTATTTGACTTCCATTTTCCATCTACCGCAAAGCATCATGTGTACTTATTATGCCCATAAATAATATGTAATACAGTTTTCTTTAGCAGTGCCTTATAGTGACTGTTGGGAAAGTAATTACCCAAACCTAGTGAGAAGAGGTTGAGCTGTGGCAATTTATTCACATTTTTATGCATAGCAGATAATACTTGAGCTTCCATTAGCTGCAGGAGCACAAAGAATTTTAGAAACTCAGTGTTGTGTGTGCTGTTCACTTAGACTTGAAGCTGAGTCATAAAAGCATGCATTTTGAAGAGGAGGTATCTGATTAGATCTGGAGGGATGATCTATATGTTTAATCATCTTGCTAAATTCTAATAAATATGTTGAAGTGTACAATAATGTGTACATTTTATTCAAAGATGGAAGCAAGCTGGAAGAGACAAACCTAGATTCCCTTATTATTTATGGGTGTGGACTTTAGGATTAAGAATTCATTTAGATACATCAGAAGAAAACAGGATAAATATTTACTGCCACTGAATAACATATGGTCTGTTTAAAGTTTAAGATCTGTAGTACGCATGGAGGGAAGAAGTCGGAGAGCAAAGAAAGAGCACTGGGTGCTTTTTCTCCTTATTTGTGTTTCAGAAATCAGACAAATCAAACTATTCCCTTGAGATATCTGATAGGAAGAACATTAACAGTTCAACAACATTCTCTTTCAGTGAAGATTTGAAAACTTTGTTTTCTTAAAATTGCAAGCTTGTTTTGTTATACTTGCTAAGATGTGCAGGTTAAAAACATACCATGGTTCAAACGTGACCATTAAGTCAAGAACAGAAATATATCTCTCTCTTTCTAAGTTATTTGTGTATGCATATGACTGTTTGGCCTTTCAAGTCTGCCTGATTGTTCCTGTGCTACTCTTCCAATAATTAACACCTGATAATGCTATCTTCTGTGTGTGAATTAATTTGATAGGGAGACATGCAGGGGCAGGAAAATCAGAAGTAATTAAAATGCTCATTTTTACTATCAGTAGCTCCATGGGAGATCAAGCTGCAGGTTGACCTCATCACCTCAGAGGTTCTCAGTAACTTCAACAGAAAACATGTACACTTACCCACTTCATATTAAAACATCCAAAGCTTTATCACACACACACAGACAAAATTCAGTACGCAGAAGAAAAAGTAATAGTCCTCATCAACACTTTGTATGGACAAAATATGAAGCTAAAAAGGGGGATAAAAAAGGTGTAGCTGTCACATAACAACTCCAGTATGCAATGAAAGAAAACCCTGAAAACAGCAATAAAGGAAAAGGCTATGTGTACTTGGTAACTTCAGAAGGTGGTGATGCTGAGAATCATGTGCATAAAACTAAGACTACCTCCCAAAGCAGCACAGCTATTGAAGAGAAAACACAACACCAATTAAATGAAATTGCCTGTGCAGGCAACAAAGCAAGATTAAAAGCACAGCTTTTTCTGTCTCTAGACAGGCAAGTGAATAAATATATATCTCAGAAGACCAGGTTGGACAAAACCTAGTCTCTCCTGAATATGTGCTTCCAATCCACTCTGCTCAAACCTTAAGCCTTTTTCTGAGCAGCTCCTCCCCTGTCCTGATGCCCTTTCATTTCAAGAGCATCTTTTAGCCCCTTGAATATATGTTCTAATCCAAAAAGTTGGTTTTATTCATTGTTCTTACAATGAATTGTGAGCATTGTGTTTTCATACAAAGGATGTGAGGTACCTTGCTGTTTAAAACTTTTATCTGGTTTGGCATTAAGGAATTAATTCCTGTTCTAATCCAGTTGCTTCCTGGTGGCTGACTGCCCTTTGCTGTGGTGGAACAATAGATCAAGACAGTTGCACATCTACAGCTGAATTTTTTTCATCCAAGCAATGTCAGCTTATGAAAAATTGATACTACTGTTATTGAATGCCTCATACCCCCTCAAATAAAACTTACTATGAAGCTGCCAGAATTGTGTTCTAAAACAGATTAACAACAGTACTTTTCTTGTTATGGAAACCTAACTCTAAGGTGAAGCTTTTTGGTATATGGAAAATGCCAGAAACCCAGGACATTTTTAGGCAGTTATTTTCCATTTGGTAAAACTTGAGTGTATCATTTGTTCTTTTATTTAATTATTTTTTAGCTTTTAACTTCTAAATGAAGGAGGCTTTCAGGTACATATCACCATAGAGAAAGTCACCATTAAAACCTAGATCAACCCAAATACCAGTTATGTTACTACTGTACTGCTTAGCTGAAACCAGTATTTGGCTTGTTTATTTCCTGCTGTTGAACCTTGCTATCAAAGGAGCCTCTGGCCCATCATTCATGGGTCATGCTCATGTTTCTGCATAACCAGAAATGTAGTGCAACAAACTACAGGCTATTTCTGAAATGTATGTTGGGTTTTCCTTGCTCTAGCCAGCACAAGCCTGGTACTCTAATATATGTGTGGTGCTTTCCCAGACTGGTTGGTGATTGTTCTCTGTACCACTCACAAGAGGAAATGAATGATAGGAAATGTTGTAGCATCAAAATTGATATATGTATTAGTAAAATTGTATAATATCTATCTATCTATCTATCTGTCTATCTATCTATCTATCTTTGCATGTTGAACATGTTTCATTATATACTTTTATATTTTTGCATGTACAGCATATCTTATTGTACATAAATTTTTTTGGGGTGGGAGAGTATGATGCAAAGCTCTCTGCACATTAACTGTCATTTCAGAATTACTCTGGAAAGCAATCCCTTAAATCTGCAATGATATCTTTCTGACAGTCTTATAATCTCTGCAAACTGATGGTAAGAGCAGTGATCAAACCTGTCAGGAATTCTGGCTCTCACAGCTCTAATTTGAAGGAGCATGTAACATGCTGAACGTAACTAGGAAGCTGCAAATAGCTTGTTAAGCACCACCGATAAAATACAGACTGTAGTGATGCACAAGTGTCTGCCAGAGCTTAACACTGCCCGTGACTGAGAAGATTAGACCATTTTGCTGCTAGGATTGCCTTGGTATCTTACCAAAATTGAAAGTCACTTCAAAAGGAATGGAGGACCTGTGTAAAAAAACCAGTAACTGATGCTGTTGACCTTCCAGCCCAGACAAATTCTCTTGGTCCTACAATTCGGAGGGGCAGTGACAATGTGTTGCTGTGGGTGGCAGCTGTATTGCCTACGAAAGCTTCTCTGCACCCAAAGCTCTGCTGTGTGCTGTACTCCTTGTCTCTCCAGTGGAAGCACCACACATTGGACCTGTCCTGCCCTGGCCGTAGCCATGGTCCCTGGTAGGATGCCAGTGAAGCAAGGGAACAGGAGCTGTCTTGAGAAATCCTAGGTAGAGGCTACTTCATTGCACTGCATTAAATGTCTGGGAGATGCAGATGTCTTGGCATGAGACCAAGTAATTGAGACAAAATCAAATACAGAAGATCTGACAGGCTCACAGTAATCTGCCTAGATGTCATAAGAAACCTATCCATTTAATACCGCTCTGTAAGGCTCAAAATTTAGAGGAGTCTTGAATACATTTTTAGCCCAATGTCTGGGTTCACAAGGCATTTGCTTATAAAAATGTCAGTAGGACAAAACCTAATGCCTTTTTGCAGTTCCATATAAGCATAAAGAAGGGGCAGGCTCTATTTCAGTATGTGCTAATAACACCTAGGGGGGCTTTGTCCGAGCCTCCACCATGGAACTTGCTCCATGTCCCTGGTCATGGGAGTCTCATTTGGGCTCGGGCCTGGGAATACCATCTGTGCCTGAGCTGAGTTAGGAATGTCCATTTTTCCAGCTCGTCTCCTGCATGGGCCATAGACATACTTCTGGGTAATGTGTTTCCTGAATGGACCCTGGGCATACATTGTAGCTTGTCTCCAGTCCTGCCTTTGGCCATGTTGGCAGGATGGAATTTGGACCCACATTGCAGTCTTGCCTTCAGTCGTATCTGTGGCATCATCTCTTTTGCTCCTGACTGAGCTCCCTGTTGTGTCTGGGACTGTTGATGGACCCTGTCACTAACACCTGGCACTGCATGATGTGCACAGACTCTGTGGGACTGTGCCTCATGGATGAAGGTGTGTGTTGTGCTGCGGTTGCCCTTGGCTCCTTGCTTGCCTGCAGCAGCCCTTGCTGTTCCTTGCTCTGCACCTTCAAAGCTTTGTGTACAGTTTAAGTATATGTCAGGGTTTGCACACACATCTAGTCTGAAAGCATAGGCAAATTATATTTTGGCTACCCAAAGAGGCAGGTAGAAGTGTAGGCTGGCCCTTTGAGTGCCCTTGGCTAGTCAGTGTACGCAACGTTCAGTAGTTTGCAGGAGATTTGCCAATGTCCTTGAAACTTGAACAGTGGGTGTTGGGACTGTTGTCTCTGCTGAACACAGAAGATGGAATACGTCCTTTCAGTAGCGATTTTTTTTCTCCTTGCAGTGTTTCACCCTGTAATTTCTGTGTTGGAACAGTGCAAGGCATAGTGCACTAGCTTGTAGCTCCCACAGTACCCAGGCTCTACCCCTTCCTCATGGCGGTACTCTGATACTTGCAACTGGCACTGTAACAATCAGCTGAGCTCTTTGAACTAAAAAGCTTCTCATAAACAGAGCGAGTTTGTCTGCTGCTTAAGTCAGTCACAGGCTCCAGACTGTGTCAGGATTTACTCATGCAAATTAAGAGATCACACCACAGTGGGTAGCAGACGACATGGGAATAGTCTCTTTAAATTTTGAAAACCAAAACCAAGGAACCAAGGGCTGTAGATGGAAACTATAATAAGACCTATAGGAATAAAACTGTTTTATTTAGCTTTGTAAGTGCTTTATCTAATTTCAGGCCAAAGTGACTTTCCCTGCTTCTTCTTGGCACTCTCACATGACAGTGCTTGAGTGTTTGGCATTTCAATAACTGAAGAAGGCCTTCAAGAAATACATTGAATATCTGGAACTTTCTCTGTTCATGTACTTTTGTAACAGAAAATTAAGTTTCTAAGCTTTTTTTTTTCCTTCTGTGAGCCTGCAGTCTGGAATATTTCAGTGCCACCAACAGTTTCAACTTTCTGTTTTAAAAATGTTTCTGTTGTAAGAATGTTGAAACAAAGCTCAGTTTTGAGAAAATTTTGGTCTAAGTCTGAATAGTTTGCTGCAGATGACACCTCTTTGGGCTTAGTCTGTAAACCCCACTCCCATTGCAGTCTCCATCTTGGTGCAGCAGGGCTCTGGGCTGCCAAATTTACACAGCCTCTTCTCAGTGGTTCTTGTCTTCCTCTATCCCCTAGTGAATGGAGTTCCCCAGAACCTCACTGTGATGAGGTTATCTGCTGAAGCCCCATGGACCAGCTCCTGGGCCGGCTTTGGAGGGAGGACAGCCCCGCCTCTATCAGGCAAAGGCAAATAGTTTGGCTGCCATCCATTGCCCAGGGCTGATCCTTCGTGGGTGCATGAGATCATGGCAACTGTTTCCATACATCCTTATAAACTTTTTATCCTGACAAGAAGCAATGGGCAGCAAAGTTAACAAATAAATGAAATCTACTTGATTGGAGTTTGCCTATAATTCACTAATTTCCAGACACTGGATTCAGGACCCTAGTTGTCTCCAATGTCCCCAGGTGTAACACCACTGAAGAATATTTTTGCTTAGGTATGTAGTGACAGATTGCTATTTTAAGCAATTAGGATTGGAAAATTTGGAGCAAGTGTTAGCTCTCTTAATCTTTTTATCCTGGCTCAACTCATGCCACTGACAGTTGCACTGCAGGCATGAGGAGTGAACTGGGCAAATCCAATTTGAGCAACCCTCAGAGCTTGATTTCAAAGGACTCACGAAACAAGAATAATCACTACTGATGAGGCATTATAACTTACATATACTCCTCCGTTCTCTTTCACCAAACATTTTTTTTACCCAGACAGACTCCAGTAGATTAAGTCAGAACAGTGCTGAACCAAGTCAACAGGAAGAGGCGAGTATTCTGCAGTAAGATGTTTCTTTTGTGGGGAGAAAGCTCCCTTGCCATGATACATTATTGTTTTTATCCACTCCCCTCTCTTCCTTCCCACTCCCCTCTCTTCCTTCCCACTTCCCCCTCTTCTTTTCCACTTCCCTTTTGATATTTGGAGGATTTACAAGCTTATTTTATAAAACTTCTCTTTTCAAAGGGGGAACTGAGGCACTAAGTCAAACTGAAGATGATATCAAACTGTCCCTGTTAACTCTTGGAAAGGTACTGCCTGTGTCTAGGCCACAGATTGCAAACCAGTTATGTAGGAAGCCAGTCTTACAGGAACACCAGGTCTTCAGACCTGTAAAACTCTGAGACTAACATTGGTGTCTGCAGAGCACAGCTGACAAACAGTGACATGACATGGAAAAGGAAGATAACCACTGGAAAATTGTTTCTCATTCAGGTTGTGCTTTGGTACTGAAGAGCTATTCCACTACTGCAAATGATGTTTTGGGAGGCAAAATTAATAAATAATTAATTTCCTTAGACGCTTGCAGCAATCCTTCAGCAAGGGGACTTCTTTAGTTAGCAGTGACTGGTCTGATCTGGTGTTTGTGGTAACGCTTGAGTAGCGACTGACCTTGGTGACCTTCAGGGATCCTTCCTCAATGTTTCAATGATATTCTGCCATCCTACACTTTTAAAAGGAACTTATTACATCTCTTCAACAGACATCAGTCCTCCACCATCCCGCATCTGTCTCCCTCTCACATTTCATGTTATATGTTTTCATAGACTCATAGAATGGTTTTGGTTGGAAGGGACCTTGAAAAAATATTTAGTCAAATCACCCTGCAATGAACAGGGACAACTTCAAAATAACGGAATCACAGAATGGATAATGTTGGAAAGTACCCCAATGGGTTGTCTGGTTGACCCTCCCTGCTCAAGCAGGGTCATGCTAGAGCACACAGCACAGCATTGCATCCAGATGGTTCTTTAATATCTCCAGGGAAGTAGACTCTAAAACATCTCTCTTCCAGTGCTTCCTCACCTGCACAGTAAAGAAGTTCTTCCTCATATTCAGGTGGAACTTTCTGTGCTCCAATTTCTGCCCATTTCCTCTTGTCCTATTTCTTGGCACCACTGAGAAGAGCCTGGCTTTATCCCCTTGACACCCTTCCTTCAGATACTCATGGGGATTGATTGGGTCCCCTCTCAGTTGTCTCTTCATGAGGCTGAACCAGCCCATCTCTCTCAGCCTTTCCTCATAAGAGAGGTGCTCCAGTCTCATCATCTTTGTAGATCTTTCCTGGGCCCACTCCAGGATCTCCATGTCTCTCTTCTCCTGAGTAGCCCAGAACTAAGAGCCACGTCCAGTTAAACGCCTCCAGGGATGGTGACTCCATTGTCCCTGGGCAGTCCCTTCAATGCTTAACAACTCTTCCCATGAAAAAATTCCTTCTCGTGTCCAACACGAACCTCACCTGTTGCAGCTTGAGGCTACGTCCTCTTGTCCTGTCATTGGTTGCCTGGGAGAGGAGACCAACCCCCACCTGACTACAGCCTCCTTTCAGGCTGATGTAGACAGTCGTAAGGTCTCCCCTGAGCCTCCTTTTCTCAAGGATAAACAGCCTCAGCTGCTCCTCACAGAACTTGTGCTCCAGACCCTTCCCCAGCTCTGTTGCCCTTCTCTGGACTTGCTCCAGCACCTCAGTGTCCATGCCTGCAGTGAGAGGCCCAGAACTGGACACAGGACTCATGATGCAGCCTCACCAATGCCCAGTATAGGGGAACAATCCCTGCCCTGATCCTGCTGGCCACACCATTGCTGATCCAGGCCAGGATGCCATTGGGCACACCCTGGCTCATGTTCAGGTGCTGTCACCAGCAGCCCCAGGTCCTTTTCCACTGGCCACTTTGAAGCCACTCTGCCCCAGCCTGTGGAGCTGCCTGGGGTTGTTGTGACCCAAGGGCAGGAGCTGGCACTGGGTCTTGTTGAACATCATGGCCTTAGCCCATCAATCCAGCCTGTCCAGATCCCTCTGCAGAGTCTTCCTGCTCTCCAGCAGATCAATAAACCATCCAACTTCGTGTGGCCTGTGAACTTTCTGAGGGTGCACTTGATCCCCTCATCCATATTGTCAATCAAGACAGTAAACAGGACGACCCCAATACTGAGCCCGGAGGAACACCACTAGGGGCCACAATGGCACACTGCTGGCTCATGGACAGCTTGTTGTCCACCAGGATCCCCAGGTTATTCTCTGAAGAGCTATCAGGTTCTTCAGAGCCCAGTCCAGCCTGACCGTGAATGTTTCCAGGGACGAAGTATCTATCACCTCTCTGAGAAACCTCTCTCAAGGTTTCACCACCTTCATAATAAAAAATGTTTTCTTTTGTCTAGTCTGAATATGCCCTCTTTTAGTTTAAAAACATTACCCTTTGTTGTCCTATCACAACAGGTCCTGCTAAAATGTTTATCTCCCCTCATCTGTCTTACAAGCCCCCTTTAAGTAATGGAGCAATAACATGTCCCTGGAGCCTTCTCTTTTCCAGACTGAACAACCCAAACTGTCTCAGTCTTTCTTCCTAGGAAAGGAGTTTCATATCTCTAATTATTTTTGTGGTTGTCCTCTGGACCCGCTCCAGCAGGTCCATGTGTTTTCTGTGCTGAAGGCTTCAGAACTGGATGCAGTGCTCCAAGAGGAATCTCATCAGAGTTAAGGTGGGTGGCAGAATCCTCTCCCTTGCCTTGCTGGCCATGCTGCTTTGGATGCAGCCCAGGATAGAATTGGTTGTACAGGCTGCAAGTGCCCATTGCTGGGTCATGTCCAGTTTCTCATGCACCAGTTCTTCAAGTCCTTCTCAGCAGGGCTTTTCTCAATCCCTTCAACCCCTACCCCATATTGTTACCAAGGGTTGCCCTGACCCCGGTGCAATACCTCACAGTTAACCTTGTTGGACCTCCTGAGGTTCACATGGGCCCACTTCTCTAACCTGTCTTGATCCCTCTGAATGGCATCCTGTCCCTCAGCTGTGTTAGACACAATGCTCAGTTTGGTGTTGTCTTTGAACTTGCTGAGGTTGCACTTGATCCCACTGCCTATTAAAAAGTCCTTGTCCCAGTATGGATCCCTGAGGGATAGCACTTGTCACTGATCTCCACCTGGACATTGAGCCATTGATGACTGCTCTCTGGATGTTCCATTCAACCAATTTCTGATCCACCGAAGAGTACACCCATGAAATCTCAACTCCCCTGATTTAGAGAGAAGGAGATTGTGCGGGGCTATGTTAAAGGCTCTATAGAAGTCCAGATAAATGACATCTGTAATCCTTCTCTTGTCCATTGATGTATTCACTCCACCACAGAAGGCCACTGGGTTGGTCAGGTAGGATTTCCCCTTGGTGAGGCTGTGCTGGCCGTCTCAAACCACATCCCTGTCCTCCACGTGCCTTAGCACAGCTTCTAGGAGGATCTGTTCCATCATCTTCCCAGGCACAGAGGTGAGTGAGGCTGACATGCTAGTAATTTCCAGGGTCCTCATTTTTACCTTGTCTAAATATGGGTAAAATATTTCCTCTTTTCCAGTCACTGGGGACTTCATCTGATTGCCATCACTTTTTCTGCTGGTATCAAGGTTGCTTACACATGGCACTAGGTGTAGTTTTGCAACCCCCTGCCTGTGGTACAATTGTATTTATCCATGGCAATTCTACCCATGTCCTAATGACAGCTTCATCTTCCCTCTCAAAGCTCTTGTCTTTCATTTTGGTTTATCAACCTATTGACAGACATCAGTTGCCTTCTTTTCTTGTCCTTCAGTCTAGCAGATCAAGTGGTCGGGACTCATTTAGTCTTATCTGAATGCCGGCAGCCTTTCACCGTACCTTTCATACCCCGAGTTAATCTTCACATTCATGACAATACTGTAGGTAGAATTTGAGAAGTGCTGCAGCTAATATCTGCTACAATGGCACTAATAATTCTGTCACAAAATATTTTCTCTTGTGTTCTAGGGAAGTGTTTGCTTTGTTTGGTGGCTGTGTTTCACTGATGGTATTATAGAGTCTGGCATTAGCTAACATGCCTTTTTAATTTCAAAATTATATTCTAAAAGGTTATAAAAGAAGTTCTAGGAATTTCTAACATTTACATTATTTTACACCTTGTATGAATTAATTTAATCAGCCTGAGTTATCCCTTGAGGTAATGTAGCAATTTCTGCATGATATTTCAATATTTCTTTATGAATAATGACTTCTAATATTATACCATCTGTACTTTTCTTTAGCAGATCTATGCTCTCAGATGAGTTCCATAATGACCTTACGTTTTCTAGTTGTTTTCACTAATTTTCTACTGAGTATTTCTTGCAAACACTTTGCTGGACACTTTTTTCACTTCACTTCCAACATGTATCTTTCTCCCTTCTATTTGCAAATAAATTATCTTTATGTTCCTCTGTTGGTTGCCTACCAGGTATTCAAATGTGCCCTCCAGGCAATTTCCAGTAAACTATACCATGCTAATAGAGGAGAAAAGTAGAGAAAGCAAGCAGCAGCATTCCCTTCCCATTCCTCTGCTCAGACAACAGCCAAGTAAGAAGAAACTAAAATGTTGGAGTCAGATTTCTGGTCACACACTCATGTATGCTCAGAGTCCTTTTTGGGAAGCAAAAAGAAAGAATGGCAGAAAATCAAAAATTATACTGGTGAGCTGTTTTTCTGTTTTCCTGCTTATCTGATGTATCACTGTCCTCCAACGCCCATTCTAAGCTACACAGTTCACAGGCTTCCTGACATGTGAACATCTTTTACCGTTAGTGTCCGCGTTTATGTGTTTATTTAATGTGGTCTTGAGAACTCTCTCGTGAATATCCCCACCCCTCAATTCTTAAAAACCAAATTTCTTAGAGCAGATTGCAGCGTTTGCAGTAGCTGCAGAGTGCTTGGAGTTGAAAACCTGACTTGGTTCTGGTATCTAGCCCGAAGGCAGTCCTCCAGAGTCAGCAGGCCTACAATATTGTATCAGGAGGTCCTCTCTCCTCTTTAGGCCTAACTATGGTTAAGTGATGAAAAGATGAAGCTAATTTAAATGTGTGGATACTCTAGGGTCCATGTTAATTAAACTATAACAGAGAGTGAATTGTTAATTTTATTTATTCAGTGAGATCAAGGAGACAAGTAAAAGAGTAATTAAAAAGAACACCCTCTGCACTCTATCAAGTTGCTTTGGATGTTTGCCTGTTTGTCATAGAAACACTCAAGTTGCAAGGGAAAGTCTGAATGCAAAGGTTGTATTCAGTTATATACATTGTATATAACTGAACATGCTAGCATCAAAATGAATCAGTTGCCTTTTACAAATGGAAATTTACTTCTTGACAGAAGCTAGAAACAATGATTTTCCCCCTGTTATTAGCAGACAGTATCACTGACAAACAGTAGGCTAAATCAGAATCCTTGGACACGTCATGTGGCAATTTAGGTACTTATAGGAAACCTTTAATCCTGAAATCCTTGTAATGCTCTGTCTGGGAAAATTCACATTATAAATTTTAAAAGGCTCAGTCTATTTTCCTTAAGGATGAAATATATCCTCTTCTTTATTAGGATGGAATCTTTTGGTGCAGGGATACTTGAGGAAATTAATGCTAACCTTCATGATTTTGCTCCTGTAGAAAGAGAGCATCACTGATTTCAGTGGAGCTGTCACTGAGCTGTAAAAAGACAATGACATGGAAGTCAGTCCTTCTGTAAGTTTCAAACATGAGCTATTACGTTATGAAATTCAAAGAAAGAATATAAGTGCTATTAGTCTTCTGCAGGGAGCACCTCTGTGAAACATGTCTAGTGCTATTTGAAACACTGTAGGGGCCACCTCTGCCTGCTGCCCTGGAAGGAGGGGAGACCACTGACTGCTGTCCAGGGCCAGATAGACAAGACAGTGCAGGAACTCCTTTGCTCCTTACAAACCTAGACTAGTCTCCCTGCACCCTTGCTGAGCATCTGTCACCTTGGAAGTACTGCTTACCGCTTCCCCAGGAGCAGGATGGCACAGAAGCATGGCTATCATTCAGCTGTACCAGCAGCTTCTACCTGCAGGAGAAAAAAGGGTGTTTGGTTCCACGGCCCTGGCCTGTGAAAGAAATACACTGCTTTTCCTGAAGAGATACATGAGGTCTGTGCAAGCTCTCATACCTCTAGTGTATTACTCATTGATTGTTGATACAATCCTGGATCTCTAATGACGCAGATGATTTTTCCTTTTTTTCCCCACCTAGTTTGCTATATAGACTGAAAGCTGCAGACCTCTACCATGCTTAGCAGTATTTGTTACTTATCATCAGGACTGAATGGACTTTGAGACCATTCAGACCAGACAGCTTTGGAGTTATGCAAATCTTGCAGGATTCAACAAATTTTGTACAAATAGGGAGCTGGTGTGAAGGAGATCGACCAGCCAGAGGACTTGCAGGCAGATGTGGAGTACTATAGGGAATCATAAAAGGGCATAACATGCGGGGCAGTTCTCACTGCTTCTCCTGAGGAGTCTAACCTTAGGTGTTCCTTGATTTACAAAAGAGAAGGTCTGACTGCATCTGCCCAAGTACCTGCTGAATAAGTTTTTCCTCAACAACTAAAGTCTGATGCTTATTGGTAAATGTTTAGGAGCCTGGACCCCATGGAGATGTCTAACTGGTGGGCTGCAGCTATGCCACAGCCACTGTTGCTGGAGAATTCTCGAGTATATTCTTCCATTTCATTAACTCAAGACACAGAAGAGGGATGTAACTGTTGCGATTTCCTTTAAAGAGTAGGATTATCCGAAGATGAGAGTAATTACAAGTTTTCCCTCCAGCTACTCATGTGAAGGCAATTTGGATAAAGCTTTGAAAAATGAGAAAGCAGTATACCACAGAAAGAACAGAGAGAGGTTGTGCACATAATCACTAAACAGTTCAAATTAAAATTTCAAAGAGGTTAATGCATCTAGACAAAGTCAATCTTCTACCCTCCACGTTTTGTTCTACTGCTGATGATTAGGGTGAGTTCAGAATTCGGGTGAGATGAAGCCTATTATACTAACTTTGTAACTAAAGATGGCTTAATGGATAAAACTGCTTTGAGGAACCAATGTGTGTTTGGATGGATAATTCATACACTATGAAACTATTCATCTGACTAACAGAATTTACAACTGAAAAGATTCAGGACCTCATTCTACTTGTATTAAATCAATTATAAAGCTGTTCTGAACTTCAGAGGAAGGAGAATCAGGGCATAAGTCACGAATACTGCAGTGTAAAATGAAAGATTTTTAAAACTAGTAATGAGGTAGTGCAAGGCAGGCAACAAGCACCCCATAGCCTATGGCCTGGGCCATTACACAAGTTGCTCTGCACCATTCCCATCCAAAGGTGACAGGCTTTGTGCTGTGAAACAGGGCTTGCACTATGCCCCGTGACCAGCCTTTCTGATGGGTGAGATTTCTTCTGTGAAGTGTTAAAGAATCAGTTTAGGCCCTCACCTCAAGGGTCACTCAGCTTTTAGGAGAAAGGTGGAAGTGGGGAAAAGAGTGTCTGGCTGACTTTAGATCCAGAGGTATATACTTTGTGAAGGATTTTTTAAAATTATATGTCTCAGACATAACATTACTGTGTCTTCAGGGAAGAAATTGGCAACCTAAATCCAGTACAAGAGCTGACAAACGCTGCAGAAATACCCTAGCACTTCTGTCAGAGATGCAAAGAGGCGCACAAGAATGTGGATTTGTTAAAAATGGGAAGCCTGGATCATGGATCTCCATCCTTGCTACAAAACGCCTGCAGACTTGTCCATCTGCATGAGGTTGAAAAATAAGCCTACAAACTGGCTCTTACTTGATTCTCTTGTTTTAACTGTGAGCCATTCCTTGGGGAAAGGAAGTAAGAAAAGGACTTCTCTAAACCTGGAATAAAAACTCCTGTGTTTAGCAACACTTTCTCTCTTCTTCTCTAATTGTCTAACTTAAGGCCCTCCCCGGGCCAAACATGTTATCTAAAAATGTCAAATTCCCCATCAAAATAAAATTTCTCTGATGTTCAGGGCACTGTCTGAACAGGACAATGGAAAAATTGCCAGCAGAAATAAATGTACAGTCTTGACTTTCAGACAGCTGAAGGCAAAACAGTCCAATTGGATTTTTGTTTAAAAATATTTTCAAAAAATAATGAGAAATAGGAAAAGTGCACTGAAAGACACAGAATGTCAATTAATTTAATAGTTTTTTGCAGGCTTAGCTTACAGTAAACAGCACTTGCATGCTAAGAACTGTTCAGAGAGATTGGTTACTTTAATGTTAATGTACAGGATAAATTGCCCTTTCTGTTTTAGAAGAGTGAATGCTCCAAGAGTTTACATCTCTCACTGAGGTGGACAGAGAAGGAAAAGCAATGTGGTTTTGCTTATAAACAATCTGGAACTAGAGAAGCAATTAAAAGAATAAATAGAAGCGATTGAAAATGTAAGCTAAAAGTTAAACAGCCCTTCTGTGACAAGGGTTTCAAAAAACATTTTCACTAGACTAGTGGTAAAGGGAAAAGTCAATTACAGCAACAGTATAGAAGAGCAGACTGCCAAAGAATAAGTTTCTGGAAAAGAAGTGACCAGAATTTGCACATTCTTCAGGCAGGTCCCGTGAACACATCATAATAGCTTAAAGCAAATGAAGCATCTCTCAGCTGTAGTATTGGGTTGTATTTGAAAGCCCTCTCTCTCTGAAATCCAGGAAAAAACCCACAATGGAACAAACTCCCACAGCACACTTCTTCCAGAAAAATCCCCACAAGACAAGCCCTGAAGTTCAATGCAATGTATTAGGAAAACAAGACAGTGGCCTTTTTGGAGGGTTTTCTGGGAGAAAGAAAAAGCTCTGAGAAAGCTCAATGCTATAATGTGCAAAAAACCCAGCTTATGTTGTTCTGTGAGCATCTCTGAAGATGGAAACATTTCAGATCTTCCCATCTGTGTTTTGTTTCGGGACAGGGATTCTCGATGCCAGGAGGACAAGATTTGAGAGAACAATGCTGGGCCCAAGTAATCTCTTCTCCACGGCCGAGGCCCAAGGGAGGAGTTCAGGACAAAATGTAGGGGTGATGGTGCTGCGGATCCTGGTTCCTCACATGCAGCTTTTGTCCCTCCTTAAATGTCCTATTCTATTGTTAATGCTGTAAAATTAAAACAAAATTTGAATCTAAATTCTTACTAAAATGAAAATGGGATAGGCAATACCATTCATGAATACATGAACATTGTCAATATATATGATTTAGAATTAGCCTCCTCAATTCACCTTAATATCTGACTGCCTCCCAGTCAGATATTAAGAGACTAGAGACACATGCCCACTTTAAAAATACTTTTTGTTTTAAGTAACTGTTCCGTTTTTTTTCAGGGGTATAAGTCTCTTAAATCACTTCTGTAAATTGAGTGTCTTGGTGCAGCTGCAGGTCAAGAAGAATTAATCTCCTACATACACATCAGAAGTCTCAGTCAAGCTCTATAATAGAAATGTGCATAGGTATAAAGTCTAGCGTGTTTTCTTTAGCAGCCAGAGAAACTTAAATCCGTACGCTACATATTCTATGTTTCTCCAAACGGTTTAACCTATTTCTTAGTTGTATGGGATTTACTTAGTCAACCTCTGCAATTCTTGTTATTTTCCTGGTAGGATACAGATTATTAAAATTTCTGCTTACTGGCATTTGAAGTGTTTTCTTTATTGCAGAAGCAGTTTTAAATTTGTTATTTTACTTAGAAGAGACTTAAAAGTCCAGCAGTGATTTTACAGGTAACTTCCAAAACCATCAACTGTAGCTATGTTGGCAAGGTTTACAATGTGGTTTTCTGTTGGCTTTGCCTAATTTTATTACCTATTTTAATGAAAAAATTCATCCAAATGTAAGATAATCAGTGGAGATCGGCTAAGTAGAACAGAGCATAAAGGCACCAATCACAGTGCCTATTGACCAAGAAAGAAAACTGTGAGCTATAAAGACAGCAAATCCTTTACGACAATTGTACTATAAAGAAAGATGGAAAACCCGATTACAGTCTTGCTTCTTCCAGTAGAATAGTAATATTCCTGAGTCTGAAAAAGGCATGAAACTAATGTACGACCACATTCACATCCAAGCGGCCGTTCAATATACACTGGAAACAGAACCAAAAACAAGACAGAGGAAGTAACACAAAGAGGTTATCACATCAAGCAGATGATTTCATTTTTGTTCATTACCTACTTTTTGGGGTTTTTTCTCTGTGCAAAAAGCGTCAGCCCAAATACTTTAATAAAAGGTGTAATAGAGACACTGTAATTCTTCAGAACACTTCCAATGAAACTGGACATTATTTTGAGCTTTTGTATGCTGAAACTATTATGTTCCCCAGTAAATAAGTATTTTACCTTGAATATTTTCTTTTGCAAGCTGTTATCTTGGACACCAGAAGAAGACAAAAAAAGGTATGTAAAATTATATGAATGGGCTAGAAAGCACTGCTGTTAAATTCCTTGTGGAGCCTCACCCATCGCCATGACCCGTATCACCCTTCTGTTGAGAAATGAGATGGCAAATGAGAACTTGGAGGTATTTTCCTATAAATCACATTTGCTGTGTGGTCACTGTGGGCATCAAGTTCCTTTCTTTTGGCTGAGCAAAACCACTCCAAAATGATACCATACAGCCTCAAATTCTCGAAAGTGTGCTCCATAAGCTCAGGAGAGGGAACGGTGGGTGAATACATTTTGGAGTGGAAGGAAAACTGGACAGGAGGAAGAGACATTTTATTACCTCATTGTAAATTAACTCTTAAAGGTTTCAGGGCATAATTTTCAGGTCTCAAACACAATTAAAAATGTTTCTACTTATATTTGGTAAGGTAAATTTATGGTCCTTTATATTAAGACAAAATTTTTTTGGATGGATTCCTAATTACTCTGATGTTTGGCCCATCATTGTTTTTATGACTGCATTACCATTTGCATTGCAATAGTCATATTAAGAATCTTGAAACGAACAGTTGTCAGTTGGTTTCTTTTCTATTTCTGGGCAACTAATCTAGGACCAAGACAGTAAATTTACATACAGCATACAAGGCAAGGAAATGTATTGAAATTTATGCAAGGAGAATGTCAATCAACTCAACAGTCACCAGCTTTCCACCCATCAATGCTGCTTGGATGTAATAGGGATAAGAGTGTCCTCCTTAGGAGTGAGCAAACCTGATTATTTGTGGGAGAAAGATTCTGTGCAGTGATATCACCCCCTGTATTTCCAGACTTGTGTAATCTGTACAGAAATCCTTGCTCCACCTGATTCCCTCTTAAAATATTATATTGCAGGATGTGCTAATTGTGTGTTTCTATGGACTAGTTAAAATTTAGTTATTGAACTCAAATGGCAATGTCTGATTGTAAATATTTTCAAGAGTTTAGGCAGACCAGGCTGGCAGGATGCTGCTCTGTGGTGCCTGACTGTGCTCTCTGTAGGCCAAAAACCAAGCGAGATAACAAGCTGCAGAACACTGCAAATATTCTTGAAGGAGCAAGCCTATAAACATGTCCCTGAAAGGGCCAGACAAGCACCTTTTGAATAACAATTGCAAATGAGAAAATTTTTCAGAGAAGAGAGGACCCTTTTTATCATGGAAAACTCCCTTTTCACTCCTAATAATAAATAAGAAAATAACTTTCTGAGAATTATCTTTCGAAGAAAGCATCTTTTCTTGTAATAAAAAGCTTTGTTACAAGCTACAATGCCTCTCTCTTATTCTTTTACTGCATTTCAGATTACTTAGATTTTTGTTTTTTAAGTCACTGTGACTCATTTTCTGTAGAAATCAATTATATTATGGAAAAACAAACCAATGATTTGACAGGGTTTTATACAGCATTAAAGTAAAAACAGAAGCTTTTTGTGTAAAAAAGAAGAAGTTGACTGAAATGAACTGGATCCTGGAGAACAGAACAAGAAAATCACCCACAAAATAAAAAGAAAAGGTGCTTTTACCAGCTGGGTGTCTCAGACTAGCTGTGCCATTTGCTGTGGCAATCAAAGGTGTTTTCCTCGGTTATCTTCTGTGTCCCTCTGAGGCAGAAGCAAATGTGCACTTGCATCTTATCTCCTCCCCAAATCACAGTCTGATGTTCCAGATCTGACCCACTTTTATCATCAGTTTAAGCTACGAAAGCAGGCTAGGATACATATATATATATATTTCTTCAATTATCCCCGCAATGTGCGAAGTAACCTCTGGTAAAGGTGCAGGCCAAACAATGGGGGGTGGTAATATCTTAAACCCTGAGAGCAAACACAGCTAAAGCTTGTCTTTCAGTGTCCCACCAGCAGCAACACTGCTGGAGAAAGACTAGCACACCACGCAAAGCAAACTATTCAAGGATTTGTCAAATCCTTTTCAATAACAGGCTGCTTAAAGGATTGCTTTTTGTCTTTCTGGTCAGAAACCCACAGCAGTGCTGCAGAGAACACAGTACTGGCAGAGCAAGGCTCATATTAAACGACAGGAGAGAAGCAATAAAATGTGGGAAAGGAAAAAGTGAGGAAAAATTTTCCACATTTGAAATATTATTCATGTTGGTTCTAGGGGTGGGGGCAATATTATGGACAGCCTGCTTTCTGGACTGGTTTGTTCAAGATCATGAGGATGGAGACTCTGGGCTCTTGAATACAATGATCTGAATATCCTAGAAGATGGAGAAAGGCATTGAGAAAGACTGCTCCATCCTGCTCTCTCCCTTCTTCCTGATACTGAAGTTGAGCTCTGGACTGTGGTAGCAGTAAGTAATACTGATTATTTTGTTTGCCACTTAGATTCACTTCCAGAAAGGTTACTGGAGTTTTTTGCTTTACAAAACCACTGTTCTCCTTGGAAAATGAATAGGATATGATTACCATTCATGGACTGCAGAAATTCAAGTTATTGTTAGGGCTAAGCCAGCTTTTCTGTCTAATTTGCTGACCAGCCCAAGACAGTTTATCTTATAGAGCACATTGCATTTTTCGCTGTTTGAGAAATTCATACACTACTGTAAATAAGCCAATGCTAAGCAACTTTGGAAGAAAAATTCTTTAAATATTTGCCTATATCACACGCTGGCAAAAAGAGAGAGTTATGAAAAATTTACCAGGGAGCAAAGTGTAAGACTTTTATTAGAAATGAGGTCACAGAATCATAGAATCACAGAATGTTAAGGGTTGGAAGAGGCCTTAAAGACCATCTAGTCCCAATCCCTGCTGCTATGGGCAGGAGCACCTCTCACTTGACCAGGTCTCTCAAGGCCTTATCCCATGCGGCCTTGAACACTCCAAGGGTTGGGGCATCCACAACATCCCTGGGCAACCTGTTCCAGTGTCCCATCACCCTCACAGTAAAGAATTTCTCTCTAATACCTAAACTGAATTTTCCCTCTTGTAGTTTTTACCCATTACTCCTTGTCCTATCAGTACAGTTCCTGATGAAGGGCCCCTCTTGGGCCTCCCTCTAGGCTCCTTCAGATACTGCAAGGTTGCTATGAGGTTTCCACACAACCTTCTCTTCTCCAGGCTCAACAGTCATGACTTTTTCAGTCTGTCTTCATAGGGGAGGTGCTTCAGTCCTCTTACCAGCTTCATGGCCTCCTCCGGACTGACTCTAACACTTCCTTGTCCTTCTTATGCTGGGGGCACCAGAGCTGGATGCAGTGTTTCAGCTCAGGTTTCATCAGAGCAGAGTAGAGGGGCAGAATCCCCTCCCTTGCCCTGCTGGCCACGCTCCTTTTAATGCAGCCCAGGACTTCCTTGGCTTTCTGGGCTGGTTAATGTTGAGTTTTTTATCTACCATCACCCCCAAGTCTTTCACCGCAGGGCTGCTCTCAATCACTTCTCTGCCCATGCTGTTGGCGTGTCTGGGATTGCCATGACCCAGGTGTAGGACCTTGCACTTGGCTTTGTTGACCTCCATGAGGTTTGCACTGGCCCAGCTCTCAAGCCTGTCCAGGCTCTGGATGCCATCCCTTCCCTGCAGCGTGTCACTGCCCCACACAGCCTGGTGCTGTCAGGGAACTTGCTGAGGGTGCCCTTGATCCCTCTGTCCATGCCCCTGACAAAGATGTTCAGCAGTATCGGCCCCAGCACTGACCCCTGAGGGACACCACTTGTCACAGGTCTCCACATGGACCATGAGCCCTTGACCACAACTCTTTGTGGGTGGCCATCCAACCAGTTCTTCATCCCCCAGTGGTCCATCCCTCAAATCCATGTCTCTCCAATTTAGAGACAAGGATGTTGTGTGGGGCAGCGTCAAACCCTTTGCATAAGTCCCGTAGGGGATGTCAGCAGCTCTGCCCCTGCCCACAAATGCTGCCACCCCTGAGTGAAGGTCACCAGATTTGTCAGGCATGATTTGCCCTTAGTAAAGCCATGTTGGCTGTTACCAATCACCCCTTTGTTTTCCACATGCATTAGCATAATTTCCAGGACAATATGTTACATGACCTTGCCTGGCACATCAGTGAGACTGACTGGTCTGTGGTTTCCCAAATCTTACGACATCACTAAAATCTAGCAAGACAACATCAAGACACTGCATATTTTAACAGTAAATTAATTTAAAGAATTTTAGCTGTTACCTGCAAATGATAGCTCTGGTTAGGAAAACCAAACATAGCCTCAGGGCATTCAGACCAACTGAGTAGATTTTGGCCTTAATTTTTGTAGGGTAAGGATTTCCCAGTGGGAATTTCCCCATGTTGTATTACCAGAAGTGTGTAAGATATTTCAAACTGCACAGGAAGCAACACAGTGAGAGAAAACAGGTATGATCAATAATGGTAGCAATCACCACCTTTGGTCCTGCTGGTAGCATCATTGCTGCAATAAAAAGGGTAAATGATAATACTGTCACTGTAGATACCATTTGGGCAAACACTTCGGTCTTACAACATGACTGTCAAGTAAAAAATACGGCCTTTCATAGGGAGTTCCACTACATTAAGTACAGAAATGGTTTCCAAATATGTTGAAATAATTTCATGTAGAAGAAAACTTCTTTTAGCATCTCACCCTATAAAATCTTCATCTAGATGTCTCCGCCTCTGTGGGTTTTTTGTTTGTTTGTTTTTGGGGTTTTTTTTGTTTGGTTGGTTGGTTGGTTTTTTAATGATAGGAAGAATAACATAAGCTTCTTACCTGCAAATAAACTGCCCTCTGTCTTCCATTAACCCTTTTCAGAATTAAAAATCAGATTTGTGAACAATTTGTTGGCAATTATTACCCGTTGTTGCTTTCAAAAGAATCAGGAAATAAATAGTACTAGTACCATCACCTTCGGTATAATTTGTGCTGAAAATAATTACTAGCTTTACACTTTCACTATTTCCAGTATCTCTGGAACAACTAGAACTTCTCTTCTTTAACTTACATTTTTGTATTAATAGTTTTATTTTAGTAAACAGAGTAATGCTAGTAAACAGAGATGCTTTAGTTATACTATCATGTAGTAGTCAGGCTTTTCTCTCACGTTTTAAGCAGCTGTTTTGAAGATAATATAAAAACCCAGCTTCACCAAATTTGTGTAGTATGACAGGAAAGCTGAGGTTCTGAAAGTCCTTGAATCTATATTTTCTTCCTCCATTTTTCTAACCTTGTGTCAGTTATTGGTCCAGATCTTTCGCTGGAGAATTTTCTTCAGCTATTATGTCTTTCTTACAGCCAGGTCCAGTTGTAAAACAAAATCTCACTAGTTTTTTCCCTCTCTCTGCTTCATCTACAAAGGTAACTTAATAGATATATAGTTGAGCTAGCATCTATGTATTTTAGAAAAACAATTATGTAACACTACGGAATATTTATTTCCGTATTTATTATTTATAATATGTATTTTTCTGTTACAATATATTATAACTTGAAGTTAATTGTGCCTATCTAATTTACAGTCAGTGTGCCCCTCCATGTAGTATCTTTGTACTGTTTTTTATCTACTCACTGTGGGTTTCCTGGTCAGTCAGTCAGTCAGTCAGTCAGGTTTTTTTTATTTTTTTCCCCCCAAGAGTACTTGTCAGACTATGGCCTTGCAGTAATGATTTCCAAAGTGAAAGACTGCATTCTACTGGCAGGATGTGGCCCAGTGCATGAACAAGCACTATTGCTAGAAGGGCCTAAATTATTTCAGTTCATGACAGCAAGTACTGAGTGAGCCTGGTCCTCTAGAATTCCGGATTCCACGAATTCCCTTACAGATTAGAGGTCTCCAGTTTTCTCCTGCAGCATAGCAGGTGTTGAGCCAGCTCACAGAGGTGCTCTTCATGTTACCTGCCAAGAAGGAGAAGGGATCTGGTTGGAGAGTACCAGGCAGATAAACCAGAAGCCAAAAGTCAACTCCCACTGAGTGCTCTTCTAAGCAGGAATAGCATAAAGCTGTCCCATCACTGGCCCTTAGGCATGGTAAGCCTTCTCTGCTGGCTGAGAGCCTCCTCAAACTCAGCTTCTTGACACAAGAGAGGTCAATCACCTGCTGTTCTTAGGCACCAACTCATATGAGCAAGGAAAACATGCAACAGACAGCTGTTCTTCAGAGATATTTTCAAGAGTTAGATTCTCCTACTCGTCCATGATGGGTGAGCTGTATCCTCTCAACCCGTCAGCTGCTTCTCATCATTACACCCGATACCTGTGAGAAGGTGTTTCTCTTTATTAAGAGGCTCAGGGGAAGAGAGGGGCTCTCTCTGTTACCAGCCTGCATTTTTTTGATGATGAGTACAGGTAAAGGGCTTCTGTCATGTACCACAGCTCTCACTAATGTGAGAGGCAGAGTGAGACTGCTTTCTTCTTCTTCCAAGTGTTTTTATTAACACTTTTTACTTCTATCAATCTCTAATGCCACAGTACTTAACGAGATTTTAGGAAGCTTATTTCACAATGTGCTTGTTTTCTGTCAATTATTCAGTCTTTTTCAGGCAAACACTAGAAATCCCTCACACAACACAAAATTTGATCTTAGTGGCAAACAAAGAAAAGGACAAAATGTGAGAGGGTAGGGCTGTAGTCTCTTAAGCAAGTAGTCCTGTTTAGAAAGTTTTGTTTCTGAAAATAATAGTCATTCTTATGTCATGGAGGCAGATGTTCTCCCTTATGGAGAAGGAAAGGGTCATCTGTAAGGAAACTGCTGAACCTTTACAGGTTCTTGCATGTAAAATACAGTTCACCTGGTTTGTTTTCTCTGTCTGTGAATCAACATACTTGCATTGATTAATAATGTTCTTTTATGTCTCAAACAATGCTCTCTGTAAAGAGTAGTTCCATTGAGTTATGTCAGAGTGTATATTAATTTGCTTATCTCTATATAGCTATCTTATAGCTAGTTCCTTTGTAGTTAGTATTATAAATGTTAAATGGATGATTATTCAAGTATTTACTTTCACCCCCTCTTTCCCCACTACCACGTTCTTATTTACAATGTAATAAAATAACGGCATAAATATTGAGGAATTATTTTTACTGAGGTTTTTTTCTGTTTACTTGATATTTTTAAATGGCTTGCCCACCTGCCTTCAGTTTATACATAGTCATTTTGGCTGATTATTTAATATACTGTACTACATTTAGAAAAACTCTTCTGTAACCATAGTAACTATTTTTGATTAGGCACAGCTGAGTACATGGGTTCATTTTAATATAGGTGGAAAAAAATAGAAAAATTATCTTGAAAGCTCCTGAAATCATTTGAGTTATTATTGGCTTTCATTTCAGGTTCAACAGAGAAAGAATTGCTCATAGCCTCTCTTTCTTTGTTTCTTTGGTTTTTTATCATCTTTTTTAAACTTAGTAGGTGTGGGCTGTAAAGGACTTACATAAAAGTTTTTGGAGATTTTCCAAGGGCAGCTTGTCTTCCTGAAGATAAAAATCTATTTATGATAAGATTTACCTAACCAGGAGTAACACTGCAACACTGCATTCTTGTCCTCTCTATTACACTAGAGGTAACATGGCCCTCTGTAATCCAATTTCCCTTACACCCTGTGATGGCTTGGCCCCAAATCTTTACAAGCCAGTAGGAACTGGGCTGTAATTATTCAAAGAGGGGCAAAGACAGCCAGAGGAAGGAGAAGTACTAGTCTCACTTACCTGTCCCTTTAGCTTTATGGACACTTTGAAGAATATTTTGTGATGTCCAGGTATGCAAAGTGGTTTCTAGGACAGGCATATCCCGAAAGAAGTCCTGAAACATTTCCTTGGCAGATGTCTTTTTGTTGTTGATACTGTGGTACCTCAGTCATCCTGGTGATCAGAGGGAGAATTGAAAATACCTGCTTCTTTCTGAAACTACTGATTCAGCATGCAACCATGAACTGACATAATCTCATTCTGATCCAAAGTACATAAAAAACCTCTGTAGAAGAGAGAGAACTGAATCTCACAGATCTGTATTGCAGGAGAATAAGAGCTGTCTCCTGGTAACACCCTCAGGAGTCCTGTACAGATGTTCAGCACTCATTCAGGACAAGGCCTAGGTCTTTACAGTACAGCTCACAATCACAATTTATTTTTTTTCTGTGAGTCAGAAGTCACAGTGCAAGCTAATTCACATCCAGCTAACCAGGGCCTGCAGCTGTGATGGTAACTACAACAAAGTAGTCCGAAATTGTCCTGGCTGGTGGTGAACCCAGTGATGAGACTGGATAGTCTCCCTTGTCAGAGAAATCAAACTTGAGTTCTCATGGGTTTCTCCTCATTAATTATGTGATACAATGATGGAAAATGTGTTGGTATCATTACCCTAATTAGTTGGAAAACATTTTTGAAATTTATCAACATTTCTCACTCACCAATTGACAAAGCATGTGAAATGATGTGACTGCCTCTGCAGACAATTGTATAGCACATTTTACAAATGTTCTGGGGTTTTTTCCCAATTTCTTTGGTCTGTCAGAGCATTATGTATTCAATCATTTTCAGTGTTCAAATGAATCTAGTTATTATTCCAAGAGTTAATAACAGTATCTGTTTCTTCCTGTCTGCTGCAAAGGACAGTGCTCTATATCAACCTCTGTGATGCCTAATGTCGAGCTTTTTATATCAAAAGAAGTCTTACTGTCTAGAGAAATGCACTTCCCTGTAGAAAAATGGTGTGCCAAGACAACCCAAGGCTATTTCACCTCATGTTGTGATTAGCAGTGACCAGTTGTGGCCTCTAATTAGTAATCCCTAATTTCTACTGTCCTGTGGCCTCGGCTCCCTGTAAAGCCCCAGCTGCCTCGAAGAAATCTTCCCTCTGCCTCTTGCCTTTGTGATACTTCAAATAGTTGCTGTCTTGCAAAGGTTGGGAATAAATCAACAATCCTTCAGTCATTTGTGACTGCTTTTCTTCTGCTGAGTGAAAAGTGATCGATTTGCTTCATCTCCCACTCAAAGGCAGCCACAACTTTTCTATTCATATTTTACAAAAGTAAAAGCAGAATGAAAAATGTTATGACATGCAAATCTGAGAATAGCTGTTGATCTGCATAATTCATTGCTGAAATTGGCTGCTACTTTAATGAGGTATGGGGTCCTCCATGGACTGCAGGGGCACAGCTGCCACACCATGGTCTTCATCATGGGTTGCAGGGGAATCTCAGCTTCAGTGCCTGGGTCACTTTCGCCCCCCTCCTTCTGCGCTGGTGTGTGCAGAGTTGTTCCTCTTCTATTTCTCACTCCTTTCTTCTTTGTCTGCAATTGCTTCTGCACAATAACTTTTTCCTCGTCTTAAATATGCTATCCCAGAGGTGCTATCTCCGTTGTTGATGGGCTCAGCCTTGGCCAGCAGCAGGTCTGTCTTGGAGCCAGCTGGCACTGGCTCTGTTGGTGTGGTGGTGCATTGCCTGCTCCGCTCCCTCCCACGCCACACTGTGATCTGAGAAATGCTCATTAGACCTCAGCCTTGATGAACAGCACCTGGGCTAAGCCCCTCTTGGGCTTATCAAAAACACTGTCTGCTACCAGGAACTTGTGCTGTCTAATGAGGTCCTGTTTTTAATGAACAGGCTGGAAAGTTATTTTTCTTGCCTGAATAACAACCCAAGTTGAATAATAATTTTGTTACCACATTTTCAAAGGAAGTTATCAACCTGAATTTCAGCCAGGATGGAAAATGACTATGACTAAAACCCATTCTCTTGTGACCCTATACATAGCAGCCCAAAGTGAGACCCTTTCAGCTCTCCTGGAGGACCTGCAGGCTGTGATCTGCAAACACCTCTGAGTGGGGCCTCTCAGAGTCAGTGAACTCTCAGGTTTGCTGTACTTAGAGGATCGCTGAACAATGACGCTGGATCCTGGCTTGATGCCCCCGACTGCTTGAAGCCCAACCCTTTGCCCGCTGAGAAGATGTAGAGGCATCCAAGTGAGTATTTCACCAAATTTGAGGGAACATTTCACAGGTATATACCTTGTACAGATTCTGTCTATGGGTGTGTGACTGTGAATATGCTGAAGCGAATGTACTAGGAATATTTTCCTAGATTCTTAAGTATTTTAAATTTGTAGTAAGTCAGACCTGTGAGTTACTGTCATGACACAGTAAATTCTGTATTAATCCTTTGCTAAGTTTAACTTATTGATTAAGTGTAGTTAAGTTTAAGTGTAGTTAAATGCTGTTGGACATTTGGGCATAAACTGTTGGTCAAGTCTGGGCTCAGTTTAGCACAGGGGTCTACTCTGAACCTTGGAACTTAGCAGGAGAATATTCCATATTCCATATTCCATATTCCTTTTTATCCTTATGCTTTCCTATTGTTTTCTCTACCTTTCCTACACCAGCCAGTTAGTTTTGGGTATATTTTGATTTGGTTTGATGGATTTGGGATTTTTTTTTTTTTGCTTCCTCTCTGCGTGCTTTAACCATCTAGTAAACAGCAGTGTGAACCTTGCCAAAGAATTTAGTTGTGCTTTCACTTTCATGTTAAACCTGTTTTGGCCAATACCCTTATTAGTGATTCTTTAAGCAACCTTAAAACACTCATTTGCCGCAGCTGCACGTATGGGAAGCTTCTTCTCAGAAGCTACCCCTGTATCCCCCCTGCTACCAAAACCTGGCCACGTAAACCCCTTGCCTCTGTGATTCACATATTTAAGAATTATCATTAAAATCCACATTCATCACACAATCTTCACACGGTTCCTTCATGTTAGCAAAACAAACAAACAAAAAAATCCACACATCAAAATAGCATCGTCAATATTGAAAGAGGACAATTGGCACAGATTCCACTCCTCATCCCTTCCCAACAATTACAAAACCTGAAATTGCCCATGATCATTCCATTCTAACATTGTTCAGCCCATGTCTGTTATATCTCTCCGTTTCTATCCTTATTTCAATCTCCTTGGGCACCGTGTTGGGCATCAAAAAGACAGTTGGTGGTTGATCCTGACTGGATGCTAGGTGCCTAATAACCTGCTCTGTCACTCCCATCCTCAGCAGGACGGGGGGAGAAAATAACTCACTAGGGTATTTTCTATCTTAAGATAAAGGTGGTTTATTAAAGCAAAAATCGTGTGTGTGTAGGCAAAGGAAAAACCCAAAAGATATTATTCTCTACTGCCTATGAGTAAGTACTGTCCAGCCACTTTCTGGGAAGCAGGGCTTCAGCCTGTGTAGCAGTTGGTCGGAAAATGAATGTTGTGAATAACAAATGCCTACTCCTCCCATTCCTCCTTTCTCTTAGCTTTTGTATATGAGCAGTCATCACACGAGATGGGTCCGCTTGGTTTGGCTGCCCTGTCCATGTCCCCTCCCATGGTCTCGTCCACACACAGCCTATGGGTGTGAGGATTGACAGTTTAAGTGCCAGCGCTGGTGCTGTGCCAGCTCTGCCCAGCAGTGCCAAAACACAGGTGTGTTATCAACACCTTTCCAGCTACCAGTGCAAAATACAGCACTGTGAGAGCTGCTATGGGGAAATTTAACTCCATCTCAGCCAGATCCACTACAATGTCTAAAGAGCTACTAGGGAATCCAACTTATACTGTTAGTTACTGAGCTTTGTCACCAGATATTTATTTTATGAGTGCTGAAATATGTATTCATGCTCTTTTATCAAAGACTATAACTTCATTGAAAGGATTTACACGTTGTTTTATATTAGTCTTTGGATTCGTTCCACTCATTAGCTCAAAAGGACAAGATAATTGTCAACACACTTGAGAGAAAGGAAGACCCTGTCGAAAATGGAAAGGCATTGTAACAACTTATTTTTATTAAAAAGTACAGGATGAAGACGAACACTAGATTATATATATTGTATGTGCTACATACTGTGATTTTAGGAAGTTGTATATTGCTTATTTTAATGATGCATGGTGGGTTTTTATACCATCCTTTAGTTGAACAGTTGAGTAAGGTGTTATTAGGAATACAGAGAAGAGCAAGTAGAGAGAATTTTTTGCCTCAATCTAAAAAGACAGAAAAGAGGCTTTACAGGTTGGAGTACTACTTAATCAGTTTACTATTATAGTTTATCAGAGACTGACATTGCCCATAAAAAAAATCAACTTTTGGTACTTGTTTTTAATATTCTAGCACCGACTCTATAATGGTGTGTATTTTTAAAAGAAAAAGGAGGTTGAATTTGCTAATATGATTCTAGGTATTAAGACATAAACTAAATTAAAAAATAAAGCCTAGCAGCAGAACTAAAGAAAGTGTATTTTTATATTCTGAAAAGAATCAAAACGGACTATAAAAAGTCAGATGCAAGTACTGTGAGATTATATTGTTTTTGAGAGGACTCCAAAGAATCAGTATACAATTTTGTGGAAAGTGAAACTTTCCAAAACGAAACAGTGTAATTTTGTTAGAGATGATTGGACCATTCATAATTATGTACAGTGAATCAGTTACTGGAATATTTTTAGTCTTATCTTAAATTGTTTGTAAACAGAGTGCAACTGGAGAAAGTTTCAAGTGTACTAAATTTAGGCTAAGGTTTTTCTTGTGTGGTGTTCCTTTAACTTTCAGCAGTGTGTCTGTATGACCATAGCTGTTGATGGTGCCAGCATTTTAAGCAGGGTGGGCTCATGCTGCAGGACAACAGGTGTTGCGCCAGGGAAGTCAGAGTATAAGCACGCAGTAGGACAAGAGGTACAAACTCTTCATTGTTTTCATGACGTTTGTCATGTTTTTCTTCGCTACTGGCACATTGTTGACTGAACCAGAGAAATAGCCTTCAACATAGATTTAATGCAAAAAAGCAGGGTCACTAAATGCACTGCACTCCTCTGTCATTCTCTTGTGCTTTCTATTCCATAAGCAGAGATACAAGTGTTGCTCCTGTCCCTAGTTGCCTTCACCTCTTCTAAAACGCCTGAACCCCACGGTTAGGTTGCTCATGCTTTCCTTAACAGAGTCTGAGGACGCTGCTGGTAGCAACCCAGAGGTATGTCAGAGGCCATCCACTGCTCAGGAACAAATTGTCAGCATGGTCTTTCTAATTTCAGCCCCCTCTTAGGTCTGGCTGGGTTAAGGCCCTACGGCGTATTGTGAATAGGGCCATTGACAGTCAGGTCTGACTCCCAGACTTTGCCATGGGATGAGGGATTGGCCATGACAACGATCCTTGTGTCTGCCTGGTTGCTCTGTGGGGCCCTATGTAGCTTTGCCTGGTGCAGAATTGCTACAGAAAACACTGATTTTGACTCCTTGATTTTAGCAGCCTGACATTTTCTGTGGGTTGGGCCGAGACAAGGACGTGTTACCAAACAGTTCTAAGTATGCTCAAAAGAAGCTGTTCCAGCCCCAACCCCAGCAAAGAGCACCAGTGAAATGAAAGCAGACCTTTTATGTGAAGGTCTTAGCGAATAGCTTCTTGTGTTATTCAGTCATCTCTGCAGGTTGCGAAATGCAAGCAGTACAGATTGAGGGCAAGAAGGATGGCAATACAAGCCCAGCATTTGCAAGACAGTTTTGCTTCCTGGTTTGGCTGTGGGCTTCATCACTCCATCTTCCTTTAGAGAAACCTTCAGTTTTTGATTGCTTCTAGTCATTGGAAGGATATTGTTAGAAAAAATAGTCTGCCTAAATCAGAAAGTAAAATTCACACCATAAATATTAATGCCTGAAGTACGTTACTATTTACTTCTGATTTGAATTATTTTTTATAATCATCATACTTATATTAGTGTTGCTGTGATTTCTAAGAGGGTGGAAAAGAATCCCATAGGAATTCAACAGTTTAATAATCTATTAGTCATTGGGACTGCTTTTCAAATGTTACAGTTTAGGTGTTTAGGTAGGGTTTGGGCGCATTTGTCTTGTTTAATTGCAGTGGAAACCACACTTTCAACACTCAGCTGAAAAATTTCTTAGTTCAATAGAACTCATTCCTTTGTTTACAGCGGTCACTAACAGGCCTTTGGGAAGAGATGTCAGTATTAACAAGTGCTAATATTGAAAACTTTTATTTACCAGACGTGAATTTTATGCATGTATAATGGTGATAAATACTATCACTATGGATAGCTGGTTGTCTCAGACTGAAAATAAGCCTTGGTGGAAAAAATGCTGGCTCCTTCTCCTGCTCATGTCACGTGGGCTGACAGCAGCCCAGGGGATGGTACATCATGGCAAACAAATACCTGCTGGCATTGCCCTGACTCCTCCACCTGCAGGTTCATCTGCTGAACCACACTGAACACGACAAATGAAATTAAACTTGGCTGGAATCAGCTGCTAATAACTACTGCTTTTGGCTCTTCTCCTGTTTCTTTTGAAAATTCAGTGGTTTTTAATCCTGTGGCCTCTAGAGCCCACCAGAGGAAGCATCCCTGGAGCTAATGAGTCAGGGAAAAGCAATTAAAGAAAGAGTCTATTGGCATTGCCTGTGTGAGTTCCTGCTACTTGCTAAGTGGCAGCCTCCAATTGACAGGAAAACTCTAAGGTTTCCACACATCAGTAGATGTTAGGTATGCTCTGTAAATCACTGGCAAAGCTCTCCCAGGTCAGAAGGTGTTGTGTCAGGTTCTCTTTCTGATGAACCAGGAGATTATTATTTTGTATTCTACAAAATTTCTTCTGCGACAAGAGAAAGCCCCTGGCCATGCTCAGAGGCACAATGAGGAGCCAGACACTACCTTGTTGTGAAGTTCAGGAGTGTTCCCAGACTTGGACCTGGTTTTGTCCCTTTGAGTCTCCTCTGCATGGGCATCTCTTTTTGGTTGAGGTAACACACAAAAAACCCCTGTGTATTTAGGCACTCTGCACTAGAGGATTGGATGCCATTTAATTCAGCAAGCTAGTCTTTATTCTACTTTCTGCTGCAACAGCTGGGAACATAAAACTTCTTTACCGGTGCTGCATGCACTTTATGAGTATTTAATAATGAAAGTAATCCCCTTCTTTTTAGCAAGAATAAGGGAAATAGTGTGTGAACACATAAAATGTGGTTTTCTTTTTGAGAAGTAGTTTTTCTGAGGGCCTATTCAAATTTCATCTACTTTGTAAAGTACTGCTCAAAGGCAGCAGATTCAAAAATTGAACATTATTTATGTAATAAAGCATCTTCATGTGGATTTGGGATAGCTATCCATCTAATAACTTTTAAAAAATCATGGTTTGATAAATCTGCAGACTGGATCAGAAGGAATGCAAATTGCAGAAGCTAAGACCATGAGACCATGAGTATTTGCTTTGATCATGACAGCACATATTTGTTTCAGAAGTTTTATGTTCTAAATATGGAGAAGTAGTTGTTGGCAATTCCCATCAGTGTCAGGTTTGAGGTTGCCTCCCTAATAAAATTCTGCCATCTGAAGTTTTGTGTTGGACCCTTTTTCTGAGTGATGAGTTACAGAACTTCCTCTCAAAAATGTTTCTTGTTCCTGCAAACACATGTCTCCAGAAGAGAACTAGCTAAGATTTTGTGTTGCATCATCAGAAAAGATATTGCTCTGCCTCTAATTTGTGCTTGGTTGAATTGTAGTTGGGATATGCTGTAAGTTCAGCAGGAACTGACAAGAGCAGGACCTATGAGAGAGCAATGCAGCTGAGCTGGGGCAAAGAAAAATATTGAGGTCTTCCCAGAGAAATACGAGCATGTGAAAAGACTGGGGTTTTTTGTCTTACGGAATTATGGTTTTTTTTACCCTCAAAAGCTAGCATAAACACTTCCAGGTGAAAAAACACGTCTCCTTTGCAACATCTCATGCTGACTTTTAAGGAGAACAAAAACCCTCACTTTTATTGCATATTGAAAATGCAATACTTAAAATGATGAGGCTAGGAAAAGCTTATTTTCCTCTAATTGAAACATGTACATTAGCAGCATGTATATCATACACTGGTACCTTATATATGCTTTAATTAAGTATACTAAATAACTAGTGATCAACACTTGATTTTAATGTAAAAAGTATTTAGAGAGTGGCATGAATTCTAATACACAGACTTTGGCCAGGTACTCTATGTGCTTTGGCAGATCAGCTTTATTATGGTAGACGTTCCAATGAATTATGTTCAGATAAATGAGTGTTGTGGTTTAGGGATGCTATTCCCCAGGTTAGTGCTCCCACTTAAACACTCTGGACCATGCGCTGCTTGCCTACTCCCCCTGCTCCCTGCAGTGGGATGAAGAAGAGAATTGAAGGCTCAAAAGGTAAAGAACATGGGTTGTGATAAGAACAGTTTACTAGAAACAGCAACAAAGTAAGAAGTGAAGGGTAACAGCAGCAAGATGAATAACAGCACATAACAGAGGCAGACGATTCCCAGGCGCGTGCTCACCATGCGGAACCCAGCACTGCACCACCCACCTGGCCATAAGGGACCCTTCTCCTCCCACCCTCTCTGTATGGCTGGGGTGGTATAGAATAACCCCTGGGTCCTGGCCGTGCTTCTCTGCGTGACTGCAAAAATTAACCCTCTCCTGGCCTGACCAGGACAATGGGATATCTCAAATATCTTGCTCATAAATACTCTGTGGATCTAGAAACTAGTAAATATTGGGTTATATTAATTGAAGTACCTTCATTTCTGAAAGTAGACCTCTTCAATCTTTGCTAAGAATAATCCTATCAAAAATCACCCTTGGTAATATGCATCTTCACAAATATGTTTGCTTCTTTCTAGACTCTTCATATCTTATTCTTCCCGATAGGAATTCTGACCAGAGAGAAAAAAATCTGACAGCCACAATAAATACTTCTAGGGCTTTCACAAACTTCTTTACTTCTTTAGGTTCTTAACTTTGTGGTTTTTTTCAGTTCTGTGGCTGTTCTTAAATTTTAGTTATGGCAAGGCCTCAAAGGAAGGACTGGTAATTTTTTTCTTCTATGTATTTAAATTTTCATTTATTTAACCTTGACCCATGTTTTAGTTAAAGTACTATCTTGTACCAAGTTTACTGTGATATTTGCACAAACAGTATAGCAGGCAGAGAATATGTTTTTCTTACACAAATGTGCACGTCCCATAAGATTATTTATTTTTGTCAGATTAGCCTCAGCAAAGTAAGTTTACAGGAACACTGTCCAAAGCTTTTTCTTCATAAAAAAATTTTTTAGGAAAAAAAATTAATTCCAGGGAGTACAGAAAAATCAGAAATTAAATGGCAGGATTTTTAGGCATTATGTAAGAATATCAGATTAATATACACAGGGAATTTAAAATTGTTGGAGATCTTTTTCAGGGTGATCACACAACCAGTGGCTTGTTGAGCCACTTTTTCTCCAGATTAACTGTAAAATCAGGAATTTAAACTCTCCTCTGAATAGAACCTGCTTAGCAATGAAGAAGATCAGTTTTCTGCCGTTGCACATGTTGAAAAGAGGTGATGCTGGTTTGTCATCCCATGAATTAGTAGGAAAAACTGAATAGTGAAGAAAAGAAATCCTTCCCACCAGGTACTTAACTCAGCTTTGTCTTGGGTATCCTGAATTCCTTCAAATGAGACCACTTTTTTACTCCAAGCTTCAAGCAAAAATGTCTCAATTTGTTATGTACTTTTCGACTAGGCCGCAGCCAATTCCCAGACATGTTCAGAGTTCAGCTGAGATATGTCTCAACTCAAAGGGTCTTGATGCATCTGAGGAGCCAAGACTACCCTGGTTGGCTGGATCTGGACCTTGGTAAGCTCTGTACAACTTTTGCAACAGCAGTTCTTACACCTATGTCAGATTTGTAAACAGCAGGGCAACAGTGAGTCTTAAAACATATGCAAATCCTTGCTTTTCTCAGAAATTCTGTCTCGAATCTCTTGAGAGGATGGAGAAGCATTACTTTTCTGAAATATATTCCAACAGACATGTTGGGAAATAATGTTAGCTGTAGAGCAGGCATTTTGGAGCTGCAAGCACAGAGAACTTAAAGCCTCTTTGCTTTCCAACCACCTCTCTAAAAGCTCTTTTACAAGATTTCTTTTCCCCAGGACTTATTGTGTGCATTATGCAGACCTCAGTCTGTATTTGATGTGTTCTGTCAAAAGAAAAATGATCAATGCCAAAAATGAACAATGCCAAGTTCTTCTGTGAAGTTGACTCACAATAGTGTCACACTTATTTTCTGTGAGCCTGGCTCTTTTGAATGCAAAGGCTGGTTTTTGGGTGGTTGTTTTTTTTGTTTCTGTGCATGCATATACACATGCACAAAGAATAGTTTTAGAGTAACCTTCAAATACTAGCAACCACATTTCATATCAGCACCCTTGGAGTAGGAGGCAGAAGTGGCTCATGTGCTAAGGGAAACAAAAAGCTGTGAACTGGGACAGATGTTTCCAGAAAGCTTGAAAAGGAATAGTGTGGTTCCTGCTCCTCCCCAGCCTGGTGTGGGATATTTCTACGAAATACCCCTCAAGATGGGTTGGACTGAGGAGAATTTTGACTGACTCAGTGGTGAGACTGTTGTCCCTTTCCCCCGCTTTGATATCTGGGCTCTTTTCTTCCATTCGGGGAAAGTGAGAGGCAAGGGACAAAGGGAGAAGCAGCAGTAGCATCCAGCTCAGATGAGCACATTACTGAAATGTTGGCAGCTTTGGTCTGGTAGCACCAAGAATGAAGGCATCTGTGCTGGAGAGGATCTTACAAAGGAGAAACAGACCAAAGTGCCCAGGGCAATGCTGTGGAAGGAAGAAAATAGGCTGGACTAGAGGGAGGAGAGAGCATGAGCAGCAGAATTCATGTCTTGTGGGAGAGTTGGTGGAGGGGAATGGCAGGCAGGAGTGTGAATGTGTCAGCAGGAGAGAGAGGTATGTCCTCCCATTTTAGTTTGTTTGCATCCTTCTCCAATGTCAGTCACTGATGATTTTCTGCACCTAAACACCAAAAGCTGACCAGTTAATCATGGTTTTGGTATAATTATCTATTTTATCTAATTCATGCTTGGAGTGATTTGTTTGTATTTACTATAACATTTTCTGCAGCCTCTACTACAGACAGGCTTTAAATAGTAATCTAAGCCTTTAGTGAAATAACAAACAGTACAATGCTCTGAGAACTTTAGTCGCAGATGGTGCTGAAGAAATATTTCACAACGAATAATTTATCCATCAGACAAATATAATGTTCCTGGCAGGTTCATGAACAGATCATGAAATTATTTTTTATTTAAAATTATTCACTGGTTTTTTTTCAGCAAGTGGTCCTCTGTATCTGGTACATAACTGGATTCTTCCAATAATTCTGATATATGTTTTTTGATATATTGGGAGTTTTGTAAAATACTTACTGTTCTTTGTGATTCCAGGTAGCTGGGTGGTTTAGTTACTGCCCTGAAATACACTATATTAAGAACCTGTCTATGTGATAGTGTCAGCTGAGAGGAAGATTAGATGGATATATATACAAAGAGGAAATGAAAGAAAAATCCACAATATAAATGATGGGAGTACTTCCTAATATATCAGGTAAGGAGGGTTTTTAAAACAGATTTTGTTTTCATAATGCACTATGTAAGAAACATCTGTAGTCCTTGGCCTTGTCAAAATGAGGAACATTTTTGAGCTAGATCACTATTTATTAAGACAGATTACCTCAGTTTCCAGAAAATTATTTGATAGGCTCCAAGTAATGCTGCGCAAGTCTGGCTTCGTAAGGGAAATCTATTCCGAGTTAAAGACTTATTTCAAAATAAGTCTCCCAGGAGGATGGTTTGTATACTAAGGCCAATATTCTATTTCACTGACTACAATAGTAGTAATCTGTTAACCTCTGAGGCAGCACAGCAGTGAGGCCTCATAAATAAAGCTGCAAAAATGGATGAAAACATAAAAAAATAGTAAAAGCCTCACAGACTGCTGAAGAACTTGTTCAGGAAGTGGAAAGCTCTTTTCAAGGTAAGTGAAGAGGCAGATAATGAAGTTGAGGTTTTTGTATAAATGCAGAATAAAACCATGTACTGAAAAGGAATTGGTGAAAGCCAGAAACCAAAATACCCTAAATGATGTCTGGGACTATGCATTAGTAATACATGGCAGCTTCAGTCTGCCTCAGTCACAGAATCTGTCAGATTACTCAGCGAGATGAAAGCATGCCCATTTGCATTGGCTTGGTGTCATTTTAAGGAGATCTCACTCTCTTATTCGGATGGTGCTGTAAGGAACGATATGTTCCATCATGAAAGTCCATGGGACTGTTATGCTACTATACAACTGTTGGACCTTGTTTTACGTTTTAATAACAGTTGTGAAGCTTCAAGTGCTAACTAGCCCACTTTCTTGGCTAGGGTATCCAGATATTGCCCTTCTGCTGTAGTTCCCCCGGTTCCACTGCATGCCAAAGAACGGAGTTTGACCAGGATTGGTGGGGCTCTGCTTCACACCGTTGTGGAGGCTGAGCCAAGGATGTTCTTCTGTCTCAGGGTGTTGGAGTCTTCTGGATACTTCTGCATCCAGATAAGTTGTGCAATAAAAGAACATCCCTTGAAATCAGTGTTTCTTACAGAGGATTTGTTCCACCTTGCCGGAAGAAACTGCACCCTCCTATCTGATGCCAGAATGAGACTCTTGTGTTTGGTTGTGGTGGTGAGCATCTAGCAGCTATTTTCCACTTCTTCAGCTGCTGTGTCCAGCTAGAAACAAGCCCTGTAAGCCGAAGAAAATCCCAGTCAAGTGGTGACAGCATCAACAGACGCATTCATATTCAGAATGCAGAGGAAGTTGTTTAAAAGGAGAAGCACGTAAGCCTCATGATGGATGATAGTCGTGTCTGGCACATGGAGGGCAAATTGTTTTCTCAACTGGTTCCTAACAAAGATTTTAATAAAGTAGATTTAGGAGAGGGCTCTAGCCAATTACTGTCTTTTCCAGCCACATTACAGGAATGAAATATCATAATTTGTAAACTTTTCTGTGGAGAACATCTTCAAAATAAACCAGTCAATTCTGGTAATGTTTGGATTACATGAATTGAAATTTAATAGGTAAGTGCAATAAAGTTTCTTAGAAATATTTTTTTTCATTTATCGCTTTTCAAAACAGCTGGGTCTGGGAGGTGGCATCTCATAGCATGTCTTTTGAAATAAAGTTTTATTTCCACCCCCAATATTTTTGAAGAAAGCTCGAAAATTCTCATGAAGAAGGTCTGCTTCTTCGTGCTTTAGAACATGATTTTGTGAGGTAAATCTATTAAAAACTATTCCAGAGCAAGCATGTTTCTGAGGATAGTGAAGAAACACTGCATAGTAGACTGGGTCAGTAGATCGCAGCTCAAAACATCCAAATCTGTAATTGTGTCTCATTTTAGGAGGTGATACCCTTAGAAAAGGAAAAAAGAAAAGGCAGTTCCCAGGTGGGTTGCAATTGATTTTAAAGCAGAAAACAACAGTACTGAGGACAAAATGGTCATAAATAGGGTAGAACAGAAATGATAGAGGACAACAAAACAAATGGCAGTTCTAATTTGGGGGGATGAACACATGTGTTTTCCATCAGGAAGTTCATTTAAGGTTTCTTCCAAAGCTGTTGAACTCTGGTCTGTTGGAAAGCCTGGCATGGAACAACCAAAAGCACGTTAGGAATAGGTTGGCATTTCATCACTGGAATGACATGGGACACAACTGTACACAAAACACAGTAGCTCTGCAGTCTTTGGCAATTTAGACCTGATTTATCTCTCTAGATGAGAACACTACGTTTGTACACATCTGGACATGCATCTTCACTCCTGGATTGGCCTAGCTGTAGCCTTGTAGCCTGGTAAATGTGAAATTATCATTAATAAAGAGGCAGCAGGTTAAGCTAACCCAACAAGGTCACAGGCTTTTTCTGAACATAGGCTGACTGCAGCTTTGCTTGAGCCGGGTTAGTTATTACTGCAATTTTTTTTCTAATGTTTGGGTGGCTAGTGCCTAATTTTTTACTTTTGCTTATAATCATGTGCTATAACTGTAGGTTTTAGATAGCTAGTAACAAGAATTATTCTGTGTAGAATGAAATATTTACCATAGAATCATAGAATAGCTTGTTTTTGAAGAGACATTTAAAAGTCATTGCATCCAACCCTGAAACTGACAGGGACATCTTCTAACAAGTAAGTTTGCTTAGAGCCCCATGCAACCAGACCTTGAATGTTTCCAAGGATAGGATATTTGCCATCTCTCTGAACAACTTGTTCCAGTGTTTCAGCAACCTTCATAATGAAAACTTCATCCTTATATTTAGACTAAATCTACCCTCTTTTAGTCTAAAACCGTTACCCCTTATCGTGTCACGACAGGCCCCACTAAAACGTTTGTCTTCATCATTCCCTGGCAGGGAAGAAGACTGGCCTGTCTGAACAGGGAGCTTTTGCAGGAGAAAGAAGAGACTTTCTGGCCTTTGGAAGAAGGGGTGGGCAACTTCGGAAGAGTATAAGTATGTTGTTAGGTCATGTAGAGAGAAAATGAAAAAGGTGAACTCTCAGCTAGAACTCAATCTGGTCACTGCTGTGAAAGATAATAAAAAGGGTTTTTACAATAACATTAATAGTTAAAGGAAGGCCAAGGAAAATCTCCATCTATTACCAGATGCATGGGGGAACATTGTCACCAAGGGTGAGGAAAAGGCTGAGGTACTTAATGCCTTCTTTACTTCAGTCTATAAGGTAAGTCCATAAGATCAGTGATCCTCAGGGCAATCAGTCCCCTGAGCTGGTAGACAGAGATAGGGACAGGGAGAAGAAAAAACCTTCTGAAACCCAGGAGAAAGTAGTTATTGACCTGCTGAACCATTTAGACACTCATAGGTGTATGGGACCAGATGGGATTCATCCAAGGGTACTGAAGGAGGTGACAGAAGAGCTCACCAAGCTGCTCTCCACCATTTATCATCATTCCTGATAAACCAGGGAGGACTCAGGTGACTGGAGGCTGGCCAATGGTCACATCCACAAGAAGGGTCAGAAGGGGGATCCAGGGAAATACAGGCCTGTCAGACTGACCTTGGTGTTATGGAGCATCGTGGAACAGATCATCTTGAGTGCCTTCACACTCAAGGCATGTAGGACAACCAAGAGATTAGGCCCAGGCAGCATAGGTTTGTGAATAGTCGGTCCTTCCTGACCAACCTGATCTCCATTTATGCTCAGGTGCTCTGCTTAGTGGATGATGGAAAATCTGTAAATGTAGCCTACTTGGACTTCGGCAAAGCCTTTGACACTGTCTCCCACTGTATTCTCCTGAAGAAACTGATTGGTCATGGCTTGAAGAGGTGCACTCTTCACTGTGTTGAAAACTGTCTGGGTCCAGAGAGTGGTCCAGTTGGTGGCCAGTCACTGGCATTTCCCAGAGCTCAGCATTGGAGCCAGTCCTGTTTAATATTTTTGTTGATGACCTGGATGAGATGATTGAGTACACACCCAGTAAGTTGGCAGACAACATCAAGCTGGGCAGAAGTGAAGGAAGGCTCTGCAGAGGGATTTGGACATTCTGGATTGACGAGCTGAAGGCAGTGGTGTGAGGTTTAACAAGGCCCAGTGATGGGTCCTGCATATCAGTAACAATAACCCAGGCCTGGGGCAGAGTGGCTGGAAAGCTGCCCACTGGAAAAGGACCTGGGAGTGCTGGTGATGGCAGCTGAACCTGAGCCAAGGTGTGCCCAGGTGGCCAAGAAGGCAAATGGCATCCTGGTTTATATCAAAAATACTGTGGCCATTGTCCCCCTGTACTCAGCACTGGTGAGGCCACACTTCGAACCCTGTGTCCAGTTCTGGGTCCCTCATGACAAGAAGCATAGTGAGGTGCTGGAGTGAGTCCAGAGAAAGGCAATGGAGCTGGGGAAGATTCTAGAGAGTAAATCATATGAGGAGTGGTTGAAGGAGCTGGGGTTGTTTATCCTGGAGAAAAGAAGTCTCAGGGAGGACCTCATCACCATCTACAACTGCCCGAAAGAGCGTTTAGCCAGGTGGGGGTGGGCCTCTTCTTCCACGTAACAAGTGACAGGACAAGGGGACGGAGTCTCCAGCTGTGCCAGGGGAGGTTCATGAAGTATTTCTTCATAAAAGGGTTGTCAGGCATTGGAATGTGCTACCCAGGGAGGTGGTGGAGTCACCCTCCCTGGAAATGTTCAAGGAAGGACTGGACATGGCACTTAGCGCTACAGGTTAGTTGACACGGTGGTGTTTGGTCAAAGGTTGGGCTTGATCTTGGAGATCTTTTCCAACCTAAGTGATTCAATGATTCTGTGATTCAAGAACCCTGTTACGTACTGTAAGTCCTCAGTAAGGTCTCCTCAGGGCTTTCTCTTCTCAGGCTGAACAATGCCATGTCCATCGCATGCTGATAATACATAGAGGAGAACAGGTACGGTGCGATAGCAAATGCCTTGCAAGGGGCGACTCAGTGAAAACAGGCTGGGTATGTGGGGTGAAAGACGGAATGATAACAAAGGAAGAACAACAGGCAAGTGGCAAGTCCAGGCTTCTCTTTTATTTTTAGGAAACAATTAATCAGTAATAATAATAATAATAATTCTCTAAGTCAGTTATTCACCTGGCAAGGTTTAAATTATATGAGAAATACATTTTTTGTTTGTTGTTGTCTTCTTGCGCATGACAATAATTTGAGTGTAGTAAAGTAGCTGTGTCTAAACCTGAGCAGAGCTTAACTGGGCCACAGCATTTAAGCCATTTTGAATTGAGATCTTACGGCTCACTTAAATTGCAAACCTAATACTTTCTCAGAAGGGCCAAGTCCAGGCTCATTAGCTCTGCTGCACCACTTTGTTCCTTCCCTGGCAGGATTTCCAGGCTGCTGGGACTTGTGCACATTCCAGGGAGTATAGGGTGGGAAGCAGGTGTCAGGAAGGCATGGTGAAATTGTGGGCTAATGCTAGGCTCCTTGTAGACATGGATGTTGAGGTTTAAACCTTTTCTACCCCGGAAGTGTAGAGATCTTTTCTTGGTCAGCACATGGCTGATTCTAAATTTGAGGGGGTTGGAGAAGGGGGCAGGTTCATTTGAGCTTGTACATCTGTCCATGTATTAGCATGATAAAGAAGATATAAAATATGGGTCTGCTGTCAACCCTACACAGAACATGTCACATGAAACAACTTTAAGGGACTGAGTACTTTGACTTTGTATTAGGCAGTGTGTGTCTTTAGAGCAATGGTGAGAACACATCATTTAAACTGCAAGTGTTTAAAAAAGTAACTCCGACCAAGAAGTTACCACCAGAAAGACTTGGCTAAACTTTCTACAAACTTCTGTGGGTACGTGGTTAAACTCAATCACCTAGCAGATGTTGATATACTAGTAACAATTTCTAGATGCACGTACACATCCTGATTGTATTTCTAAAAGTAATTCTTCAGGAACTACTTCAGACATGATAGTGATTCACACATTTACTGGGTGTAGTGAATTGGCTTAGCCACCTAAGCACAAAAACCTTGTCATCATTGTGAGAAAACTAGTTCCTGTAAGTGGGTAAGGAGAAAACAATGAAATTCAGCCCTTTGGAGGCTGGTCAGCTTACAAATGAGGAGCTTTGCCAAGGTTTGTCTTCTCAAACACTGTTGTGCACTGTGGGAGAAAACAGCTTTATGAACCTGTGAAGTGTAATCAGAACATGGTAATAGAAATAGGTTAATGCTGTCCATCCATAGAAGCCCCTGTATTTACTTGCTATACACGTGAGATTGGATCTGTGACACTTTTTCGTGCCTTAATTGAGCCTCCCCTGATGGGGGAGGATTCCCCGAGCCCTTACCCGGGGTCCGCAGATGAACGGGACTCTTCCACGCTTTGCTCTCAGATAGTTGTTTATTAATTCTTATCAGAGGAGCTCAGACAGAGCGACGTGACTCCTCTTAGGAAGCGCATAGAACAAGTCTAATTATCAAGATAACGCTGTTCTTTTATAGGTAAATTAACCAATGAAAGCTCGAAACGAAAGATATTTTTACTTTTCTACCAATGTTCAATAAATCGTTCTGTCACATGAAAGGAACTGCAGCATTTTTCACCCAATCATCTCAATCCACTTTTGCCGCAGAAAATGGAGTAAAGAAAGAAGAAAGAAGAAGGCCTAAAACAACAACAATCCTCCATTTTGCAGGTTTTGTTTCTTATCTATTTTGCTAAATTAACAAACCCAACACCTTTACATTTTCACCCTGTGGCAATCTTACGTAATTTTCTATCACCTAATTCACACCAGTGTAGATTCTACTTCCTCCCAGAGGGTAGGTAATTTTCTCCATGGACGAAGGTCAAAGACAGGGTTGTCCAGGGGGATAAAACCCTTCAAAACAGGCAGAGAAAAATTCCCTGCACTTTAGACTCCAACAGATCTGTATTTAGATCATTGCTGTTGATTGTATGTCATGAAAAATTGCTAAATAGCCAAAGATATATGAGTCAAACCCCAAAATATTATTACCTAACCTTTAGATTTGTGTTTATAAGGCTCAATAGAAAGTTTATGGTGGAAAATGCTGGAATAGAACATGCCTGGGATAAATGAAATGGTGATTTCTCTGTAGAAGAGATCAGTGGATTTGTGACATGAATTAGTTTTATTCAGTGCTCTTGCAGTGAATGTCCTCAGTTAATTTTTCACTTCTCTCATACTAGAAAAACAAAAATATGATAATTGACTACTTTTATTCTTTTTTTTTCCCCATGAAAACACAACTTTTAAAACCAGCAATACTTTTGTCTTTATCAGATTGGGATATAAAGCTTCAGAAATTTCAGATCCTTTATGGCCCATTTGATTTAAATATATTCTTTGGATTGTTTTTTCTTTCATTCCACAGCCATGACTCTGAATGTGCACAGATGTTCCCAGGTAACTTCCCAAATTTAACAGTTTTGTAACATGTCAGAACTTCAATACCAGCTTTAGGTTGGGATCACTGATGTTGGGCAGTTGCATGTCTGCCTTTCTGAAGAAAGAGTACCACATGTTCTGTATCTGAGCAGCCAAGAACCCTCATCCCATCTTGCTTTTCAACAGGCAAGAGACCTTGACTGTTCATGTCTTCTGCAGCACATGGGAGGGACAAGCATCTGTTGACCTCTACAAAAACGACATTTATGTCCCTGGCTATGAAAACAGATTTTATTTATTGTTATCTTTCACTGTCTTTAGGGTGTTCAGATAGATGGCAGATTTATCTACCTCACATAAACACACTAGCATCAACAGCTATGAAAGTAAGTGATTTGAACAAACCTGAGCTTTTGAAATATCCTCACCTCATAAGTCAACCCACAGGTGTAACCTTGGCTTATCAGATGGAATGAGCTTTGCTGTCACTTTAAAAACCTGACAGCTCTATTTTTGGGAGAATCACTGCCTTCCAGTGGCCTCCACACAGCCATCTATCCCAGGAACACAAGGATGTCCTGCTTGGCCTGGTCCTCCTCTCTTCTTCTTTGTGTGGCTCACCACAAAATGAAGGTCCTAGTCAGTCTCTCATAGAATTGCCCAGATATTACAGGTTCTGTCTGGGGATCCTGGATGTGTGTCTAATCTACATTGCTTACATGGAAAAAAGCCTTTTTCTCTTTGCCTTCACTGTCACTGTTACCTATGTCAGTGAGAGTATTCTGGCACAGCAAAGTAGTACCTGAGCACATGCAGCTTGCTTTTTCTGGGTGCACATAACTTTGGGCTTAATGCTGTATTTGCAGGGTTTACTAGGTTCTGTATCCTGAGGCCTCACCCTCAGAGGCATTAGGAGTTTGATGGAAGAGCAAAGTGAGGAACACGCATGTCCTTTGTGGTGAGTCCAGACCCCATCTGGCAAAGGGCAAAATCTTTATCAGGACCTGATTTTCAGAAGTTGGTGCTCAGTGTGTCCTGAAAGCAGCTGTTTCTCCGGTGCCTCCAAATGGGCAAGAAAAAAAATAAGGACAAGCTACTTTCATAATTTCACCCTGTCATGGTTCAGCACATCTGATCAGGGATTAGACTGTTTCACAATCTCCAGTGTTACAGTTTATGAGTTAGTGGTTTCATCTCCATGGGCACTGTACAATTGCTTGTGAAGTGATGACAGAAGAGGATTTGTTTTTATGGCTTCCATTTCCACATCTGGACCATGGACCAACTGACAGCACTAAAGACCCAGGTGGCTTTACAGCATTTACATGTGACCAGCAGACTGGGTTACAGGCAGAATCATGTTTGGCCTCACAGACAGCCCTAGTTCCTTCAGAATGGGCACTGCTTCTCACCTCGACCACACATTCAGCTTTACAGGTCGATATTTACTCTATTTTGGCAATGTTTTTGAGCAACCATTCTGGAACAAGAACTTGTTCTGTTGTTATATAAACAAAGAAGGCAATTCTTATTCTATTGCACCCCAAAAAGTTGTAGTTGAAAAAGTAGTTGAGGTGACAGAGACCAGATAGTTGTGGATGTATGAGATAGCAAAGAAGTAATGTAGGTAGGTATCATAATAAACAACGTAATCATTAAAGGGGGGTTGAATGGAAATAATGGAGAAGGGTGTATGTGTGTGAAGAAGATTAATGAGCTAATTTTGACATGTATTTATAGAAGCTTCTTCTATGTATGTGCAGCAGTGTTGGAGAAAACACAAAGGACTTCTGAAAGCATTGAACAGACACAGAGAAGTGCCGGATACAGACTGATATTTATGGTCCCTGAGTAGAAACAAAGAGAGACCTGACCTTATGTTATCAAAGAGGACATAGCTAGGGGGTTAACTAACCAAGAAAGGACCTGGACAGAAAGCAGAAATGCAATTTATTTGAGAAAAAAAAAAAAAGGGAAGAGAAGATGAGAGAGATGCAAAGACAGGGAAGGCACAGTTGAGGCAACTGACCATCATAACAGTGTTCAGAGTAGACATGAACAAAGCAAAGGTGCTTCTGTCTAGGTGAGAGAAAAGTTCCTGCAGTACTATAAAGGCAGTTAGTATCAGCTATTAGTTTGCAACAGTTATGTATTTATGGGTGGCTAGGAAAGGCATATGCAGAAATAAAACACAAGGCTTCTGGATATCTGGGAAATGAGAGAGACATGGAGGGAGGTCTGAATCTAGGAAGACACATCTTATGGACCTGATGACAAGCAGGACTGCAGTCTTGTCCTGAAGCATCAGCGTGGAGTGAAAAGATATTAAAGGCTGTCCCTTGGACACATGCTGTTTAAACTGGCAGGCAGGTATCCATGAAAAGTGTCAGAGAGATCAGGAGAAGAGAGGTAGCTCTGTGAACTGTCTGTTCTTGAGACGAGAGTGTTTCTGAGATAAGCAGAGGGTAGAGAAAGGTGGCAGGGACAGAAATCTTACAGAAAGTTGAAAAGAGATTAAGAGGATGCTCTGAATACCATGTTACAGGCATGACAGTGGAGATGAGAGGAAAACAAGAAGAGAACAGAGTTTTGAGTGCTAAGGAAAAATGAGAGCCTGGAAGAGCTTGGTTGCTATTGATGCAAGCAGATGACAACTCAAGACTAATGAAAGAGAGCATTTGTGGAGAAAGAATTCACTACAGCTCTTCTATAATCTGTTACACCCGAGTACAGAGTAGAAATGTTGACTTTGCAGCAAGCCTGGAGCTATTCCATTTACATGTCTCAATATGTTACTTTTAGCACTGAGGCCAGGTGCTTTATAGATGTATCACAAATTTTTGAGTAATTCAGAAGTAGTAGCCTACTATTTTTGAAGTAGAAAATAACTTACTGACTTCCTTGCAAATAATAGTTTCCATCTCTGCTTTTGTAGGACATATTCCAACTTTATGCAGCATTTTATGTGGGATTATAACTTTTGTTTCTGACTCTACAATGATCATATACATTCCCTATTCATCAGAGAAGAGTAATTAAAATGAATGATCTCTCCTGAAAACATGTATAACTATTTTTTAAATAATCAGAACTTAATTAAGAAAGTTAGAGGATTAAAGGATTAAAATAAAATTTTACGGAGTGGCTGAAGGGTAAAATCCTAAGAGTAAAATCATCTTAAGCTTTTATAGTGTTAAGGCCAGGAGGAAAAAAAAGGTGGCAAAAATGAAGACGAGAAACTAACTAAAACTAAAATGGCAGGTAACATAGAAAATACATCTGTTTATTAAACTTCTAATTCGTGTTATTCATTGGCAGATTGTAACTGCCTACTTAGGCATAGCTAAGTAGTGAGAGTAGTATTTTCAATGAGCTGCATCCATATATTTTGTGCTAGAAATCAGTTAAGATAATGCAATCTGGACTACCTTAGCACTGAAAAAGGTTTTTATAAACTTTTGCTGTTAGAAATCATGGTTATATTATGACTAGGTAGTGAGGTACACGCACAAGACTGTGTAGGAAGAACACTCTACGGCCTTTGCTTAGCACATTATCCGAGATGAACCTGCGGCACTAATACATCAATGGCAAACCTGGCAGTGATTCACCAGGGACTAGAATTCATCCTCCAAAGATATTGTTTGAAATGTTTAGCTGCAGGTGTATGCTAAACGCCCATAACTGCTTAGCATATAGTTTTCTACTGCTGCTTTAAAAAACCTAGCCTTTTGACAGCTCCTAAAGTTTAGCTCAGGGTTTGGCACTCTGTAATTCTTTCCTAAAATTCCTGAAAATATGTATTCGAGAATATGTATTCACTGAAGAGGTCAGTCAAGGAAGTGTATGGAGCAACAGGTTTTTGTATTGATACCTGCTAGAATATCAGAAAGTTTGTTTCAACAAAGGGAGGTTATCCAGAAACCTACAATTGCTACCAACTTCCTCCGCTGCTGACCACAGGCTGACCTGCACAGCTCTAGAAAGGCACAACTTCGGTTATCACAATCTTTCACTTTGAAAACAATCATTCTTCAATCCCTTAAGAGACCACCACACTGTATTTTCACTCTAATTAGCCAGCAGTTGGTTAACCTCTATTTTATTTTCTTTGTATCTTTAAAAGAAATGAGATTTTGAAGCCTTACTTCCTTGCACTAAAGAAACCTGATATGCTGTATTTTTTTCCATAGAAATTTTCTTCAACACTATTTTTCACTGAAATCAGTGCCAAGGCTCTTAAAGAAACTGACACAATGCTTTTGAAGCCATGGTGCATGATTTTATGTACTACCGCTCCTCTACAGCAATTACATCTATTTTGTCTAAGCTGCCTCTTACCCCAGTGAAAATTCCACACATCAGGACTTAAGTGATATGATTGAAATTGCTCATACCATTAAATGACAGTGACGTTTACAGATGAACAAGGTACAGTTGACAGCAGGTTTCAGCCTTTGTTTTTTTGCAACATAGCTCTATGTGAGTCAAAAGGCAATTTTTAGAGCTTAAAACCCATACTGTCATATAAAAGCCAAGCAGTTTTCATATATTCACACCAGTGCTCCCAGAAGGGTTTTGAGATTGGGAACTTATTGTGAACTGCTTTATTGAAAGCTGTTAGAAAAATAGCAGCAAACAAAACAACAGCAGGGCTATTGGAGCAAGACGTGTCGCACAGAACCCTCAGCTGTATGTCCATGGCTGCCTGCTCCTGCTCCTGCTGAACCTGAGAAAAGTTCTAATAGCTAAAGCAGTAACGTAGTTTGAATATATAACATGCAACTTTGAAGAAGCTCGTATGTCTTTGACATAACAGATGCTCCTTGAGGTAGGTAAATAGTTTCAAGTAATAACATTTTTGTGTGCTTTCACTGTTTTGGTGAGCATCTATTGGGAATATTGGAAATTCAAGCCTGGAATGTTCTTCTAGTTGAAAAGATTTCTGTGGTTTAGATTTTAAAAGCCAGATTAAAATCAGTTTGTTCAGATTTTATTTACAGTTCTTCAAAGTCAAATGATTCCTTTAGACTTAGAAGGAATAAGAACGTTTTAGCTATGTCATACAGGACTTGAAACAGGGGCTCTATTTGTTCTCTCATCATTGCAAGCATGTAATTTCCATTAGTTTCAATTAGATTGATGTATTTCTATCAAAGAAAATAGTTTCTTTATAGTGTTGCCTTAAATAACATGGAAACTAAGATTAGAAGAGATATCTGATGGCTACTTAGAAAACCATGATCAGACTAAATAAATTTCTAAGAAAGCTTGCTGAGTATGAAGCAGAACATGTCCTGACTCCATAACATCCAGGGTAAAATATTGTGATTCTGGAAAAGAACTAATTATCTTTGAGTGGATTGTTCATGTGGACCCCTTGTTCCTTGAGTCCTGACTCCAATTATTTTTTTGTGACACAGTTTATGTGCTGTCTGGGATCAAAACTGTTTTATCTTGTTTGCACAAGTGATGCAATCTATTTTTGTATCAAATGAAGCAAACCACATTTCATGGGAAAATCTGAGTTAGATGCCATGACCACCCTTCTTTTGTTGTGCTGAGCGACTTCAACCACCCCGTCATCTGCTGGAAAAGAAGCACGGTGAGCTGTAGACAATCCAGGAGACTGCTGGAATGCATGGAGGACAACTTCTTAGGCCAGGTGATAGACAGACCTACTAACTAGAGGGAATGTGACACTAGATTTGATGGTCACCTGCGTAAGTGAGCTAATCAGGGGTGCCAAGATTGGTGGCAGCCTGGGCTGCAGTGATCATGCACTGGTGGAGTCTGTAGTCTGGAAGAATATAGGTCAGGTAAGGAGTAACATCAGGCTTCTGAACTTTAGGAAGGCAGACTTCCAGCTTTTGAGGGCGATAGTCAGTGGGATGCTCTGGGAGACTTCCCATGGGGACAAGGAAGCAGAACAGAGCCGGCAGATCTTTAAGGAAGTCTTCCACAGTGCACAAGAGCTAGTGATTCCCAAGAGAAAGAAATCGGGCAAGGAAGGCAGGAGATCAGTATATCTGACTAGGAAACTGCTGGTCAAACTAAGGGAAACAAAGCAAATGTACAAGCAGTGGAAACTAAGACAGGTAATGGGAAGAGTATAGAGAAGAAGTATGGTTGTGTAGGAGGGGAGTAAGGAAGGCCAAGGCAAAACTGGAACTGAAATCTGGCAAGGGACACAAAGAATAACAGGAAGGGGGTCTACAGGTATGTTAATCAGAATAGGAAGATCAAAAAAGTGTACCCTCTCCAATAAACAAGACTGGTGAACAGGTAGCAACAGACAAGGAGAAGACAGAGGTACTCAGTAACTTTTTTGCTTCAGTCTTCACAGGCAGCCTCTCTTCCCACACCGTCAAGGGGATGAACAGTAGGATGCAGACTGGGAGAGCAAAGTCCTTCCTATTGTAAAGAGAAGAGCAGGTTCATGACCACCTGAGGAATGTAAATGTGCATAGGTCTATGGGACTCGACAAGACGCATCCCAGAGTACTGATGGAATTGGCTGATGTAATTCCCAAGCCACTCTCCACATACTTGAAAACTCATGGCAGTCAGGAGAACTCCCATGTGACTGGATAGGGGGAAACATTGTGCCCATCTCTAAAAAGGATAGAAAGTACCCTGGGAACCACTGACCTGTCAGCCTCACCTCTGTGCCTGGGAAGATCAGGAAACAGATCCTCCTAGAAGCTGTACTAAGGCACATGCAGGACATGGAAGTGGTTTGACACATCCAGCATGGCTTCACCAAGAGCAAGTCCTGTCTGACCAACTGTGCCGGTTTGGCCAAAATCTAGCAATATATCCTCTGAGAGGAATCCAGGTTACAACCACTCTTTCCCCCACAGGGTTCGGGAAAAAAAATATTTCCTCGAAGGAAAGTGAATGAGATAAGAACTATTTATTTAACAAACACACAGGAAAAGGATAATAATGCTAAATAATGAAATGAAATCTCTCGCTATAGAGAGAAACCTGGGAAGATTTCAGAGTCCTTCTGTAAGTGTAGTCTCTCTCTTCCTCGGAGCTGGGTCGGCGAGGGCGTGGGCCCACCCCCCGGGCTTCGGGGAGAAAATTCTCCCGATGTGTTCTGATGTTGTTGAACAGTCCAGAAGAGAAGAAGGGAAAAACTAAAGTCCCAGGAAACAAAGTTCAGCTTTCCGTCTCACACCGGGAAGAGAAGAAAAAAACCGAAACCGCTGGCTGAAGCAAGCAAGCAGGGTGCTCCCTCCTGCTCCTGCAGCCAGAGAACACAGAGGAGTGAAATCTCTGTGTCCTTGGGAAACTGTTTTGAAAAGTTCGTTTGGTTTTTTTCTTTTCTCCAGCTCAGTTTAAAGGCACAGAAAAGGCACAATATTACTTTTTGGGCATAGAGCATGATAGGGGATACACATGATAGAGTCACCCCAAGACACCAACCCAGCGGCCTTCTATGGCTGGACGACTCCATCAGTGGACAAGGGAAGGGCTACAGATATCATTTATCTGGACTCTTTAAAGCCTTTGACACAGTCCCCCACAACATCCTTCTCTCTGGAGAGTGATGGATTTAATGGGTGTACTGTTAGGTGGCTGAGGAATTGGTTGGATGGTTGCATCCAGAGGGTGATCAATGTCTCTGAGTTCCGTTGGACATCACTGACAAGCGGTTTTCCACAGGTGTCTGTATTGGGACCAGAGTTATTCAGTATCTTCATCAATAACACAGACGGATGAAATGCACCCTCAGCAGATTTGCAGGTGGCCCCAAGCTGAGTGGTGCAGTTGACACACCTGAAGGATGGGATGCCATCCAGAGGGACCTGGACAAGCTGGAGAAGTGGCTCATGGGAACCTCATGAGGTTTAACAAGACCAGGTGCTGGCACAGTCCCTGAGTCAGAGCAAACCCAAGTATCAATCCAGGCTGGGATCAACAGATCAAGAGCAGCCCTGCCCAGAAGGACTTGGGGGTGCTGGTGGGTGAGAGGCTGGACATGACCCAGCCATGGGCACTCACAGCCCAGAGAGCCAAACATGTCCTGGGCTGCATCCAAAGCAGCGCGGGCAGCAGGGCCAGGGAGGGGACTCTGCTCCTCTGCTCTGCTCTGCTAAGACTCCACCTGCAGTGCTGCATCCAGCTCTGGGGTCCCAGCACAGGAAGGACATGCTCTTGGAGCAAGTATAGAGGAGGCCACCAAGATGACTAGAAGAATGGAGGATCTCTCCTAAGAGGAAAGGCTGAGAGAACTGGGATTGTTCAGCCTGGAAATGAAGAGGTGTCAAGTGACCTAACTGGGGCATTCCAGTACCTGAGGGGAACTTACAGGAAAGATGGGGCAACACTATTCACAAGAACGTGTAGTGGCAGGACAAGAGGCAATGACTCCAAACTGAGAGTAGGTTTCGATTAGATAATAGGAAAAACTGTGTTACTGTGAGGGTGGTGACACACTGGAGCAGGTTGCTCAGAAAAACTGTGGGTGCTTCATCCCTGGAGGTGCTCAGGGCCATCTTGGGTGGGACTTCCAGCAGCCTGGTCCAGTGGAAGGTGTCCCTGCCCATAGCACATGGGTTGCAACTAGAAGATCTTCGAGATCCCCTCCAACCCAAGTCATTCCATGATTGTCTCCCACCCAAATGATCAAGGAGATTAAAGACTCATTTCTTCTTCCAATGTATTCAGGTTTTGGATTTAATTGAAAGTTACTGTGATACTTTATTTGTGAATCTGGGAGATTCATTGGCATCTCTGGCTCCCTAGGATCCCTCAATGTGAGATCAGAAGGGTTTTTTTTTTCCAGAACACAACAAAAGCAGAATCCAAAATGTAATGGATCCTTGATCAGATGTTCTTTCCTTTTATATCTAGTGAAAGCTCTTGGACTCTAGGGATTTCTGGGCCAGCATCTGCACTCAAGAACATTACAGCTGACTTCCTGAAAAATTGTCTACAAAAAGACTCAGTTGAAGCTGGAGGCACTGGCACAGTCTATGCTGTGCTGTATGCAGAGGTTGTGAATCTGATTAAAGTGCTGGGTTTCTAGATTCATCATTCTAAAGAAAAAAGGAATGTTTTACACTCTATATGATGCATATTTGGAGATTGTCCCTCTGTAATTTTACTTTGGGTATGGTGATTTCTGAGTTTAGTTTATTTTGGAGGGTTTTGCATGATGGGAATGAAAAAGTCTGTTCAGATAATAACACACTGCAGAGGGCAAGAGAAACCAGAATCTGAGTTTCTCATAGAGTTGATATGCCGTAGATAGAATGAATAATGTTTTTTCAGGGCTGTGATTGCTTATGAACCCTGCTCATGATTTGACCTGGAAACAGCATTCTGGCTGCATTTATGCTGATGATGTTAATTTTTTAACATCAGAGCTTAGATTTGACATAACAGTTTTTCTCATGGTAAATTAGCATTACAAGCTAAAGGCTTAAGGATTGGCTCATTTATTTAAATGTCTTCAGATCAGAATTATTTTGATGGAATTATTTGTGTATTTCAATGAAAAGCTGTCATAAGGGAGGGAATGAAAAGATGAGTTAGTAAATTGCATCAGAAAACATCTTCTTAGTAACTTCGGTCTGCTTTTGAAAAATAGAAAAGTGTGTACAATTTTGTTAACTACTTCGAATTTCCTGGTTGGATGTAGTGAAATCTGCCTTTAAATTTCGGAAAACATTTAAGATATTCTTGCAAATAACATCTGTATTAAGCAAAGCATATTTACCAAAATTACTTTGAACACATTAAAATTTAAAAGAAATGAAAGAGAACACTGAACATTTTTCAAAGTCTTGAATCTTGGTGAGTTCGTGATCTTTCATCAGAACACTAGACTGTATCTTCTGATTTACATGTAGGTAATAAGAAAATTAGTATCTGCCTCGAAGTGCTACAGCTCCAAATTCTGAGGGTCTTCTGCAATGGTCATCAAACACTGTCTGATCTGAAGCTTTACACCCATATGGTTCAGGCAAATCAAAGGAGTCAACAGAGGCAAATGCCAGGTCCTGCACCTGGGGAGGAACAAGCCCAGGCACCAGCACAGGCTGGGGCTGACCCGCTGGGGGGCAGCTCTGCAGACCTGGGGGTCCTGCTGGACAACAAACTGTCCATGAGCCAGCGGACTGTCCTGGTGGCCAAGGAGGCCAGTGGGATCCTGGAGGGCATTAGGAAGAGCATTTCTAGCAGGTGGAGGGAGGAGATCCTGCCCCTCCACTTGGTTTGGTCATGGGCACAAACTGAAACACAGAAAGTTCCACCTGTACATGAGGAAGAACTTTACTGTGGGAGTGACAGAGCACTAGAATGGGTTGCCCAGAGAGGTTGTAGAGCCTATTTCCCTAGAGATATTAAAAAGTCGTGTGGACTTCTTGAGTACTGTCCTGTAGGGGACCCTGCTTGAGCAGTAAAGTAGGACTGGATGACTTCCAGTGGTCCCTTCCAAACTCACCAATGCATGATTCTATTTTTAAGCCATCGTGATTCAGAAGCGCTCATCTGGTAGAGGCTCACAGAGTGACACCAGCTTCAGCCAACATCTCTTGGGAAAAGTCCTATTTTTAATCTAAATCACAATATGACACAACTAACTTTTTTTCTTTCCCTTAAAACATTTTCTCTGTTCTATTGGCTGTGCGTAAATACGCATAAATTTAATTCTGCTATGTTGGAGTTACGCAAACTCTTAAATGGAGGGCTTGAGAATTCAAACCCAGACCTTCTGTGGGCTTGACTGGGATTACAATATGGCATAAAAATCATAACAATTGCCCCAAAATTTTGCTTAGCTCAAAGCAAAACTACTCCTGATTGCCATCTAGTGAACCAGACTAGTATACTCCTTTTTTTATTACCACTTCCTGTCTGTAAGAACCTATAGGGATAGCATATATCCCCCTCTCCATGCAACCAACAAAATCCAGGCATATGAACCTCAGCCTTCTCATCAGGGGATGAGGAAAAAAAGGGAGAAGAATCAGGGCCATGATCCTCTGCACTACTTATGAAAAAAGCCACAGAGAAGGACAAACATCAGCAAGCAATTCTGTAGGTATACGTGGCGTGGAACATATTTCCCCTTGTCCAGAACTATATTTAAGGAGAACTGACTGACGCTTTTTCACTGTATGTGAACACTATTAGCGTTTAATGAATAACTGCCTTTTCACAGTTGAAAGCTCTATGACCTCTAACAGTTCCTTTTCCAGACAATTACCTTCTTTTTCTTTTTGAATATGTCCCTAAGGGAAGCAGAGATGTTCATAGAAATTTTCAGGTCAGTCTTATGCCCTCACAACTCCTTCACTGATCCTGCACACAGTCAATCATTTCCTTTCACCACTGGTTTAAGACACTGCACAGTCTAGGAAAGATTATTCCCTCTTATGCATTCATCTCCAGGGTTTCTAATTCATTCGTTGAATGTGAGCTCAGAATAATGAAGATTCAAATGCTTTTTAAAATCTTGTTTCTGTGTGATGTGGATTCCAGCCTATCATTATTGGATAGATTGGGTCACATTAGTTGAAAACAAAGAGTACAAACAGCTTTTTTTAAAGTTATGATTCTTAGTTTCTAAAGGAGCTGAAGCCAATTCACATGCTGTGACTTGTATGCTCAGTTACCAGGCTGTCCTGAAGCACTGTACTCCAAGGTAAATTACTAGAATTAACAGACAATATTTTATATTCTGAATAATTTTATAGTATTTCCTTCTCCAAAGAGATTAAACGATATAATATGTAAAACTTTGTTACAGCTTTAGGCAAAGTAACTTCTGTCTCCCAGAATCTGGGCTGATTTTTGTGGCCATTTTCCAGCTTTCATTTGTCCTTCTGTACATATTTTTCTACTCAAAATTCCCCCACATATGATTGCTGTGGTGTTTCTGTCACTATTTTTTGTTGACTCAAATCTGACATCGTCATGTGGCTACTCAGTCTGAATAATGGTTTCAAGGAGGGAAGTTGTGATTCATCTTATACAGTAGTGAGAGTTTATAAGATAATAGAATTCATTAAGATAGGTAAACTCTACTAAAGGTTACTTTTAACCTTAAATGATGGAAAAGAAATTAAGATTTAAAGAAACAGAACACTGGTCTTTTTGGAGAAGTAGCATTAGATACCGTTTTTCTGCAATTCCACAGTAACACTGCCAGTTGTGCTAAAATTACACTGACTGATAAAGGGTAAAGTTCTGGTCACAGTGCTGCAGAACTGTTCTCTCAGTAACAGGAATGAATCCAAAATCTGTTTGACACCAAAACTATGTCACCTAAATATCTTGAAGAGAGTGTAAAAGGTAAGCAGGCAAAAACTGAGATGCAGAATGGTTAGGAATAGAGTAATAAAATCATTGTCAAACTTGAAAATATATGAGCTTGGCCACACACAAGCACTGAAAAAAAAAAGGTGGATGTTGTTCTGCCAGGTAGTAAGAGCACAGCCTGGATCCTTGCCAGAGACCCCTATGGATGCCTGCTGCTGTTCCTGCCACCAAAGAGACAGAAACGAAGTGAGGCTCTGACTATGTGTGTATTTGAGAAAGACAGCTTTGCCAGTAGCTCTGGGTAGACTCAGGGTGAGGTGACTCTATTAAGCTCTTTCCAAAGACAGCTGAATCCTTTGAAGAGCACGGGCTTAATTTGAATGGGTGTGATCCATCGTGATTAGGGATGAGCCTGAAACTCTTGGGTAGATTTCAGGACAGAAATAAGAAGAAACAGACATTTGATGAATCCCTAAAAATAAATTTAAAATGCTTTCAGCTATGGTTAGAGGCAGGCTTAGAGAGGTGAAGGGGAATTAGTTCTAACAGCTTGTGCTGGAGGCCAGCAAAAAGTACATATAACTGGCAAATGCCTTTGGGATGAGGCTGTCACTGAAATTACTCATGAACGCTTCCAGAGACTGATTTAGATTATCTTCTGGCCAAAGATTTCAGACCTGCCAGGGTTACTCAGACTTATACAGTGTTTCAGCCTCATGTACATGCCTCCGGGTGTGAACTAAGCAATTTGTGGTTTGCATTCTGATCAGAGGGAGGGAGGACTTGGAAAAAGACACCTTGAGCAGAGGTCACTGTCGATGTGCCCCAGCTCAAGCATAGCTGGTTTAAGTCTCTTTATGAGAAAGGTGAGGATCAGATGGGCAAGGTAAAGCCTGTCTTAGTCATTTACAGAGTTACAAACATAATGGCTGTTATTTGCGCCACTTGGATTTTCAACTACTAGCAGCCACTCTACAGCATCCATTTGTTATACAGAGGAAAAAAGTTGGTTACTCTGTTTTTGAGTGCAGCTTCACAGCCCAAGGACAAGAAAAAAACCGACTGTGCCTTGCAGCAAAATAGGAGAAAAGGCCTCTCAAAAATGCAAAGCAACAGGAAGCCAAATGTGCGCAAGGAGAAGCACATGGAAAGGACATGACTGTCGTTCAGCTTCTTCTGCTTGAAGCCTAGGGAAAGAAGCAGGGCTGCTCAGCAGGTATAAGCAGCATTATCCTGTTCTCTTCAGGGAAGGTAGAGCCATTTTTCACAATCTCAAAGCGAAAATATGTTTGTGCTTTTCTCCTTGGCTGGTGTTTTACTTACAGTCATACCAACTTTGAGGTAGTTAGCACTTGCTTTCCCTCACAGTACTAGGAAAATGCCTGCTCTGGCCTTGATTCATTCACACTCACTACTGAGAGGATTCCTGGTTTCTACTGTAAAATAGTAATGTTTATGTGTGCGCCAGATTCTACTGGGGTATAAGATGAAATGATTTTACTTGATAAAATAAAAACAAGTTGCAAAGGCTTTGAACTGATTCATGTCAGAGCAGTTTGGGTAATACTCATGCTTCTACAAATTACTGTAAGTGCCTTTGGTTTATAATATAAATAGAAGAACAACTTTATGCTAAAAATTAAAGCATTTCCTTTTCTGAAGGGAGTGCTGCAGCTTACACAAATTAAACCTCAATGTTTCCATTGTAGATGTACTTTTGGAAAGTCATAATGCAGTTATGAATCTTACATTCATAATAAAACTATGACCTGTAGTTAAAGGCAGTTGCTTACTTTAAATGCAGTAGAGAATCACAGAAATGACTCTTGCAAATGAAATAAAGTCAGATTCTGTTTCCAAGATTTGCTCAGCTGACAGAGGAGGCACTCAGGACCTTTCAGGATTAAATGCTTTGTCAGGCCAGGCTGGATAATTTCCCTTTCTCTTTTCATGTAAATGAAACTACTGGAATCATAGAAAATCACGCAAATCAATTCACTGAATGAACATTTGCTCAGAATGAACTTTTTTTCCCCAGATTTTTGCTTTTTACTCCCTGATTTCCCTCTCCCAAGGGTGCCAGCTCTTCTCATATCACCTCCAACTTTTCTGTTGCAGCTCTCCTTTGTTCTCTCTGCATCCCCAACTTCATTTCTTGTTCAGAACCTTCAGTCTCTTTCTTCCCACAGATCACCAACCTTCACAAATCTTGAGTGGACATAATGTCATGGAGACTTCTCTCTCTCTCAAATTTGAATTAAATTGGCCAACAGATTAAAAAGCTGCCAGGGAGGACTGGCAAATAATTTTATAAGCCTCATTTTCTTAGGACATCAATCTAGAAGGTAGCAATATGTCAAAGACAGATAATTGATCTATGTATGAGGACATAACAAATTATTATGAATATTGCAAATAAATCAGCAGATAGTTATACTTCTTAAGAACTAGTGCCAGTAGATGGAAACAAAATTTTATATAGCCAAGCACATTTGAAGGCAAATCAAGGCAGAATCAGATGGTTACAATTAGTGGGGGAGAAGCTGTTTTGTAATGTATATCATTGACTGTCATCTACAGTATTGTGGTTAGTGTTTTTCTCTTCTTAAAGGCAGTGCTATCAGATTAATATTAGACTTTAAGGATATCCTTTGTAAAAGAAGGTTAAATACATAGAAGTTGGGCATGTAACTTCTCTGGAATGAAAAGTACTCTGAGCAATCTAAATAAGCATGAAAAGGGAACTATAATAATAAAATATTGTATAAATAGTAGTAACATCTGATCCAGCAGTTCTGCTCCATATGGCCCAAATCCCCCTATGATGATATAGTCAGAAAATACCGTCCGAAAATGCAAATTTTAAAGCCACTATGATCAATGTCTTCTGAATGCATAATGCCTTCATAAGTTACAAAATTTTACTCAGTAATTCCTGCAAAGAATGTAATTATTTTCCATCCTATGTATTGAAAACTATCAAATTTCCTAGTTTGAAAACTATCAAATTTGATAATTTGTGGCTGAGTTATAGCATATAGTTCACAAGGACATTCAATTTAAAGCTCATGACTAATGAACCTCATCTCTTGTGTTCCAATGACTTGTTACAGTCATCATTAAGGAGTTGGATTATGTTTGCAATTTTTTTAAAATTTCAAACTTCATTTTTAGTCATGAGTTCTTGTTTGCCAGTTTAAAAAGTTGTCTAAAGTTGGTCACCTGTGCAGTTACTTGGAAACTGTTCAAATTGTCTCCCAATCTTTAGGCACTGGTTTCATCAAGAAGATGGTTTTATAGTCCAGGTGGTTTGAGCTGTGCTTGACTGAAGATAGAAAAGATTAAGCCAATAAAGACAATTTCCTTCTTAGAGTTCCACAGAGTCAAATTCTGCAGTTGTCCTTACATGTTATGTTGTATGTGTTAAAAAAAAAGGTCCAGCTTAGAATTCAAATCAAAGTCTGAGTTTTATGGCTAGTGGTTACAGTTTTCACATGAGGGCCTACCTTAGTATAGAAACGTACAACAGCATGTTCACCAGTAGTATCTTATGCTTACAGAATTACCGACAAATGGGAAAATTGCTGGTAGCATTTCACTTGAATAGAATTTTAAACAAACACTAGGAAGAACTTTCTATGCCTACTCGAGACTGATTTTTAAAAAATTCATCTACAACAGCGAATCTTATATGTACTGCTTCTGAGAGCACTGGCATACGCAAGAAGTGCTGTACAAATACTGGAAAAATGTGTAATTTTTTAAACATAAGTGTCTCAATATTTTTTGGAAGCAAACATTAACAAGAACATTGCAGTGCGAAGTTCTAGATTCAGATAGTACTGTTTAATTACAGAATTTGCTTAGGCAGTGCTGTTTAAAAAGAAGAGCATATTTTTAAGGCAACAACACAATAAAGGACAGACTACCCACAGCATTTTCATTTTATTATACACTGTAGCTAGATGTTTCACCTACAACTAAACTTAGAATGCAAATAGTGATTCAAGGATCAGAATTGCCAGGGAGCTGGGGTAAAGGCTGTCTGTTTGGGTTTTGTTCTTGTGGAGCTAAGGATGGCATTACACTCAGCAAAGAAAGAAAAGGTATAATTAATATAGATCAAGTTAAGATATTTTATCCTACTTCTGATTCTATAAGCCAAAGAGTTAGTTTCTGTGTGACATATAGGGATGGTTTTGTGTCAGTCAGTGAGGAAATGCAAGTGCTTTTAAAAGCCATTGTCAAAAATGTTGCAGATGTTTACACAGTTTTGTTTTTCCAACACACAAGAACAGAGTCATTAGGTGGATCAAAATACTCTTTTCTCAGATTCAATAAATCCTGACCTAGTTAGGTTTCACACAGTTAATCAAAACACCTCTTTCATGCAGTAAAGTAAGTTAAACGAGAAAGTAAAAAAAATCCATCTGGGAGAATAAAGCAGCAAATCTGTACAGCTCCCATTGAAGTGGAAAGTGTGAGAAAGCCAGTGAACTTCAAATCTTATCATTTATTTCATGAAAGTATAACTACAATATACATCTTAATTGTGGGGGCTTTTTAGAGCAAATGTTGTGACATAGATATTTTAAAAAGTGGAGGTATAATGTCTTTTGCAAAAAATACAGTTATACAGCAGACTGTTCTTTGTATAGAAAACTTATCTTCTTCTGTGAATTGCTCTGTAATTTACAGAAAAAAACCACTACAGACTAGAGTAATAGGTTCCTCCTACTCCTAACGTGTTTAATGTAATCCTAAACTTAATGTTGTCCACGTAGGGGTAAGAGCCATAAAAAGACAAACTAAAACAAACAAAAAAAACCCCACCCAACCAACCAACCAAAAAAAAAAGAGAACAAACATGTGAAAATGGAGCAAATATACTAAACCAACAACAAAACAAGAAAAAACTACAGGCCAGTCAGTCTCACCCCTGTGCCTGGCAAGATCATAGGGCAGATTTTCCTGGAAACTCTGCTAAGGGACATGGACAACATGGAGGTGATTGGTGACAGCCAGCAGGCCTTCGCTAGAGGCAAACTATGCCTGGTGACCTTGTAGGACAGAGTTACACCGGGTGGATAAGGGAAGAGTGACTGACATCAGCCACCTGGACTTGCACAAAGCCTTTGATGCTGCCCTGCATGGCAGTCTTGTCTCTAAACTGAAGAAATATGAATCGGATGGATGGGCCCACTAGGTGCATAAGGAATTGGCTGAATGGTCGCACTCAAAAATTTCTATGAAATGGGAAGGTTGCACCCTCAAGGTGGTTATTTTTTTGGCATTATTTCAGGCATACTTGTACTGCTGCTATCACCTAGAAAGATACTGTGTATGCAACAAAACTATTAATTGCTAAGACATTTGTAAAAAAATACTAATGACAACTTCTGCATCAAAAATATGTGGCATTTAATTTGATTTCTGTTTAAAGCACACTAATATAATTGACATAATTCAACCTTGAAGTGTAGACATTGACAGTTAAAAGTAATACTCCTTTTAAGACAAATACTGTTGCTCCTCCATTTTGTGTCATCCTAAAAACAATAAAAAGTCATTGAAATGGTTTTCTGTTGTAGAATTTGCTGCAAAAATGACTATATCAATAATTTTTGAATTAAAAGATGCTCTTTTCCACAATAAAGAAGTATTTTTGTCTCTGATTTTGGTTTTATAAGGAAGAAAACAGCAGAGCCTAGTTCCTTAAACATACATGCCATTTTCCTTGAACTTTTTTTCCAGTGCCTGTCTCCCATCACAGCTGTGATCTCTTCTCCAGGAAAAGCCAGCATTTGCTGAAGTTCGTGTGCGGATGATGCAGGAAGGTGTTCTGATGAGCTAGGCAATACTTACTAGTTGAGTGGCCATCAGCGCCTGCCAAGTGTGTGCCACTGCTTGTTTTGCAGCCTTTTCCACCCTGAAACACAGATTTGGATCTTCCTTTTTTGTGCAGGTACTGTTTTTCACAGAATAAATATAAAGTCAATAATTTCAGAAATCTTTCTCTACTCTCAAATTAACTTGAAATGGTCAATTACTGCAGAAAAGAGCAAAGAGAGAGTCAGATAAAGCCATGCAAGAAGTGCGATCACACAAACTGAATTAATTTAGAAAGCCAGATTGAAAAGCTGACTGCCAAGCTGTATGCTAATGGCATTGTTATTATCTTTCTACACTTTCTTTTTTTTTCAGCTTTGATAGCATTGTATCTTAGTTGATACACAATGAGGAATTAATTTTTAGATAATTTTAATCAACTAGCTTTTATTTTTTTGTACTGTAAACTACTACTGCTTTTTAGACCATCAGTTTTCAGCTTGTAATGACATTTTCCATTGTTGTTGCAGTATTAAGAGCTGAATGCTAGAGGTTAGGATTAAACCCCAGGCACATACATTTTCTTTTTAATTACGGGAAAGTAAAATAATGTTTTAACTGGGTCTTTCCAGGAATTTGATTCAAAAAGTAAAGGTGAAATATATGGCAAGTAGAAACAACAGCTGTGATTCAAACTTTTTTTTGTTAAATTCGCCTTTAATTTTGGAAGCACCAATTATTCCATTGTACCTGAGAAAGCATAAGAAAACACAGCTGTAAGTACCAGTAAATTAAGCTTTGTTGTAAAGCATTGTATTTAAAGACCACTCTGACTCATGGTGATTTCTAGCAAATGTATTGCTAATTCAGTGCAGTAAAGTGGCATGAAGTTTTGAGAGAGGATTAACCCTAGTGCAGCAACCCAAAAAACACAGCAGTGTTAAAAGCAGAATTAAACGTTGTTTTATTGTATTTGATAAAGCAGTTCTCTTCTGTCTGTGCAACACAGAAAGAGACATCCTGTCGCTACAACAGAAAGCAAGGAGAGAGTTTCTAAATGAAAGACAAAACTTTGGAAAACCTTTCTAGTTAATAGTATTTATAAAGATACTGTTGAGGGTGAGCTTTTCTGGGTTCACTTTTATTTATTTTTTCAAATTCTCTGTTGTTCCATATTTCTTTGTGAAATGACTCATCCACTGCTCTCACACACAGAGAAACCTTTCAACCTGCTGAATAGGGTGGGTTATGTATGAAGACTGAGGTGACAGCATGACTGGGGTGACAGTCAGCCACTTTCAGGGTGTAATTCTGCATTGATTTTCTGAGTTCTGTGTTCTCCCTCGCCAGTAGCACTGTATTTGTTCCTTGGTCCAGTGCTGAGATCAACATCCCCAGTGGGAACCGAGTTTAGGAGACAATGGCACTGTGTATATTAAACTCAAAACTTGGGGCTAATATCTACAAACATGCTGGTGTGCTTATAGATGTGTAGACGTGTCTGTAGGGGAGTAGCTATTTCTACAGGAAGACAGGTGGATTGTATGTAGCAGGAAACAAGGTAAGTTTGGATCCTCTGAGTAGTGAATAGGGAAATGAAACTGTGCGCTTTCCTTTGGAAGTAGTTGATCTAATTAGTTCCTATGGTTGTTTGCAAACAAGCAAGAGACTTGATGAACCCAAATGTATTTAGTCCCTCTTTAGCCTTGGATACTTTTTCGAAGTGTGGACTGTTTTGTTTCCCTGTATTTTGCAGCCATTCTCAATGAATAACTGAGGCCTGAGGTGCTAAAATCACGGATGAGTGGATGAGACTGGCCCTCCTAAATTAAATTTCTTTCTGTAGGGTGGGATTATATGTGGACGAGATTTTGCAGTGGAGCTGCCACTTTCAGCAAGGTAGCTTATTAATCAACTCCTCACTGCAGGTGGCTTTGTCTGAGCATTACTGCCAAACCAGCCTCTTACCCTGAGGGAAGACTTGACATGAGCAAGCCACCACTCTGCCAAGCTGCTGTGACAGATATGCTGAATCTGCCACATGCAAACATCTTTTCTGATTTCTTTCTCACTAAGAATAAGTGGATCATACAAAGTAGTAGTCATTGCTTAAAACACACTTGCTGATGTTCTGCATGGCTGGCTATAAACTTTGAGGAAGGAGCTATTCACACTTGTATGGTTGTTATCTAAAAACTGCAAAGTGTCAAGTTGAAGCTGTAGAGACTATATAGGGATCAGCTGTTTGCTACAGCTTTCATCTTGTATCAGCTGGTAAAGGCTTGACATGCCCACGGTAGCTAAGTATAGGGAAGTAATTCATTAAGTTAAAAGCTGTGGTACTTAGCTGCCCATGCAGTTTTGTAATTAACTGAAGAATCCTTCAGCTATCATTCTAATGGTTCTTCCCTTTTCTAATGAAGTGTCCTTTGCTGCCATGCTTTTGCTCTGAAGTTCATCCACATTGAGGTACGATACCCTGGCTAGCACGGCTAGACCCCCAAGAGACTTAAAGTCCCTGGCAGTCTGTCACCTGGCCAACCCAAAGCCAGACCATGAAGAAAAAGATGCTGTCTCATGCTATGCTGCCAGAATAGATCCATGTAAACAGTCAGGATACAGGTCAGGTGACAAAGTGAAGGGATCATTGCTTTTCCTTGCTGCCCTTCCTTTTCTCTGGTTTGGTTCTGAATTTCAATTACTATTCCTTTCCTTGCATCTTACAACGTCCTCACGCTTTCCTCAGCACAGTAACCCTTCAGCCATGTGGAAGTGCTGCTGTGTATGAGAGTTGCTTCTCCTCTTGGGCAGGGTCACCAGTGAGACAAACATCTTGTGTGGGTGGGTACATGATGGGGTGGGGGAAGTATGTCACCCGGCGTTTCGAGTGGAGGTTTCAAGATACTGCCTTCCAATTCAAATGTGACATTAACAATGACACTGCAGTAGAAAACTTTCTGTAGTCAAAAGCAACTTTATTAAAACCAATATTTCTTTTCTGAAAAAAATCCAACCACCAAAACTGAATGAAAAACCAAAATTCCCGATGAAGGTGGCAGAGACCATGAAAAGCATGGAAGTTAAAAACATTCAGCCCAGACAGTCTGGGATGCTGTAGTGTACATTTAGTAAAGTTTATGGACTACATCACATTTCACTGGTATTATTTCAGGGTACACACTGATCTGAAGATAATCATTGCTTTTTCAGATTTCTCAAAAAAAGAGTTACAGCCTAATTTATTCCTCAATTGATTATTGATATAGATGGAAAAAAATAGCTTTGAATGACTGTGTGAAAGACTTTTTGTGGTGAGGTCAGGTTTGTTCTCTAATCACCCTTCAGTTTTTGCAGAGATTTGCCCTAGAGGCTGGCTTGCTCTCCATGCTTGTGTGAATTACCATTTAACACTGATGAGGTGCATCTCTAGTTATTTCCTGAACCGTTTGTTCTTTTGATTTTGGGCTGTTTTAACAGGAAAAAGGGACATGTAAGCTTTTGATTTGAGCTGAATCAAAATACTAATGCTCTAAGCCCAATGTAACCCAATCAGTCGGAATACGGTAAACAACTACAGATAACTGTTGAACATAACTTTGAGTCATTACAAAAGCAATGTGAGGAGGTGATTGATTGGTCACTATTGCCTCCAGAGGCAGTAGCTATGAAACAAATGCTGCACAGAGGCGTGAAGCATAGATGTCGGTGAATATAGAAAATGTGTGTTCCTTCAAGGCCTCTTGTTTTTCTTCTAATACTGTCTAGACATCACCATGTCTGAGCTGACTGAGGTCAGGAAAAAGTTTCTAGACTTCACACTAATGGTGTCTCTTATAATGTTGTTTTTGATGATCCTTTTCAGAAAGATGCTCTAGCCTAATTCTGCTTGTGCAGATGGCTCCCAGCAGTTCTGTAAAGAGTATCTGTCTATGATCTGACCCTTCTGGACAAGTCTCTCCTTGTCACAGGCATTAGCTGATGTAATCACTTCCAGATACTAATTTGTCCCTCTTTTGATTTTCCCTCTAGCCTCTCCTCTGAGGCTTTCCACACAACAGTTTTGCAAGTTTATATAAATGGTTACAAATCCTGGTTACATTCCAACAGTGAAACACTCTTCAACAGAAACAGTATCACAGCCCTTGTAAGAAGTAATTTGTGATTCAGATTTCATAGTTGTACTAGGAAATGCTCTGGATCTTCATGTACTTCATCTTTTTAAGAGTCAGCTTCAAAGCTGTTCTTGAATCAGGACTTTTTTATGAGTAAATATCTGGTGGGAGTTAATGATAAGTTCATTTAAAAACATTTTATTTCTGCTACAGTACTTTGGGAATAGAGTTTCTGTGTTGGCATTAACACTCATAATCAGGAAGACTGAGAACCAGTCTAATCCTTGGCATTTCTTAGGCACGTTTGAGTGATCAAAAGGGATTTGCAGAGATTATGGTTCCTTTATGCCACGCAAATCATGTAAATTAAATGAATTAGGAAACACGGCAACTCAAGTAAGACTAGCAGTGAGTCTGTGGACTTAAGATCCAGATATTTAGAAGGCCATCAGGAGAAGTGCCTGCAGCAAAAACAGTGCTATTATGAGGAGGCACAAGTTTCTGATCACTGATTCAGCCTACTCTGGACTAGACTGTGGTCCCTGTACACCTGTAAGTCAGGACAAGCTAATATTAGTAACTCTTTGCAGCCAGGGACTTAGTCCAGTGGCCCCTGCTTACCAGCAAAGTATGAAATAGATACTGACTTCCAGCCAGACACAAGAAGATATTGTTCGATCCCCAGGGAGGGACCAAGATAATGTCCCTACTCTGTGAGGACCATGTCCTTTCAAGATGCTTAACGGCAACCACTGTGATACAGAACATTTAAACACTCCATAATAATTTAATTTCTAACGCCTATAGAGCTGAAAAAACCCCAGTAATCCAAGTGTTAGTGGCCTTTGATTTGCCATATGAATTAATGAGCTGAGTCATGAATTCAGTTTTGGATCCAAAACCCCTTGAGATTTCAGACCTTTTGATCAGTCTTGATCCCATTCTCAGCACCGTAATTTGTAGCAACCTTGTAATTAATCTATGACTAATTTATTTCTCTACATTTATACCTAATCACAACTTAGATAGTATTTGAATAATAAAAATTAAAGTAATTAACTTGACTTTCAAAGCTTCACATCTCAAAAGATAAAAGACTGGAGGTGCAGGGCTGTATTACAGTAAAAAAATTTGCTGGACGGTAGATTACAGGCCTTGCTACAACAGACATGACTCTGTATGGTCCTTTACATACGTTTTTGCAGGAATATCATGAAACCATTCATGTTTCTCACCTAGAGTACGCCCATCTCCTGGTTTTGGCTGCAATAGAGTTAATTTTCTTCCTAGCAGGTGGTACAGTGCTGCATTTTGAGCTTAGAATGAGAATAATATTGATAACATACTGATGGTTTAGCTGTTCTAATTAGTGCTTACCCTAAATGAAGGACTTTTCAGTTTGCCATTCTGTCAGCAAGCAGGAGCACAAGATTCTGGGAAAGAGCATGGCCACTAGTGCTGACCTAAATAGGGCAAAGAGATATTTTATACCAGAAACAGTAATGCCCAGTATATACATTGGAGACAGTAGGCTGGGAGCTACTGATTGCTTTGGGGGTTGGGCTGGACATCAGTCAGCTGGTGGTGAGCAACTGTAGTATATTGTGGGAAACAGAGGAGTAGAAACTTCCGCAGGCACTAATGAGTTTAATTTACAGCCTTGGAAAGAGCTTGGGTTGATGTAATGATAAAGGTATACAGACCTTAAGCAGAAGAATTATAAACCTATGTTTCTATAGTTATAAGTAAGAAAACGTATTGGGTGATATGATGAAGGGTTTTTAAGTATAGTAATGTGATTTTGTAGTTTAAGTTAAGAATTTAGATGTTATAATAGAAGTATATGTGTGTACGTGAGCTAGCAAGTTATTGGTTGCAGAACAGACACAATGCAGTAAAAAATACCCAAGGTGATAGGTTATAAAGCCAAAACAAAACTTTGTGTTAGTTGCTTATTGGACCAAAAAGTTATAAATTGCCATGTAACTTTGAAACTCGTGACTGTCTTCAGTTATGGCAACTTGTTACTAAATCTGTGGCCTCTGAGACTGATGCCTTGTTTGATTTTTCAAATAATAAATCATGAATAGCCATGATGGTCCCATCTCTTTGGATCAGGCTCTGACAGTATATATCACTTATTTCTCATGGGTTTTATTCCTCTTTCCCTCTCATTCTTTCTCAATATTATTATTAGTATATTATTGTATATATATTATTAATACATTATTGCGTATATATATATTATTAGTCTTTTAGGAGCACTGGTTCAGAGAGATACTCTGGAAAACAGTCCTTAACAACAAAGGCGTCCAGGAAGTCTGGACATACTCTAAGAACGGAACCTTGGGAGTGCAAGATCAGGCCATCCCTATGTGCTAAAAGGCAAGCTATCAGGGAATAAGACCAGACTGGCTGAATATATTTTACAGGAACTCAGGAAAAAAAAGAGGGTTTATGACCTTTGGAAGAAAGGGTGGGCAACTCTGGAAGAGTACAAGGTTGTCTTACCGTCATGTAGAGAGAAACTGAAAAAGGTGAACTCTCAGCTAGAACTCAATCTGGTCACTGCTGTGAAAGATAATAAAAAGTGTTTTTATAAATACTTAAGCAAAAAAGGAGGGCCAAAGAAAATCTCCATCCATTATTGGATGCAGGGAGTACAGTGTCATCATGGAGAAGGAAAAGGCTGAGGTCCTTAATGCCTTCTTTACCTCAGTCTATAATCGTAAGACCAGTGACGCTCAGAGCAATCAGTCCCCTGAGCTGGTAGACAGAGATAGGGACAGGGAGCAGATTGCACTCCCCGGGGTCCTGTAGGAAGTAGTTATTGACCTGCTGAACCATTTAGACACTCATAGGTGTATGGGACCAGATGGGATTCATCCAAGGGTACTGAAGGAGGTGACAGAAGAGCTCACCAAGCTGCTCTCCACCATTTATCATCACTCCTGATAAACCAGGGAGGACCCAGGTGACTGGAGGCTGGCCAACGGTCACATCCACAAGAAGGGTCAGAAAGGGAATCCAGGGAAATACAGGCCTGTCAACCGTCAACCTTGGTGCTGCAGAAGGTTATGGAACGAATCATCTTGAGTGCGATCACATGGCACATATAGGAGAATCAGGGGATCAGGCCTAGCCAACATGTTTGTGAATAGTCCTGGCCTTCCAACCTGATCTCCATTTATGATCAGGTGATCTGCTTAGTAGATGATGGAAAGGCTGTGGGCATGTTTACCTGGACGTTCTCCTGAAGAAACTGGCTGGTCATGGCTTGGAGAGGTGCACCCTTCACTGGGTTAAAAACTGGCAGAATGGCCAGGTCCAGAGTGGTGGTGAACGGCCTTACCTCTGGTTTGTGGCCAGTCACTAGCAGGGTTTTCCAAGGTTCAGCGCTGGGATCAGTCCTGTTTACTATTTGGATGAGAGGATCAAGTGCGCCCTCAGAAAGTTTGCAGGCCACACAGAGCTGGGTGGGAGTGTTGATCTGCTGGAGGGCAGGAAGATTCTGCAGAAAGATCTGGACAGGCTGGATCGATGGGCCAAGGCCAATGGTGTGAGCTTCAACAAGGCCAAGTGCCAGCTCCTGCCCTTGGGTCACAACAACCCCAGGCAGCTCCACAGGCTCAGGCAGAGTGACTGGAAAGCTACTCAGTGGAAAAGGACCTGGGGCTGCTGGTGACAGCAGCTGAACATGAGCCAGGTGTGCCCAGGTGGCCAAGAAGACCAATGGCATTCTGGCCTGGATCAGCAATGGTGTGGCCAGCAGGACCAGCGCAGGGATTGTCCCCCTGTGCTGGGCACCAGTGAGGCCACACCTCGAGTGCTGTGTCCAGTTCTGGGCCCCTCACTGCAAGAAGGACATTGAGGTGCTGGAGCGAGTCCAGAGAAGGGCAACGGAGCTGGAGAGGGGTCTGGAGCACAGGTCCTGAGAGGAGCAGCTGAGGGAGCTGAGTTTTATTATTCTTGAGAACAGGGGGCTCAGGAGAGACCTTATCACTCTCTACACCTGTGTGAGAATGTAGCAATGTGGGGGTGGTCTCCTCTCTCAGGTAACCCATGACACAACAAGACAACATGGCCTCAAGCTATGCCATGGGTGATTCACCACGTACATCAAGAAGAATTTCTTTATGTAAGGGTGACACGATGCGAGTAGACGGGGTGGAAAGAGCGTCGCGTCTGTCCCGATAGTGTCCTTGTCGGAGCAGCTCGTGGGGTGCCGTGCAAACGCACTCGGACGCACTCTGACACACTGTAGTTGGTGAATACTTGCAGCCACTCACACACACACACAGAGCTGAATAGCAGCGTTGCCGGGGACAAAGAGGTGGGAGGGGTCCTTTGTATGGAGTTCTGAGGGGTTTATTGGGGTCCCTGCTCGAAGGGATCCAGGGACAAAGAACACAGAACACCAAGGGGTCCAGCGTTTTATCCGGGGGCGGGCAGAACATCAGAGACCAATCTTCTGAGGGCCAAGGGGTGGAGAGGACTTGGGGTGACAGGACAGTGACCACTGGGGAAGGCAAGGGGTGGAACAAGGGACCCAGGAATGGCAGTGGGGTATCAAGGAAAGGAGAACTATCTAGAACATGGACTTAAAAGGGGTAAAAGGGGGTGGTCTTAGACCTCTGAGCCTGCCCACCAGCAGACCTCCACTGTTTTGGGGCCCTGAGGCTCCCTGGCCAATCCCATGGTGGAATCAACCATGCAGTATTCACGCAAGGGCATAACTCCGCACACAAGATGGAGAAGTGCCAAGCCTTTATTGCGCAGTGAATATTCCCTAAATACCAGCACCTAACAGGATATCACATCATATAAACAGGAAAGATGTTCACCTCAGCGTCCCCCAATCACCTGGGGTAGTGCACAGACATTGCCTATTATGGTAACAGGTAAACAATACCCTATAAGGTCACAAACTACAATTATCACATCTCATAGGTCCAACACTGTCCACAAACCCACAATCCTCTCTCAGCCCATCCCCGGTGACCTGGATGCACTCCCAGGGTCACCCCCAGGTCCAAGAAAGAGGCTCTCTCTCCGGCCCTCGGGGCGTATCTGTCTTCCAGCACATAGCGCACCCCAACAAACCACTGCAACATAAGGGGTTGTCAAGCACTGAAACAGGCTGCTCAGAGAGGTGCTGGAGTCACCATCCCTGCAGGTGTTCAAGAAATGACTGAACACGCACTTAGTGCTGTTGTCTAGTTGACAGGATGGTGATTGATCAAAGGTTGGACTCTAGGTCTTACAGGTGTACTAGTTTGAAAACAGACCAGTGGGAGGCACCAAGTCAGAATAACAATTTATTAGGGAAATTAAAAATAAAGGCAAGAAAAACCCCAGTGGGCTAAACTAACAGAGTCAGAATACAACCTGGCACCCTGTTAATCAGGGTGGCGTGAGCAGTCCGATGAGATGGTGGCTGTAGTCCTCCTGAAGTGATGGATGTGGCTCTGTCGAAGCAGTGGTCCAGTAGAAAGGTCTGCTCCTCCTCAGAAAGTCCAGTGGTGACTATGCAGCTCCTGTCCTCTGGGAATCCAGTGGGAAGGACGCCCGTGGTGTTCAGAGTCCCAGATTATATCCAAGATGGAACGCTTGGTTCCTCCCTCTGGGCGGAGCATCTCACAATGGAATGATGAGTCATGAGGCCAGGTGTTGATGGGCTCATTAACAGAAGATAGTCCGGAGGGAGTTATCTCTGAGTCATGCGGCAGGGCACTGATGGGCCATTAGCAGAAAGATAGTCTGGAGGGAGGAGGCCAGGAAACACCGCCCCACCTGGTTTCAACAGCTCATGAGGATGGTAATAGAATACACTGCAACCCAGGACAACAGGTTTTGAAACCTAAATGATTCTGTGATTCTATGATTATCATTAGTATTATTTTGATACTATTTAATAATTTTCTTATCTTGATCTTATTTTAAGATAAGCCAGGTTTCTGGCTGGATTTAAAACATGAGAGTCCTTTTTGGCTTCCCAGTCTGGAGGAGAATTGAAATAAAAATTAAAGTTTGTGGATTGAGATAAGAACTGTTAAATAAAAGAAAATATAATAGTGATCACAATAAATATAGTTGCAATGAAAAGGAGGGAGAGAGAAGAATAAAACCCAAGACAAAAAAATGCTGTACAATATAAGGTCTCTCCATGTGCTGACCGATGCCCAGCCTGGCCTTCAGCAGGGATCAGCCCTTACCTGCCAACTTCCACAACCTGATACCCTGAGTGTCCTATGCAGCACCATACATGCTAACAACTCTCTCTCCTTTGGACACTAAGGGTGTAATTAACCTGAACCTATACAATACAGCTATTCATCCCCATCACCCGTAGGAGAAAAATGGGTATTCTTTGATATAATTTATTGCATTTTAAAGTAACATCTACTCTAAGATAAAAAATGTGGCAATGGTCTAGAGCAGTAGCTCAAGTTTAAATACCTATATTGGCCAGAGGAATTGAATCTAAGGCCATTAGTATCATTTGTACCTCAAGTGTTTATATTCTGAAGACACAGAGGATAATTTTAAGGAACACAATACTTATCCTTGCCTTAGTGTTATAACTTGCTGTAGTGGGTTTTTAAGCTAAATTATATACATTACTCTTTTGATGTTTTTTTTTTCTCTGTGAGATAAGCATTAGAAGAAACAAGCAAAGCAGGCACACTACTTGACAGAATATAAGAGATTTATCAACAGACTTAGATGGAAAGGCTACAACAGAACAAACTTTCAGAACTCTTTTTCTCCCCCACCTTTTCCTCTCCTAATCAGTATTACAATTCTAGGAAGGGAAAAAGGGGTTTCTCTTTTGCCTTGCCTGGTTTTGCACACTGTCACCATTTTGCAGGTTTGCTTAGAATTAACAATCTCTGCTAGGGTGTAACACATCTCTTTTCCATGAGCCCTCTCCCAGCTCTTTCAACTGCAAGACACAGGCCCTCACATGGGGTTACTACTTGTTTAAGAATGAATCATTTTTTCTTTTTGGCTTGAACATAAGGGTTTTTTTTCTGCCACCAGGCTGTATAAGTTTTTCTTTTTTTGCTTTATACACATAGCTTAGCATTGGTATTCTTTAATTTTTTACAAGCTACTCAAGAAAAAAAATGCTCATCCCCCCACGTACTTTAACATGGATTACAGAGACAAACAGTTTGCAATATTACAGTTCATACCACGGCGAGGAAAGGAGATTTTTAAGCTCCGCGCGGGACCACGCAGCGCCGCCCTTGTAGCTTCGTCTCACGTGATCTCGTTTTCTCTTTCTCTCTGGCTCTGAAAGCCGCCATGTTGTAGGGTGTTATCAGGCTCTAAGGTGGAGAGAGAGCCTTCCCTTGCTCTTCCTGTGCTGCCGGGCGCACTGTGTAGGAAAAGGGTGTCTTCTTCTGTTCGTTGCGAAGTCTGCTGCCTGCACTGACGGCTCCGCCGGCTCCCCCTTCCTCAGGATCTGCGTCAGATGACCTCAGCCCTGTGGCTAGCTATCGCCACTCGCGGCTCAAAGGAATCGCTTTTTTTTCTTTACAGTTTAGAGTCCGTGCTGCAGCGTTAAGAGAAGGGGCAAGAGGCAGAAAGGCAAGAGGCAGGGGCGCCTGTCCCCAGCCCCGCGGGCCGGGCAACGGGGCCCACCCCTCCCCCTCTCCCGTCCTGCAATCAGCCGGAACGAGGGAGAAAACTTCTCTAAACTCCCGCCTTCCACGGGGTTTTTATATGTAGAATTGAGAGAAGCGTGATTGGTCTGAAGAACTGCCTGTCAGTTCAAGTCAAACCACGACACTTGCATTATTTTGATGGAGTCATATATCCAAGAGCATCTGGCATCTGGGAAACAAATCACAGAAAATTGTAGCAAGCTAGAAGAATTCTCCACATATTTTGTCAGTATGTTTGAGATGTTGAGCAGGAAACACAACACAGCTAGGCATAAGCTAACGGATTGCATAGAAGACTGTTCAGAAGAAAGTTAAAACAGTATAAAATTCAGCCAGAGTGAACAGTCAAAAAAGAAATAGAAGAAGAAAGACAGGATATAGCAGGACACAAGAAAGCAAATATGCTCAATGAAGAGTTAAAATGTGCCCATGAGACATCAAAATGGAAATGTGCATTTGAGTTTAGTTGGGTGACACTCAATATGTCAATATAGTAGTTATACAAAGTGGTAGCTCAACTTTCTTAACACAGTAAGTGCTCCAAGAACTGCTGTGACACATAAGTCTTTGATTTAGGCTGGAAAACAGCATTTAAAAAATAAATACATAAAAACATTGTCTCAAAATACAGCACTTAAAATGCATGTCACAAAGCCTTTGACCTAGTAAGAGATTATGCTTAAGCCACTTGTCAGTCAACTTAGCATACTGCAAATGCTGTAACAAAATCAATTTTAAAAAGCTCAGATATTTTTGTCCTTACTGATACCTTCTAAAAATCTTTCCTAATCGAATGTACAAAGAAGTTTCAAATGAAAGTGGAAGAATTATCTTTATGAAATGAATACATATTGAGCAAAATCACTAACAACTTCATGCACATGGCAGTCAGGAGACAGCTTATAAAGACAGATAATACTCTTGATGAACTTCAGTTCCTTTGATGAAAATTTGATTACATTTTTTGCATGGAAATGCTAGATCTGCTTGAGACTCCTAAAGGAGGACAGATATGAGTAGGAGAATTTTTCTTCCCTTCCCCATTTTTTTTTCAGCTGAATTTAATGTATGTGAAAGGACCACACTGTAAAATCAGGTAGCTGAAATCCTTCTTAGCAGAGAGAGAATCACGAAATGGGTAAGTTTGGAAGGGACCACTGGAGGTGAATCTAGGCTAACCTCCCTGCTCAAGCAGGGTCTCCTACAGCACAGGACTTAGGAATGAGTCCAGACACCTTTTGAGGATCTCCAGGGAAGAAAAATCCACAACCTCTCTGAGCACGCTGTTCCTGTGCTCTATCACTCTCACAAGTAAAACTCTTCCTGATGGTCAGGTGGAACTTCCCTGTGTTTCAGTTCATGCCCATGGCCAAACCAAGAAGAACCTGGTCTGTTCTCTGGATATCCTCCTTTCAGATACTTGTGTACACAGATAAGATCCCCTCTCAGTCTATTCTCAAGGCAGAACAGGCCCAGGTCTCTCAGCCTTTCCTTACAAGAGAGATACTCCAGTCTCCTGGTCATCTTCACAGTCCGCTGCTGGATGCACTTGTGAGGACTTAAAGAGCACAATGAACTGTCTCAAAACAGTGTCAAAGAAAAAATTCCCATAAGATAAGCACAGATGACAAACAGGAAGGAGTTAATTCCAAGCCTAAATGGAGGTTTGTTTAACAGTAACATTTACTGTTAAACAAAATCCATACTATTGACTTTGGCACATGGTCTCATTTTACCTGTAATTTAGGCAGAGGCAACTTAATTGGATCCTAACACTGCTCCAGGATCTCCATGTCTTGCTTATCCTGAGGAGCCCTGGACTGGACAGAGCACTCCAGGTGAGGCCTCACCAGGGCTGAGTACAGGGACAGAATCACCTCCCTCCACCTCCTGGCAATGGTCTTCCTAATGCCCCCTAGGATACCATTTTCATACTTGGCTACAAGGCGACACTGCTGGCTCAGGGGTAGATTCTTGTCAATTTCATAGGCAAAGGAAGTGGAGTTTTTCCTGTTGTGATTGTCTAGTCTGCCTTTTGGTGCAGAGTTGGAAACACGTGTCAGGATCTATAGCCACCTATCATTTGGACTTCGTATTAAGACTGGTGCCAAAGATGCCAATTAGTGTGGACAGCAAGCAGGTATCTAGTAGCCAAAAGATGACCTGAGATTATATCTGCTCTGATTGAAAAGAAAAAATAATAATTTAAAAATCTAGGTATAAAAGATTTCAAGTCCTATCAGCAGCTCTTTTCAACAACTTCTCTTTCTGATTTGGGATGGATATAATTCATTATAAGAGATACTGAGTGTGTATGGTTAACCTGGAAATGCCGGGCACCTGAATTGGCACACCAGGTGGCCTGTGTTTATCCTTCTATGTGACCTTCTGTATCTTGGTTCCTAAGTTAGGCCCTGAAATTAGAGAAGTCTGAGACTGGTTACTTTATTTTAGAGGAAATAGCTCGTGTAAATCCACAAAGCACATTCTAGGATATAAATAACTCGGCCTTGCTGTTGCGAGTACAGACTGCATGTACTGCTCATCTAAAGAGCATCATAGGAGATAAAAGTGTTCAGAGGTGTAAAGAGGCAGAAATCTACATCAGTCAGCAGTCTGCCCTTTCCCTTCTTCTTCTTTTTGTTTTTAATAAACCAGGTTATTAATAGTATTACTTTCTTTCCTCCTGACTCTGCAAGTTTATCCCTTTCACTCTGCTCCATTTCCTTCCACCTGCCATGCACGTCTCTGCAGACACTCCACCTCTTTTTATATTTACCCATCTTATGCAGGGAAGTCTGAACGCTGACTTGGTGCAGTATCAAGTTTTTATTTTCACTCTTTCCAATAACATTCAGTGGATGTCATTCTTGGTGCCTCAGGATTCATTTGGCCTTTCAAAGGGGTGCACCTTTACTGAAAGCATTCTGCTCACTGGCCGCATAGCAGGAATGGGAAGGAGCCTATTACAATATCCTTTGACTGAAAAAGGCCTGACTAAATTAATAGCTCCAGCACACCTGTGGCAGTTCCTGCAGAATTTCCAGCCCCATGGGACAGGGCAGTTCATGTAAAGTTCTACATGTCTGACATTCTGCTCTTCCTCAGGGATATTCTGGCCAGCAATGATGCTGATGTTTTTTCCCATTCACAAGCATTGTTAAATTGGATGGTAGCTCTAGCTAGCAGTTGAAGCATATGCTCTGCAGCCTTGCAGACAGGTAACACTGTAGAAAGAAAAAACCATGTTCTCATTTGGGGACAGCAAAGGATTTTCTCCCTATGTTATAAAACAAGAACCATTGAGAATAAAGGCAACATGAAAAGTCTGCCAAAAAGGAGTGTGAACGGCATAAAGGCGTAGCATTTTGAAATAACCACAAAAACTGCTCGCTGTCACACTCAAACTGCTATTGGAAGTTCCTGATGTATGAAAGAGACATGCTTTTCCTTTCAGATAGCTGAGATATCCCAATTCTAAAGATGAGAATATTGTCAAGAAGTGGTACTATGAGGTATGGACAGAGTATTAAAATATCAGAAGCTGTTTATGGAAAGAGGAAAACTCTTGGTGGATGAGTTCACACTTGGGTAGCTGATTGTCTGAACAGAAAATTAACATTTCTGCAGCACCTAGAGATTTAAAGTTCCTTGGAAAGAACAGGTTGTCACCTTCTTTCTCCTGACAGCAAATGCAGAGAGCTCAATACTTAGGTACTGGTGTACAGTGCCTCAGATTAACTTTCATGTTTTCTGCTGAAAAAGAACATGGTGCAGCAGCAGGGTAAAGACCCTGGCTGTGGCCAGGGATTTCTGGTCACAATGGTCATGGTCTATTCTTCACAAGCCAAGGAGTGAAGAGCTGAGTGAGTGCCATTCATGGATATGCAGCCAGCTGGGACCAGTATCCCTCATGTCTCCTCTGTGCTTGTTCCTGATGTAGCAAGGGCAGAGCTTCTACATCTGTGACATGCGTTAATGTACAGCTCACAGAGCTGCTCCAAGAAGACCCTTGGCAGACCAACACAATTTTTGACAAACCAACATGTCCCTTACTCTTTGCCAACAATTCTAGGTGCTAAGTCAAGAAAGTAATAGTGCCTTAGGAAATGAAATGAGATCCAGCTTACAATTTCAATCCTGTACAGTCTTATACATGTGAATCATCCAATGTACATGGAACTAGTTGCATTTTTTGATAATTTTATTATTTGTGTTGAGAAATAAGTGTTTCTTCAGTACACATGCACTGACACGTTACTTAAATGTGTGTGAGGAAACATAGTTATTGAATTCTTCTTCCCAAAACCTTTCAAAAATTATGAGTTTTTCCAAATAATTTGGTTTTTTAAAGTGAATGGGAGAATGGCTGTTTCTCTTTTCCCTCTGCTTTTTTTTAGTGAAAAGCATTTTTTTCTTGAGTATCATAAACTATGAGAATAAGTGAAAATATTTTTCAAGATTTCAATCAAATTTGTTTTATAGACATGAAAGATTAATGAAACTTTTAGAAAGTGAAAAAGTGTTTTCTTCATCTTTAAGGATTTATCTGCTTTCTTGGCGTGCTGGTTTTGGCTGGGGTAGAGTTAATTTTCTTCACAGTGGCTGGTACGAGGCTGTATTTTGGAATTGTGCTGAACACAGAGTTCATAATACAAAGACATTTTTGTTATTGCTGAGCAGGGCTCACACAGAGCCAAGGCCTTTTCTGCTTCTCATACTGCCACGCTGGTGAGGGGACTGGGGCTGCCTGGGAGGCTGAGAGGAGACACAGCCAGGACAGGTGACCCCAGATGACCAAAGGGATATTCCAGACCCTGTGACATCATGCTCAGTGAGGGGAAGAAGGAGGAAGGGAGGACATTTGGAGTGATGGTGTTGGTCTTCCCAAGTCACTGCTATGTGTGATGGGGCCCTGCTGTCCTGGAGATGGCTGAACACCTGCCTCCCCATGGGAAGCAGTGAATTCATTCCTTGTTTCACTTTGCTTGTGTGTGTGTGGCTTTTGCTTTCTTTTTCAAACTGTGTGTATCTCAGCCCAGAGGTTTTCCAGCTTTTACCCTTCTGATTCTTTCCCTGACTCTGTTGTGGGAATGAGAGAGCAGTTGCTTGGAGCTTGGTAGCTGTGGTTAACCCATGACACTTGGATACAAAATTTTGTTAAATATTGTAACAGAGAATAGTAATTTTAATTTTGTAAACAACAATAATGCTTGAAGGAGAGACTTGCACAACTTTTTGGCACCTAGCTTCAGTTCACAGAAAGAATAAAGAAGAAAAATACACTACAAAATACAACAGCTGAGAGACTTCAGGGATGTAAGAACACCAGACAGGCATTACAGGCACAGGTAAGGAAAGAATACCATTGAAACACAAGAAATCAGATTTTGGAACTGCATTGGAATAGGATGGAATCGATATAGCTGTCACAATCCAGCATATATTTTTTTTTCTTCCCTTCACTTACTGAACTCTGTTTACCTTGAGTCAAGAGTGTTTCTCACTTTTGCCCTTCTGGATTTCTGCCTCTGTCCTGCTGGGTTTAGTTGACTGTTAGGTGCAGTATCTGTCTGGGGTCAACTGAGCACAGGAATAAAGTCTGAACTTCTGAGATGAGATGTTATTAATCCCTGTAATTCTCACAGAATTTGAAATTACTGAAATACCTAATCTTGTGTGTAACCTATTGCTTAAAAGCTTCACATTAAAGAAGAGTTCTCAGAAAGAAACCTAAGTACTGCGAGTAACTTGCACTTATTGTGATCCTAAACCAGGAAAACGCAAAAGTGAAAATAAAACACACAGACATTGGTACACAGAAGTAAATAAACTATAGTGGCTCCAGACAGATTGCAGTACTATAACATGTGTTTATAGTACTACAAGCAGTGGCCTAAGGGTAAGACCCCTGCTCTCAGTCTAAGTGATGGGTAGTGGGACAGGTCTATATTGCTGGAAGTTGTAGACAGTGATCCTCATGTAACCTTTGGGCCAGGAAGTTCCTATGGCTTCTGCTAGAATGTGTGGCAGGAGAGGATCGATGTATGTCCTGTTATCTTGAGTCATCCTATTAGAAAATCACTACAGGTCTAAAAGGATGTGTGCATTGACTTGGAATGGTCAATTGTTGTGTCCTTACACTTAGTACAGGCCAATGTGCTCAATAATATGGAGAAAGTGAGTACCAGAAAGGACCAAATAGAGGTCCTGGTAAGAAAGAAACAGTGTCATTACCACAATACAGAGGCTGAGAGATCTGCAGTGCTCAGGAGAGAGAAAAATAAGTTAAAAAAGGATAATATTATACATTGATCACGTACTGTCTCTAGAAAACAGGAGTGGCACGAACAGATCTTAATGATTTGAAATGGCTGATGGATAGCCGCAGAGCTCCTACTGTCTCTTTGGATATCTTGGAAGAGCTGACAACCGACAGGACTTGTACCACTCTTGCCCTGTGGGACTAGGTTTTTCACGTGGATATATTACTTAGAGAGGTAAATGTAACCATGTTTTTACTTCCCAGGTAAAGATTAGGGAAAAAGAGCTGTGAACAATGAGTATTTAATCCTAAATTAAATGGAAAGACAGACACTAGGCTAAAGTTTTTTAATTTCAAAGGAAAACTGAAGAAACTTAGAACATTTACAGCTAGAAATGGAAATGTTTTGCGGAATTTTTATGGAATCTACGAAGAAAAGATTCTAAGTTTACATAAGAGACTACCACAGAAAAGACATTAAGATAAGCACATTGCCTAAAAGGAATGCATTAATGGATTAGACAATAAGAAAACACATGTCAGAAAGTATGGCAGTGGAGTGAGAATTTCATAATCTGTCTCTGTTTAAATCATGTGCTGTAAGCTACCCAGAGACCTAGAGAAGAAAATCTGCCCAAATTTTCTTAAATATTGACCAATGAGTCACAGTTTATTTTTATGCATGATCATCTACCTTTCAAAACTTTTCATATTATTCGTATTATTTTCACCTTTCTTTTATTTTTTTCTTTGTTGGCCTTAATATTCAGTTTTTTCACCACATTATTTCAGAATGATTTTTGTTTTGGTTTGGTTTTTTTTTGGTTTTTTGTTGGCTGTACAATTTTTGTTGTATTCCTCTTTGTTTTTCTTATGTGGCACTTCACTGAGAAAGAAAGAAAGAGTCTCTCTATAAGAGCTCCAGAAATAGGCATTGCAAGGACAAGCTGTGCAATGCATCGAGATATACTTCCTGGACTTTATTGCATTTGGACATTTGGTGTATTGGTACAGAGATAATGTTTGCTAAGGCAATAACATAGCCGACACAACAACAAACCACCCCACATTGTTTACATGATTTTGGAGAACTAACCCATTTTCAAAGGAAAAAATATTTTGTTGTCTAATAATGCCAGATTTCAGGCATATTGTGTTTCAACATTAACATGAAATAGTGCAGAAGACATGCATTAAGCTATGCATTTTATTAAACTACAGATATCGCCCCTTTACACCCAACAAAGAAGGATAAAAATATAGTGATATCTGTTTTGGATGTACCCTGGTTCTGGCCAGGACAGAGTTAACTTGTTGCAGTAGCATGGCTAAGTTGGCGTGGCTAGGAGGTTATTCTATACCACAGCACACCATTGCCAAGGGTTGGGGGTAAGGAACTGTCCCAGGCATCTGAGAAGGAGGGCAGGTGGCGTTTGCTGTTGAGCAAACGTGAAGGAAGGGGGCAAGCCAATGTTCATTGTTGCCCTGGGTCCACGGTGAGCATTTCTCCATGTAAACCACGCTCTCTTTTGTACACTTTTGTTACTAACGTTGTTGCTGTTACTATTCATTTTCTTATCTCATTGCTGTTTCCAGTAAATTGTTCTTATCTCAATCCGTGACCTTCATACTTTGTGCATCCAATTCTCAACTCCATCCCGCTTCAGTGAGAAGCAGAGAGAAAGGGCAAGCAAGACCGAGGCATCTGGTTTAGGACAGTCTTGGTGGAGGCACTGGATTGGGTAGTACCATTCCTAAACCATGACAGGATGACATTAGCACAGCTTTTATAAAGGCTATTTCCCTCAACAAGTAACAGATACAATTAGCAGTAAACCAAAGGGAAAATTGAGCTCTGAACCACTGGAAATATACTAATGTTGTGAAAGGCCTTATCTGACATATAGGGAAAGCCTGTATGTCTGCAGAGCCTGTATATTTGAAGACCAATGTTCAAAGCAAAGATGCTGTCAGTGTCCCTCTGAGAAGGACTCATGGGCAGAGATGGGACTGCATTTGATTGGCACTATAAAATATCCATATCAATGGGGCAGAAAGCTACAGGGCACGGACATAGATTGCAACTGATATAGCAGCCAAATACCAGATAACTGATACATAAGATAACTAAATCAGTTTTGTTATGCCTCAAATGCAGCCACTGGCATCATATGAAGTAACTAATCAGAATGACAGAGACATAATTAGACATAAATTGATCATGGCAAATCTTTCTGCAGACAAATAATATGGGAAAGGTAAAAAAGCAAGCCTCCCCTTATAAGCTTCTCTTCATCTTCCAAGGAGTCAATGGAAAAAAATCCCCAGAGTAACACTTCCTGTGGATGTTTCTTGGGGTGAAAGGCTCTTCAAAAAGCAAAAGCAGGAGGCAAAGTTCTGCATCATGATCATGACTGATGCAGATTTTGGACTGATCCTCAACCTTTTGCAAACTAAGAGACTAACTTAGGCAAAGAGGCTGGCATGACATGGGGAGCATTTGAAAGGCCAAGAGAGACAAGTCCACTCTGTAGGTTTGGCAGGTTTGCAAGCTGTGCTCACAGTAGGGAGTTTCAGATCTTCAGAACTGCCAACAAAACCTTTAGCCTTTGATTGCTACTGTGATGAAAGGTCGCAGCAACACTGAGGCTGATTTTGAGAGGATCTGTATTTTTGATGGAGCTGTAAGAAGTGTACAATGCTATGAACAGCTGCTGCCTGTAGCGATGAGGTTGCTAATATGGCTGCAGTGCAAACCCAGGACAAAGCAACAGGGACACCAGCCATACTCTGGCAGTCACCCTCAGTCTGACATTTGGGGCATTAAACAACAGCAGCAATAATACACAGCTGAAGATCCATGCAGTATTGTGTGGTTTTTTAACTGAAGCACTGGACATTTTCTGGTTTTCTGTGTAAATCTGGTACTTCATTTTGGTTAGGGAAGGCCAGTATCTACCTCATTCCAGAAATACTACGAGTTCAGCTCCTGAATACTTTTAGCCACAGGAGTTTCAAAACTCAGAGTGGATGTCACTCTCTGAATCCAGAGCTCCTGCTGTGCTTTTGAGCTCTGCTCACTCCAATAAAATCTAAAGAGCTGTCTCTACTACAGTAAGTCATGGAGAAGGTTTTTTTACAGCCTTCAACTACACTCTAGTTCAGCTGCTCTGACAGGCAAGGCAATAGACATGCATCTCTCCAGTTTCATGAAATGCAGTGGAACTGTTGGCAACAGCTCTTCAAGTTTTGATATTTCCAGGGTACTTTGGAGTCCCTCGTGCACTAGTACTTCATGGGTGACTGCTTTTCAGCACTTCAAGTTGGCTCTTGATGGGCGGTTTTAAGTAATATTTGAGCTTTATTGTGGTGATGGTCCTCTGACGTCTGCTGCCCTCAGAAACGTGTTCTGCTCTGTCCCACTGTTTCTGTTAAGTGGTCCCTTGGCTTTGTAACACTTTTAAAACCTGAGCCTCAGTGTGCAATGCCTACCTAGAATGTTCATGAGCCCCATGCTCATGCAGTATTTTTATTTTTTCTTTCATTATTAATAATTACTATTTGTGAAGCTCTCGGAGACTTGAAGTGAAAATGTCCTGAATGAAATACCACTACTAGATGATTGTAGGGGAAGGTACTTCTATGAATACACATTTAGTCTTTAGGTAAATTTGATTTACCAGTGCTCCTATTTTACGTTTTTTATTGATTAAAATATGAAGTGAGTAAATGACATGCATGACAACAGATTCATACAAAACCATCTTCTTGGAAAGCAAATATTTGGCTCTTGCAAGTCAGCATTCATGTCAGAAAGGAGGAGAGAAACCTGGATGACTTATACATCTAGCAAGTATGACCTAAATTTCAAATGGTCTTATGTATGTAATAAGCCTAAATTTATCTTGATCATTAGAGAACACAAAACAGTCAAATGATCTATATAAAGAAATTAAATACAGTTTATTTATAGGCTACGAGTAGCTTAATAACGCTTCCATTTAGAAACAAACTATTATAAATGTACACCGTAAAAATTAGAAGCAAATTGATTATTACAGAACTAGAAGTTAAATAGACTCAAATACAAAAGCCCAGTACGTGCTTTCTGCTATTTTCCTGTATTTTTTTAAAGATAAATAAGTAGGAAAATAGCCCCTTTAAGCCTAGCTTATGTTATTTTTAAGAGTGCAGAGCAATTTGGCAAAAGGCTGCAAAACTTCACTATTAAGACTTCCAGCATGGCCAACGTCAACACTTTGAAAATGCTATTCCTTTTAGCTTTTATTTCATGCTTATGGTTTTTCCTCATTCATCCTTCTGTCACAGTGAGGTTGAGCATGAGACTTGCTGTACAGGAATGCCACAAGAGCAGGGAAAGAAGGCAGAACTCTCCCTCACATAGGACAGGGCTGGGACGGCATCTGCTAGATGAGACAGCAGCTTGCAGAACAGGGAAGCCTTCCTGATGCAGCTGGATATAATTTGGAAGAAACGGCAGCTGCACTGCCTCTGTCATCGACTCCTTATTTCCTTCTACGCTGGCTGACCCAGCCTGGATCTTTGGTAGTTGTCAGCCTTTTATGGATACTCAGTTCATCTTGTGGGGTCCTATCTGCGGCACATCTGATGACACCTAAACACAACTGAAAATTAAATGATGGAGATCTGTTCTTTCCATACACAGTGATTAGCACAATGCAAAACTCTCACAAAATAAGGTCTCAGACATCCGCAATTAGTATACCTTAAATTAGTAAAATGTTTTGACCTTAATATGCCCCTTTCTGTCTTCCATGTGTAAAATGAAGGAAGCAATATCACTCACTCTATGTACTTTATGAAACAGTAAAATGACATACAAAGATCATCCTAGAAAACATGTGGTTGCTACTTTTAATACAATTGGGTCCTAAGAAGTAGATTTTTATGACAACTGGTAATGGAGAGTAAAATCTACTAGTATTGTCTGTTGGGAACACTGAATGATATAGGAATCTTATAGAAGAAAATTCTATGATTATACAATACATAATAATAATACTAGACACTATTTTCATAATATCCTTAACTTATAAAATGCATTATTATCAGTGCTGAAGACTTTAGAAATGTATTGGTTTGAAAACAAACCAGTGGGAGATCACAAGTCAGGACCAAAATTAACAGGAAAAAATTAGAAATAAGTGAAATAATATAAGCAAAAGTACTGACAAAGTCAGATACAACCTGACATCCTGTTAGGGTGGTGGTAGCAGTCCAAATGAAGTAGCTCAGCTGAAGCGATGATCCTGTGGAAAGTCTAGTCTCCAGCTGAAGGTCTAGTGGTAGCTCTTGTGCTCTGGTAACCCAGTAGACAGGGCTAAGTTAGGCAGTTCTAAGGGCAGGTTATATCCAGGTGGGAATGCTTGGCTCCTCCCTCCTGGGTGGGGCATCTCACAATAGGATAAGTCCATGAGTCATGTGGTGGTTTCTTGATGGCCCATTGTCTGTTATCAGGGGTGGGTCATTAGCAGGCAATAACAGCTAATGGCCCACAGCTGGTGGTAACAGAATACTTAAATACATCTATATTGTAACCTAGGACATTATCCACCCCTTATTCTATTACCATCTACATCATTGCCTAATTTTCACTCGCAGTTCTCACTTAAGATTAGGTCTCCTTGTGGTACACAATGGGTTTCCCCACCTGCCTGCATCACCCACCAAGTGTAACCAGGTCCTTGGACAAAGACAGCCCCACGGATGGGTTTGTTTTTGCCTGAGGTGGGACTAATCCAAACAGTCTTTCCTAAAATACCTCTCATGTGTACCACAGGGACTTTATCTCTGTCCACTGTGTGCAAAGGTTCGGACTGGGCAGGACCTGCTCAATTGATGGAGCCTCTTGTGTTGACCATCCAGGTGGCCTCTGCTAAATTCAGTTCCCAATTTTTGAAGGTTCCCTTGCCAAGTGCCTTCAAAGTTGTCTTAAGTAATCCATAGCACCATTCAACTTTCCCGGCAGCTGGTGCATGATAGCGGATATGGTATATCCATTCAATTCCGTGTTCTCTAGCCCAGGTGCTTATGAGGCCGTTCTTGAAATGGGTTCCATTGTCAGATTCAATTCTCTCAGGGGTGCCATGTCTCCACAGGACTCACTTTTCCAGACCCAAGATAGTGTTCCAGGCAGTAGCATGAGGCACAGGGTAGGTCTCTAACCATCCCGTGGTTGCTTCCACCATGGTCAACACGTAGCATTTTCCTTGGCGGGTTTGGGGAAGGGTGATGTAGTCCACTTGCCATGCTTCCCCATACCTATACTTTGTCCATCGTCCACCGTACCACAGAGGCTTCACCCGCTTGGCCTGTTTGATTGCAGCACAGGTCTCTCAGCTGTGGATGACCTGTGAGATGTTGTCCATGGTTAAGTCCACCCCTCGGTCACGAGCATCTCTCTGTATGTTGCATCTCTCCCTTGATGACCAGAGGCAACATGGGCCCAACGAGCTAGAAATAATTCTCCTTCGTGCTGCCAGTCCAGATCCACCTGTGACACTTTCACCTTGGCAGCTTGGTCCACCTGCTCATTGTTGTGATGCTCTTCATTAGCCTGACTCTTAGGTACCTGTGCATCCACGTGTCGAACTTTCACAGTCAGCTTTTCTACCCGGGCGGCGATGTCCTGCCAAATCTCAGCAGCCCAGACGGGTTTTCCTCTGCGCTGCCAGTTGGCCTTTCTCCAGCGATCTAACCATGCCCACAGCGCATTGGCTACCATCCAGGAGTCAGTGTAGAGATAGAGCCTTGGCCATTTCTCTCATTTGGCAATATCCAAAGCCAGCTGGACAGCTTTAAGCTCTGCAACCTGACTCGATCCACCTTGTCCCTCGGTAGCCTTCGCAACTCGTCGTGTGGGGCTCCATACTGCAGCTTTCCATATCCGATCTGCGCCTACAATTTGGCAGGAACCATCGACGAAGAGGCCGTAACGTCTTTCACTCTCCGGCAGCTTGTTATATGGGGGTGCTTCCTCGGCACATATTACTAGCTCCTCTGCTTCTTCTTCTTTGCTTCTCTGCTTCTTTAAAAGTCTCACCTTCAGGCCAGTTTGTTACAATTTCCAGAATCCCAGGGCGATTCGGGTTTCCAATACGGGCGCGCTGTGTGATGAGAGCAATCCATTTGCTCCGTGTGGCATCAGTGGCATGGTGGGTAGAGGGAACCTCTCCCTTGAACATCCACCCCAGCACTGGTAGTCGGCGTGCCAGGAGAAGTTGTGCTTCTATGCTGATCACCTCTGAGGCGGCTTGGACTCCTTCGTAAGCTGTCAAGATTTCCTTCTCAGTGGGAGTGTAGTTGGCTTCGGACCCTCTGCAACTTCGGCTCCAGAATCTTAGTGGTCGACCCCGAGTCTCGCCAGGCACCTTCTGCCAAAGGCTCCAGGACAGGCCATGGCTCTCGGCTGCAGAGTAAAGCACATTCTTTACTTCTGGTCCTGTCCTGACTGGGCCAAGGGCTACCGCATGAGCGACCTCCTGTTTGATCTGGGCAAAAGCTTGCTGCTGTTCGGGGCCCCAGTGGAAATCATTCTTCTTGCGGGTTACGAGGCGGAGAGGACTCATGATCTGGCTGTACTCAGGGATGTGCATTCTCCAAAAGCCTATGGCGCCTAGGAAAGCTTGCGTCTCCTTTTTGCTGGTCGATGCAGACATCACGGTGATCTTATTGATGACCTCAGTAGGAACATGACGCCGTCTGTCTTGCCACTTCACTCCCAGGAACTGGATCTCTCGGGCAGGTCCCTTGACTTTGCTCTTCTTGATGGCAAAGCCAGTGTCCAGGAGACTTTGGATGATTTTCTCTCCTTCCTCAAATATCTCCGTTGCCGTGTTCCCCCACACAATGATGTCATCAATATACTGCAAATGTTCTGGAGCCTCACGCTTTTCCAGTGCAGTCTGGATCAGTCCATGGCAGATGGTGGGACTGTGCTTCCACCCCTGGGGCAGTCGGTTCCATGTGTACTGCACGCCCCTCCAGGTGAAAGCAAATTGAGGCCTGCATTCTGCTGCCAGAGGAATGGAGAAAAAGGCATTGGCAATGTCGATGGTCGCATACCACTTTGCTGCCTTGGATTCCAGCTTGTACTGAAGTTCCAGCGTGTCTGGTATGGCAGCACTCAGTGGTGGTGTGACTTCATTCAGGCCACGGTAATCCATCGTCAGTCTCCATTCTCCACTGGACTTACGCACTGGCCATATAGGGCTGTTAAAGTGTGAGTGGGCCTTGCTGACCACCCCCTGGCTCTCCAGGTCCCGAATCATCTTATGGATGGGGGCCACAGAGTCTCTGTCAGTGCGGTATTGCCAGTGGTGCACTGTTGCTATAGCAATTGGTACCCGTTGCTCTTCAATTCTCAGTAGTCCTACAGCAGACGGGTTGTCTGAGAGACAGGCAGGGTATTCAGTTGTCTTATGTCTTCTGTCTCTACGGCTGCTATCCCAAAAGCCCAGCGATGTCCCTTTGGGTCTTTGAAATATCCACTCCTGAGACAGTCTATGCTGAGGATGCATGGGGTGTCTGGACCAGTCACAATGGGGTGTTTCTGCCACTTGTTTCCAGTTAGACTCACTTCAGCTTCCAGTACAGTCAGCTGCTGGGATCCTCCTGTCACCCCAGAAATAGAAATGGATTCAGTCCCCACATACCTAGATGGCATCAGAGTGCATTGAGTGCCGGTATCAACCAAAGCCGTATATCTTTGTGGGTCAGACGTGCCAGGCCATCGGATCGACACAGTCCAATAGATCCGGTTATCCCTTTCCTCTACCTGGCTAGAGGCAGGGCCCCTCTAATCCTAGTTTTGGTACACTATGCTCTCCTCCTGTAAATGTGTTCCTGCGGTCTCTTCAAGAGGATCAGTCATATTATCGTTTCCATACCATCTGGGGTTCTGTCCACAAGAGACTGGAGTAGTGTTGAACCTAGATGAGCCTCCTGAAGTGGATGTTTCTCTTTTCAATTCGCGTACCCGGGCTGCTAAGGAGGAGGTGGGTTTCCTATCCCACTTTCTCATGTCTTCCCCATGCTCCTGTAGGAAAAACCAGAGGTTACGTCACGGAGTTTGTCTTCTTTCCCTGGCTGGGGGACATCTTCTCCTGATGGCATAGACTCTTGTTGGTTTCGGTGAGGCATGGTAAATTCCTTCTTTGAGCTCTTTCCTTAGTTTCTGGTGGCCCTCTTCAACCAAGCTCCGGACTTGCTCGGCCAGGTTTGTTTCCACCGATGAGACATGGGTGCGTAGTGGGGCAGTGATGGTGTCCTCGTAAATTCTCAGTTTGTTGGCTAACACGCCCACCTTGTCCTCTCCTTCTCTCCACTGCAGTGTTGCCAGATAACGAGAGTGTATCTCTGGTCTGAGCAGTGCGAATCTTAGCCACATTTGTGAAGTGCACTGGACATTATCTGGGCTCTTAGGGAATCTCTCGTTTTCCGAGAAAATGATCTCTAGCACGGCCAATTCCCTCAGGCATCGGATACCTTGTTCTATCGTGCTCCATTTTCTTTGGTGCATCTGGAGGTCTTCTTTACAGCGGTATCTATCCCGTACACCGGTCAGCAATCGCTGCCAGAGGCTGAGAGTTTCCTGGGTTCTCCCAATCCCCCAGTCAATGACCACATCCTGAGACAGGGATCCCAGCTGCCTGGCCTCACTTCCGTCCAGAATAGTGTCGTTAGCTGCGGTGTCCCAGATGCGGAGTAGCCAGGTCAGGATGGACTCGTTCGCCTGCCGGGTGAATTCCCTCCATAGGTCCCGCAGCTCCCCCAGGGACCGAGAGCGAGTGATGATCTCCAGCTCTGTCTCTTCTGCTGGGTGCGATGGTCCTGCTGCATCCTCATCAGTCACTATGCGGACTGACTTGCTCTTTGATTTCCTTTTCTGGACGGAGGCAACTGCTACTGGCTTTGGCTGTTCTGGTTCGATGATGTTCTGCGCTGAGATGCCGACTGCTCTTTTGCTTCTTTTCCTCCTGATGGGACTTGCTTTTTAACTCCTCCTCTTCAAGAAGACACTGTACCACACCAGGTATTGTTCTGTTTCTCAGCATGACGTACACAGTGCTGGTCATAGAGAAAAAAGAAAACAGAACTGACAGGAAGATTATGCCATCCTTAACATCCAGTGAGAACTTAATATTGTCAAAAACAGTTGTGCCTGGCCTGAAAGGCTGGAAGAAACCGCTCTCTCCTCCTACCCCCAGGGGCTGGGTACGATTGCTGAGGAGGTCCCAGACGTAGCAGCTGAGATTAGGCCAGGCAGACAAAATTGAGTATATATTCCGAATGGCATTCATTGCCTCACAGGTTATCATGCAATAGGCATAGTAAACTAATAAAGCAATTCTCATGCCGTTCCCTGGTCGCAACAGGAGCAACACAACAGGCAGATAGTTTCCCATTTGCGGAAAAATATAGAGAGCAAGATACAGTACCCACATAGACAGGCTGAGCATCATGGTGATTAGAGTTCTGTAATAATAAGTTATATTTCTGATTTTACCTCAGGTTGAGCCGCACGTTGGGCACCAAAACATGTATTGGTTTGAAAAAAAACCAGTGGGAGATCACAAGTCAGGATTAAAATTAATAGGAAAAAATTAGAAATAAGTGAAATAATATAAGCAAAAGTACTGACAAAGTCAGATACAACCTGACATCCTGTTAGGGTGGTAGTAGCAGCCCAAATGAAGCAGTTCAGCTGAAGCGATGATCCTGTGGAAGGTCTAGTCTCCAGCTGAAGGTCTAGTGGTAGCTCTTGTGCTCTGGTAACCCAGTAGACAGGGCTAAGTTAGGCAGTTCTAAGGGCGGGTTATATCCAGGTGGGAATGCTTGGCTCCTCCCTCCTGGGTGGAGCATCTCACAATAGGATGAGGTAAGTCATGTGGTGGTTTCTTGATGGCCCATTGTCTGTTATCAGGGGTGGGTCATTAGCAGGCAATAACAGCTAATGGCCCACAGCTGGTGGTAATAGAATACTTAAATACATCTATATTGTAACCTAGGACAAGAAATAATTCTAATCTATATGAATGCACTGAGTGTTGAAATAGATCTACTTTTGTTCATTGGAGGTATGTGTTTTGTTACTCTCCTCGAGCTCTACTCGGATCGCACAAAATTAACTTCAAAATTTTTCTTATCAGTGGAAGAATTCTTCAACTAGAGCAGTCAGAATCACCAGAACTACATACAACTGGTGGTGAAATAAGACAAACCCAGGATAATTGTACTGCTTTTAATAAAATTAGACTATTTTATAATTCATAATAACATCATAGTTATTGTTTCTAGTATGCTGATATATCCAGTTATAGAAGCATGTATTTAAGCTGATGTTTCGATGGCATCAGTATTGTGACAAACCTTCAGCAGATACTAAATGGCTAAAGCTAATGGAAGAGTAAAATCCATGTGCAATATCAAATTTCTTCCTGCCGCAAGAATCGAACTTAATGTCTTCACTTCATTGGAATTTTTTTTACTGTGAGAAAATATCAACTTCTATTTGATTCTCTTCTTCTAGTTAGAGCAAATATTAGATATCAATTTTGACTCACATCTCAAGCTATCTGTTAAAATCTCACTTTTATCCCTAAGTTTATTTGAAAAATATAAATCTGAATTAAAAATAAGGCTCTTAGATTTAATGACCTACAAGTCGTCTGAAATCCTGTTACTTTTGCAATTATTCTTTTAGACAAAAATAAAACCCTGTTGTTTGCTAGATATTCCTACTGCTGAATAAGAAAAAAATATTATCATTTTCAGCATTTACTTTTAGGCATGTAATCAGTTTTACCCAGAGTTAGGAAAAAGTGAAACGGCTTTCTGTAGGTACACTGTAAACAATATAAGTATGTGTTAACTTAGCAAGACAAGACCCCTAAAATACTCAAAGTCAAACATTTTTATTTTGAAAGGCCATCAAACCCCAAGCTGCTTCTTTACCATATCTCTAACTATAAGTACAGGCTGTCACTTCAGCCTCGACGGGGTTGGGTTCAAAATCTGAAGTAAAAGAATCATAGAATGTTAAGGAGTTGGAATGGACCTTAAAGATCATCTAGTTCCAGCACCCCCTGCCATGGGCAGGGACACCTTCCACTCAACCAGGCTGCTCAAAGCCCCATCCAACCTGGCTTTGAACATTGCCAGGGTTGGGGCATCCACTGGGCAACCTGTGTCAGTGTCTCACCATCCTCACAGTAAAGAATTTCTTCCTAATACCTAACCTAAATTTCCCCTCCTGTAGTTTGTCCCATTACTCCTTGTTCTAGCACTGCAGTTCCTGGTGAAGAGCCCCTCTCTGGCTTCCCTGTAGGCCCCTTTCAGATACTGCAAGGCTGTTGTGAGGTCCCCATGCAATCTCCTCTTCTCCAGGCTGAACAGACCCAACTTTCCCAGTCTGTCTTCAAAGGGAAGGTGTGTCAGTCCTCTCAACAGCTTAATGGACTCCACTGGACTCACTGACAGTTCCTTGTCCTTCCTATGTTGGGGACTCCAGACCTGGATGCAGCACTCCAGCTAGGGTCTCATCAAAGCACTGTGGAGGGGCAGAATCACCTCCTGCTGGCCACATTGCTTTGGATGCAGCCCAGGATTTCTGGGCTGTGAGCACACACCGCTGGCTAATGCTGAATTTTCCATGAACTATCACCCCCAAGTCTTTCACCGCAGGGCTGCTCTCAATCACTTCTCTGCTCATGCTGTTGGCGTGTCTGGGATTGCCATGACCCAGGTGTAGGACCTTGCACTTGGCTTTGTTGACCTCCGTGAGGTTTGCACTGGCCCAGCTCTCAAGCCTGTCCAGGTCCCTCTGGATGCCATCCTTTCCCTCCAGGGTGTCGACTGCCCCACAAAGCCTGGTGTCATAAGCAAACCTGCTGAGTCAATATATGACATCTCAATATTCAGAACTGCTTTCAGCTGGTCATAAATTTATTCTAATATTGCATTTCCTGTTATAATTCAAACTGCCAAATCCTTAAAAAAAATTATTTTTATGAGACAGATTTGTTAATATGAACATCTCCAGACAAATATTAAGCCCTGAAAATAAATCTTCATCTAACTGCCAAACAAGTCTCATTCTATATTCTCTCTTTAGTGGCTGATTATTTTCCTGCACATAATAAAGAAGCCATTAATGTATAATGAAAGAGACAGCTTCATTATTTTCTCTTTGAAAATTTTTCTCTTTGAAAAATACATACTTAACCATATGGGGCCTTTTGTACACAAGGATTTTTTCTTGCTAACAAGTTCGGTGTCAGTGGTATGATTACTTAGCCATCATACCACTTACAGTTGAGAAATACCCTCTTGAACAGCAATAAGAAGGTCAAAGTCAAAGCCGTTTTTTTGTCTCCTTCAAAACCAGATATCCCATGAGAACTCTGCTCCTGGCAGCAACTGGCCATATTGATTGTGTGTGTTATTAAAAAGGCTCTTTTGTTTATGGCATGAAGCAAACTGACTGCTATAATAAAGCAATGTAGTCTTACTCAAAATGATGCTCAGCTACGGCAGAACTCTCTCCAGGTAACAGCTGAAGAATACAAAACTTCGCATATATCTTAGATGGCAAATGCATCTGGAAGGAAGCACACTGCTTCTCTGAATTGCTTGTAAACATGCCAGATGCTGCACTCAAAGCTACAGCTAATGCTGAGTCAAAGACAGGAACGAAAAAGCAACACTTTTGCAAATCTCTTTGTGCTGACCGTCTCTCCTCATGAGAAAAACACGACTCCTATCATTTTTCATTGTATTATGCAGCTAAGTTCCACCACTGTAGTGACATGTCTGTCACATCTCACGTCCTCTGTGTGGTCATGCAGGTTACCTTGTGGTGTGTACCCTCTCTCTCAAGCAGGGAGGTGCTTGTCCCAATAGCAGAGACTTCGGGCTGCACTGGTGGAGCATGGCACATTTCCTCTCTAGCTTGCTCAAGTCTTTTCAATCTGTCATGTATTGAGAGCACCATCAATCAGAAAACCACTGTGTGTGTCTATGTTTTGGAAATCTGATCCTTATGCTGCTGATCACACATTTCTTAACAAACTCAAAGCCTTGCAAAATCAAAACAAAAGACAAGGAAATAGTCTTTTCTCTTAGGCAGGGGAAAGCTGTCTTACATGGATGTATTCAGTTCATCCTACAGTTACTCCTTTTCCCTGCATCATCCCTCTCCATACTGTTTGCTTAGGCATCCTTTTTTGGAGCAGCAAGTTGTCATTTACTGTTTTCCTGTTCCTGGCCAGTTCAGGGTTAATTTTTTGCGGTATCTGGAAGGGGACATGCCTAGACATGGAGGTTATTCTACACCACGTCATGCCATTGCTGGGGCTGGAGTAAAGGGACTCTCTTCCAGGGAGAAGGGGTTCCTTCTGGTTGAGAAAACGTCACATAGGAAGCCATTTAGTACTGTCTATTATTGTCTATTTTCTGTGTGAATCACCTCTTTTCTTATATCCTCTGTCATTAGTATGTTACTGTTACTGTTTGTTTTCTTATGTAGTTGCTGTTTCCAGTAAAGTGTTCTTATCTCAACCCGTGATCCCTCTTCAGTGACCCCAATTTTCCTCTCCAGCCTGCTGTAGTGGGGAGGGAAAGGGAAAATCGGGGGAGTGAGAGAGAGTAGCCATGTGGTTTGGAGAGTCTCTGAGGTGGCACTGAAATGGTGAATATTGTTCCTAAACAGTGACAACTATATATGTGAATGCTAATGATAATGTATGGGCTTTACAACAAGTTTAGACAAAGGAGTATTCTATTTAAAATCTACAATTGCCTCATGCAGGCTCACTTTCTAACCTCTGTGTTCTGTCTTTTTGCTCTTGAAACCTTACATGTACTATACATTTAACAAGGTGTTTTACTGCTCAATATAGTCCATATTTAATTTGGTTTTGTTGTATTTTTTCATTATATTTTCACTTGAGGTGCATCAAGGCCAAGTGCTGGGTTCTGTACTTTGGTCACAGCAACCTCAGGCAGCATAAAGGCTTGGGAAAAAGTGATTGGATAATGGCCCAGTAGAAAATGATCTGGGGGCGATGGTGACAGTAGCTGAACATGAGCCAGTATGTGCCCAGAGTTGTGGGTTGACCCAGGCTGGATGCCAGGCACCCACAAAAGCCACTCACTCAGTCCCCTCTGCAACTGAAGAGTGCAGAGAAAATTTAACAAAGGGTTCATGGGTTGAGATAAGGACCTAAAGAGACCACTCATCAAATACCATCAAGGGCAAAACAGGCTCAAGTTAGAGGCATGAAGTGAATTTACTATTAACAAAATCAGAGCAGGATAATGTCTCCCATGGGAGACAATTCTCCATGAACTTCTCCAATGCAAATCCACCTCATGAGCAACAGCTCTCCATGAACTGCTGCAACATGAGTCCATCCCACAGGCAGCAGTCCTCCCCAAACTGCGGCAGTGTGGGTCACTCTTCCACGGGGTGCAGTCCTTCAAGGCTGCTCCAGCATGGCAGCCTCTCTCCACAGCTCTCCCACAGGTTGGCAGCCTCCTCTCAGGCATCCACCTGCTCCAGTGTAGGACTCCTCCACAGGCTGCAGGTGGGTCTCTGCAGATGGAGCTGGGCTCCATGGGCTGCAAGGGCACAGCTGCTTCACCATGGTCTTCGCCACGGGCTGTAAAGGAATCCTGGCTCCAGTGCCTGAAGCACCTCCTCCCCCTCCTTCTCCACAGACCTTGGTGTCTGCAGAGTTGTTCTCACATGATCTCACTCTGCTCTTCTTTTGCTGGAATTAAAACTACACTACAACTTTTGTTTTGATTTCTTCTTAAATATGTTATCAAAGAGGCATTACCATCATTTCTAATTGGCTCAGCCTTGGCCAGCAGCACATCCATCTTTGAAGCCACCAAGGATTGGCCCTGCCTGACATGGTGGAAGCTTCGAGCAGCTTCTCACAGAAGCCACCTCTGTGGCCCCATTGCTACCAAAAACCAGAATAGCCCAGGTACCCAAGAAAGCCATGACATCCTGGCCTGGATCAGCAATGGTGTGGCCAGCAGGACCAGGGCAGGGATTGTCACCCTGTACTCAGCACTGGTGAGGCCACACCTCGAGTGCTGTGTCCAGTTCTGGGCCCCTCACTGCAAGAAAGACATTGAGGTGCTGGAGCAGGTCAAGAGAACAAAGCTGGGGAAGGGTCTGCAGCACAAGTCCTGTGAGGAGCAGTTGAGGGAGCTGGGGGTGTTTATCCTGGAGAAAAGGAGGCTCATAAGGGACCTCATGACTCCCTACAACTGCCTGAAAGGAGGCTGTAGCCAGATGGGGGTCAGTCTCTTCTCCCAGGCAACCAGTGAGAGGATGAGAGGACATGGCCTCAAAGCTGTGTCAGGGGAGGCTTAGGCTGGGCATCAGGAAAAATTTCTTTATGTAAAGGATTGTCAAGCATTGGAATGGGCTTCCCAGGGAGGGTGTGGAGACACCATCCTTAGAGGTGTTCACAAATTACCGGATGTGGAACATACTGCCATCATCTAATTGACAGGGTGATGATCGGTCAAAGGTTGTTCTCATCATCTTGGAGGTTTTTTCCCAACTGATATAATTCCATGATTCTGTTTATAGCATCTTTTTCAGATATCTTTTATTTCTTGGGTTGGGGCAGTGGAGTCTAATCCTCTTCAGTATACATTATGAATACTCATATGAAACAAATTTATTTTTTTCTACAACATATCAACTAGCAACAAATTGCCGAGATCGCATGTGGCATGTGGAAGTGATTTTATTTATAAATCAAAAGAGTTTTATAAGAAGGCACTGGTTCACCAGGTTGAGTTTTTCTCTAAAGCATCAGGTTTTGCACACTTTTCATTCCGCAAAAATCCCTTTAGGAAAGATAAATTTCTATTTTCTCCTACAATACCTTTTTTTTTTTTTTTTTTACAAAATTGCAGGAATTCGTTCTTCTATTTTCTACAGAGATGAGCAAATAGCACAAGTACATAAATATCACTTCTTGGGAAAGCAAGCTTCTAAAAGAGTCAGTGTTCTAGTTTTTAATTGACTTTGTTCTGAAATTTAAACAGCATATGTCATATGTCATTTCCATAAATATTCGGAAAATAGAAAGCTTCAAACACTTCAATTTTTTTTGAGATAACTTGCTAGAGCATTTTTAAGGTGTTGATTGTCCTCACGTAATTCTGAAAGACAATGAAATCATAAGTCTCAAATCATCTTGGACTGGCACAATTTTTTCTCACCACCAAGAATTTCTGTTCTTCGCTAATTCTTATACTGGCTTTAATACCAGCTTTTAAAATTGTTTCTGTTCTCAGATTATATGATCTGAAATTGTATATTGTACAAGAATTTGGTCACTTAACAGAGTTTTCTTCTTGTTGTTTAATTGATTGTCATAAATTTAGATCTGGATGCCTGGTAATGGAGTTTCCCTCATCCTAGCCAAATACAAATGACTCTTCAAATGTCAGAGCTCACAGGACAGAACCTCCCTTCAAATGACATATTGGATTGATTCTTCTTTTGATGAGGAACATTCAACTGTTTGTTGCTATTATGCAGCAGAAGATTACAACTTTTTCTTTTTGTTTCAGTTATTGCTGTGGTATCGTGATTTTGTCATTTTAAGACCCTGAGACCCTGAGGTCATCAAGCTGACCAGAATTCCAACAGAATGCCTATGGCTTTTGGTCTTTCTGTAATTACTTTAATCAGCAATTCTAAATTATAATTTTTACTGATTTTTATCCTTCGGGTATTGCTGCTTTCTTTCTAGAATGAAATTAGATTATATGTTGAGACTGGAACTCTCTTTACCTTGTTATTTGTGCCAAGGTATCATTCCCTCTGTCCTAGGAGGCATGTACTACTGGATTGTTATTAGTATGTTTGGTTTTTTTTCACGAGTCACATTTACTGGACTTTATTTCAAAAAATACATCAGGTTGCTAGTTAGTTTGGTAATTTTTACAGCAGCCAATTTCTGTTCTGAGTGAAAAAACCCCCCAATCTTAACGTTATCCAGAAATTTTATAAACTTGTTTCACTGTAACGAGCATTTATGGATACTAGTTTTAATGAAGCTTCTCCCAGCCTTGCAATTGTGTGATCCGTTTTCTCCTATTACAAAGCAACCCATAATAAAGATAGTTTTTATTACTCATTCCAAGCAGCAGTGAGAAATAATTTCCAAAATACTTGATACAGTTTAACCATTGGCAGCAGAAGAGAAGGAGGGAGGTAATGTTCATAAAAGCTGTTTTAAGGTGTGCTGGTTTTGGCTGGGGTAGAGTTAAAATTCTTCACAGTGGCTGGTATGGGGCTGTGTTTGGGATTTGTGCTGAACACAGGGTTGATAATAGAGATATATTTTTTTTGTTGCTGAGCAGAGCTTACATAGAGCCAAGGCCTTCTCTGCTTCTCGTACTGCCATGCTGGCAGAGGAGATGGGAGTGCCTGGGAGTTTAGGAGGAGACATAGCCAAGACAGGTGATCCCAACAGACCAAAGGGATATTCCAGACCATGTGACATCATGCCCAGTGTATAAAGTGGGGGGAAGAACGAGGAAGGGGGGAGACATTTGGAGTGATGGAGTTTGTCTTCCCAAGTCACTGTTACACGTGATGGGGCCCTGGAGATGGCTGAACACCTGCTGGCCCACGGGAAGCAGTGAATTCATTCCTTGTTTTGCTTTGTTTATGTGTGTGTCTTTTGCTTTCCCTATTAAATTGTGTGTATCTCAGCCTGCAAGTTTTCCAGCTTTTACCCTTCTGATTCTCTCCGAGATCCTACTGATGGGGCAGTGAGCAAGCAGCTGTGGGGGACTTGGTGGCTGGCTGGGGTTAAACATAACACAAGGTCTTAAGGTAACATTCAGAGATATGTATGTACAGTGCAACCAAAAATTGTCATAAAAATGCTCTGAAAGTGGCAGTAATTTGAGCTCTCTTGGATCTATGAGAATTTTGGCAGCTCAGAACTCGTGATGGTTTCATCAGATTTCAGCAGCTGAGGGGATTTCACCAGGCTGGTCTCAAATCAGTGGCAAGCATTTATGTCTGTGTTGTAAAGAACTTGCAAGGAATTGAGCCACAATGATGCTCAATATTGCTGTTGTTTCCTCTTTCTATTTTAAATAGGACAAACCCCACAGGCAAGAAATATTTGAGCACAGACACCACCCACCCTATGCTTTAAAAAGCTAAATGGAAGATGCTACTATTAAAGATCCCAGAAGCTGACAGTACGTGTGGGGATGGCTGTGCCCTAGAGAAGCCCTAGTGATAAATTACTCCCTGAAATATATCTTGTGCTGTTTCAAAGCACTTTGGGATCCTTTATGATCAGTTTTATTAAATAAGGGTGAACATACCTCTGAGGTTTATGTCAGAATTCCTGGCAGTGCTCCAGCTTACAGTGCTGCTGGCAGACATCACCTCAGTCCTCTTCTGCTGACAACAGAAAAATCCAGCCACTAAAAGCATGTCAGTCTCAAAAAGCTTTCTGTTAATTTATGTTCCTTACAGTAGCTAGATACAGGAAAGTTAATGGCCAAGTGTCTTCCACACAGATATGATGACTGCAGAGTTGACTTCTTTTTACCTGCCTTAGACAGAGCTTCTGCATCAACTGAGGCAAAGGGCAGAAAGACAGTCTGGTTCTCACACCACTGAGGGCCAATAGAATAAACAAAGTTGATAAGAGGACCGGAGCACCTTCCGTATGAAAACAGGCTGAGAAGGTTAGGGCTCTTCAGCCTGGAGAAGACAAGGTTGTGTGGGGACCTCATAGCAACTTTCCAGTATCTGAAAAGGCCTACAGGGAAGCCAGAGAGGGACTGTTCATCAGGAATTGTAGTGATAGGGCAAGGAGTAATGGGTACAAATTGAAAGAGCGGAAATTTAGATTAGGTATTAGGAAGAAATTTTTTACTGAGGGTGGTGAGACATTGACACAGGTTACCCAGGGCAGCTGTGGGTGCCCCAACCCTGGGAATGTTCAAAGCCAGGTTGGGCAAGGCCTTGAGCAACCTGCTCTGGTGGAAGGTGCACCTGCCCATGGCAGGGTGGGGTGGTGATACATGATCTTTAAGGTCCTTCCAAACCCCTTAACATTCTATGATTCTATGTCTCTATTATTGTCTTTGTCTTGTCCAGAAGGAAATTTGGACCTTTAGACCTCCTTTTAGACCAAGGAATACACCTCATGTTTTATACTTGGTATGGAAGAAACTGCAGCATCTTTTAGCTGCAAAAACTGAGAAAGCAGTCATGGCTTGCTGTTAAAACTGGAGTGAAAATGCTCCTAGGGATTTGCTTCTTAGGAAACCTGACTAGAGATTTTTGGCCTTTGTCACAGAAACTGGCAAGAGCCTTGGTGTTTTCCAGGGCTCTGGAAGCAGTGTAATCAATTGATTTGGGTTGACAAAACCATATAAACCGAAGAGGATTTATCTGAAAAACCTGCGTAATTATGTTGTGCTTCAGGCATCAAATTGAATGTAGCGATATCCAGGACTGCAAATGAAATGAATGCTTTTTCAGATTTGTATGTTTCTTTCTAACGTTACTGCACTACAATTACTAAAAATTCTAAAATTCTTTGTAAGTACATTGCCGATTTCTTAAAAGCAACAACAAAAACAGCAACAAAAAAGTGTTACAAGTAGTTACTGTGTCAGGATAGCCACTGCTGTTCTGGGGTTAAACTTCTAGGCTAGTTTTCTTTTAAAATTAATTGCATAAATTTGCTAGTCCAATTAGCTAATCTATAAGAGAGCCACTGAGTTCAGGACTGCTTGCCCTGACCCAAACACAATTGAGGACCACCTCACACAGAACAGGGAACAGAAGACTTATTGCAACAAAAAGTGGGAATGAATGAGCTAACCTTCAATGGCGCTGAAAAAGATGTGCTCTCAGTGTCTTGGAGTGATTTGCAATGATGGTCTATTCCCTGATGCTCTGCTCTATGCCCCAATGTGGCTGCTGTATCCTTAAGGTGTGTGGCCGGGGAGTGGGGAGCTTTGGGCTCTGTGGCGGGCTTTTCTCAAAGCCTCACTCCCCAGGCGTCCAGGGTGTGGTGCCGTTTGGTTTTGCTTGGCTAGCTCAGTTTTGTTGGCCCAGGAAAGTTTTTCCCTTCCCTGGCCTTGGAGAAGTTGCAGCAGCAATCCTCCAGTAACTTTTTGAGGTGAATGGGACAGCTTGTTAGTCTGAGACTAGAGAAATGGGACCTGCAGGAGAGGGGCCACTCTGTTCTGGCCTCAAACCTCAGGAAGCCGAATTGGGGAGAGAAAGCACACCAGGAGTCTCCAGCCTAATTACTTCCTCTTCCGTGGAGAGGAGGTTGACGCCAGAGAGTCACCAGATTTTCATCTGCTGCTCGAACTGCTGGGTGAAGCTCCTGTTTGGGTTTTTCACCTGAGAGAGATGCCTCTGCCATCTGGTACCACGTGTCGGTTGTGAGTGGGTATTTTCCCTGGCATTTTGGGTTTTTGTTCCGGTGTGTGTGTGGTGGGGGGGGTAAGGTCTGACAGTTTAATATCGGGAAGTTATTTACTTTTTTTCCCCTTGCCTTGTGGACATTCTGTTGGTTAATAAACTGTTTGGGTTTTTTCCTCATTTTAATTCATCAGTATTCATTTCCTATTGGTAGAAAGGGATTGCTGGAACCCTTGTAGAGGAGATGACTCATTCCAGAATGACTTCTCCTAAATTTGTCTCAAAACTGAGATGCTCAGGTAGTCCCTGTTGGAAATAAGAGGTTCAAAGCAGCTACAATGAGAATGAAGACAGGTTGGCACTTGGTAGATTACTTTGTGTAGGACTGGTGTTCAGAATGGAAAAGCCAGCTAGAGCATTCTGCAAAGGGAATACGTGGAGAAAGCATTGCACTTGAGTCACTCATTAAATGTGAAAGAGGCAGAACATAGAAAAAATGCTCTCATCTAGCTGATGGCCTAATTGCTGGACCACCCTTCCTGTCTCGATGTGTTGTGTGTGCATCTTTATTCTTTCTCCCTTCGAGGAAACTATTTTTGGGAAACTGTATGCAAATATGTTTAGAGTTTGCTAAAAAAGAAATCCTCATCTATTATTCAAAAATCTACATTTAGATATTTTAGTTATAGTAAAATACCTATCTCAGAACTGGAATTATTAATAGAAAAATCACTGGTCCGAATGTTGTGTGTTCAGCCCTGTCAGTCACCGACTGGTTTTGGTTTCTTTCCTAAACTCCCGCAGTGCTCTAATAGAGGGCTCTGACCTTATATTAATGTGCTGGAAGCAACTTAAAAATCAGCCATAAGATACCTCAGCCCTCAGTCACTAAAGTCTTCAGATGTGTGTGCTACACAGATGCAGTATAAGATAGATACAATTCCTCTGTAACATTATGGAATTAGGTTATGAATACATTAGCTATATACTTAGGGAATTAATGCTAACGATACGTAAGTACAGCCTTTAACCAATGTGAGCTGCTCTACAGCCACTAGCAGCACAGGAGTTTCTACCAGTGTTCAGGTTCCCTCTCAGTGAAAATGTTGAAGCATATCTGCACTAGCCTCTGCTGATCACCCCCATCAGTGAAGGAAAAACAGCCTACCTCTCCTGCAAAAGTCTAGGCTTTTAATATCCCTGAGGCCAGGCAGGACTGAGCTTCAGCCAGTGCTTGTGGAGACCTTTGAACCTGAGAAGTCTTCACATCTTGAGTCCCTTCCTCAGCTTTCCTTTGCAGTGGTAGTGATGGGGGCTCAGAGGGCATTCTCCAGCCAGAGGAGCACCACATCCCTCATGCCTTCCTTGCATTAACTCCCTTCTGTTGCATATGCTGCTTAATCATTGCTGATCCTCTATGAAACTCCTCTGTTTCTTCCTACTTAAGAAAGTTGAGATTTAACTTTAAACATCTCATAGTATATTAACTCCTTGACAGAACTGTTAGTTACAAGTCAGTTTCTTGACATCCATGGGCTTCTGCTGCTTTGAGCCCCAGCTGTAAAACAGCCCTGCAGCCTTGAACATCCCCTTTCCTTCCAGAAAACTCAGTTTTCTAGCCCTTCACCTTGGACATGGTACCTACTCCAGTTCTTAACCAGAAGAGGGTAGGGGAAATAATTTTTCAGTAAACCATAAAGATTCATTAATTGTTTGCTTCTCTCTATAACAATACTTTCATTGGGATATTTTTAAATCTTTTATTTCTAGCCATGCTACTTCCATGACCTCTGCCACAGAAAGTAGCTCAAAACAGGCAGTTCATTTCAAGGGTTTTGCAAAGAGGTGTTGTAACTTCCACTCGCATTCACCAAGTGAGTGTGTTCGGGTCTCATTTAAACTGTTAAGTATCCAGTGTACTGCAAAAATCTGATCAGTGCTTTGGAAGAGATAAATGAGTAGGAGGAGAAGGCTCAGAAGAGTGACCTCTTTACAGTGTTGGTCATCTGAATACAACTGGAGTTGATAGCAGGCACTGATGAATCAAATCAGGTTCAATTTATTTGTGTCCAACAAAAAACCCAAATCTTGGAATGTTCGAGAAGGTGTATTTGTAGTTTCAGGATCAAAAGTCATACACAGTTTTAAAATTATTTATAAGAAGGCTGAAGTTGATAGTGGAGAATGTTAGCCTTCCCCTTGCTGTGTGAGTCAGTGAGCTGGGAACTGGACATACAAGGTTAGACTCAGAGAAACATTTGGCAATACCCCAGGTAAATACATATATATGTACATATATATGGATCATTCATTATTGCCATTTTAAAAGAAAACAGGGTCTATGATTCATCATGTGATACTGTCAGTCTGTGTCATGTGAAATGGGGGCTTCCTTGAACCTTTTGTGTTTGATCAGTCAGTCAATGCCCCAGGTAATTTTAGATCCTTGTGCTCAACCAGTCTGTCAGTGTCCCATTACGGTGACTCCATGTTATCAGAGCTCAGTTTGACTGACTTGTTCAGGGACTTGTGTTAACAAACTATTGAAGATGAATCCTTACTGCAATTTAGAAAGAGAGACTCCCTCTTGGATCTCCCCACTCACAATTGACTATGATATCTGCTTCCAGCAACTGTTAGTGTCCTTGAAGGACTCACACTAAACAGTTTATGGAATAACACACCTTTCAAATAAAAACACTGATAATTCAAAATTGTGACAGGTTAAAGTTCAAAGATTACCAGTGATAGTTTACTAATTGCAAAAAAATAATTTCAAGCAAAATACAGATAAGCTCTAATCACCAATAAAATCTAGTTTGAAATAATAATTTAGCTCACACAAAGTAAGGTTTTTACCTCATACGTATTCCTATGGGGGAGAAGACAGGTTCAGTTGGTCAACTGTTCCCAGAACTTCTCCCCATTTTTAACTGACTTTTACACTATTTATTTTTATTTAGTTGGAGCTTGAGTGACTCTAGGCATACATACTTTTGTTACTGATTGGTGTAAAATTCCCTTGGTTCAGTCTTGAAGGTATAGCCAATAAAATATAGAGCATATGCTCAGAGAGGTGAAACCAGACCTTGTAATTTTGGGATACAGGTGTATTAGCATTACAACGAAATTATAATGAAGCAAGTTTGTCTGAGGGAAGGTATTTTGCCACAGTTGCTGGTTCAGCAGTAAGACATCCCCTATCCCTCTTGGCTGACAGGTGCTATGCAGTTTATCAGCCACGTGGTACAACTGGGTTCCTGACCGTGCAAGGATTCTAACAGCGCCTGGCCATGGTGTCTTTGCTCCACCCTCTGTTTCATCCCCCTTAGCAGGTGCTTAAGGTTTCAGGCTCTGTAGTGCGGGGAACTACCATGGAATAGATTCTGTGTGTGCCAGCTGCATTCCATCCAGGAAGTAGCAACTGTATTTCATTCTATAATTTCCATACCGTTATAGCTTCTGTTAGAATGTGAATACAGCTTTTCAGTTTTCTCCAGTTTTGTCGCCAGTCATTTCCCCCTAGTCTGCTACTTGATGTGGAGAGCCACATACACTTTTTACAGATATCTAGGTGTCTAAAGACATGAATGTGTGCCTCAGATTTTAGGTGTCATCAGACTTGGTGAACTAGGCAACCAGAACAAAAACTGTCACTAGTTATGTTTGCATTTTCAAAAGCTTACTGCATGCCTCAGATTTTTCAGTATCTAAATGCATATATCATTAGGGCTTAAAACTTCACACTGGAAAATGGACATCTGACACGGTGATGCGGTGGATGGAATGAGTGCTGCGTCCTTCCCGAAAGCGTCTCAGTGCGGATCCGCTCGGGTGGTGCCACACACGCACACAGAACACACCCAGACACACAGCGCAGGTGGGAGCACGCAGCCACACACACTCACACACAAAGAGGATAGCTCCTTCAGCGTCGCTGGAGATGAAGAGGCAGGAGGGATCCTTTGTATGGAAGTCCAAGAGGTTTATTCACTGGAAGGATCCAGGGACAAAGGACCAACAACACAGAGGGGTCCAGGGTTTTATAAGGAGGCGGAACAAGGGGTGGGCAAAGCATCAGGTCCAATCATCTGAGGGCCAAGGGGTGGAGAGAACACGGGATGATATAAAAGTAACCAATGGGGAAAGTGAGGGGTGGAACAAAGAAACCAAGAACCAATGGGGTACTGAACAAGGGAGAACTTTCCAGAACACAGGACTTATAAGGGGTAAAAGGCGTGGTAGGCCAACGGGCCAACCAAAAGGGAATAATCTACATAGGGGAGCAAGGGACTGTGGGATCTCGCTGTAACCAGTATTCTCAGACCTTGGTGCCAGCCCACCAGTGACTTTCAACTGTCTTGGGGCCCTGTGGCTCCTTGGTCACTCCTGTGGTGGCCTCAAGGCCCGCAACAGACGTCTCTTTAGGCGATGATTGAGGTCTGCTGTGTTTAGCATTTTTCTGTTGATGGGAGAAACAAAACCCATGTTATTTATGTCTGTTACAGGAAGAGGAACTTGGAAGAAAAGTGTTGGCTGGCTTGGCTTATCCATGTTATACACTCGTTACTGTGTTAATGACTTTACAGATGCAGCATTCCCAATATGGACTGTTTAGAGAAAAAAAGTAATTTCACTGTTAATGAACTTAAACTGAAGGATGTTGTCTAATCATTTAATAGGATGAACAACTAGAAATCAGGTTCAGATGATTCCTTAAGTGTCTGAAAATCAGAGGATTTCACAGGAAAAAAAATCTCTTAGAGTTTATAAAGTTACAAGCCTTGGTTAACATTTGTTATTTTGAGCAACACTTCCAGTATCTAGTGCAGCCTGTCTCCAGCTCTTAAGTTTCCTGAAGTTTTTACAGCAGCCTTAACTACTTTGCATCTTCATAATGAATTCTTGAGTGCTGTTTGGCTGCCTGAGATTGGAGGCAGTTCTTGCCATTTCTGGTTTTATTCTTCTATTTTGCAGTACATTTCTGGTCAAAGCAGACATTACTTGCTCAGAGAAAGCATGCCAGCAAAAAACACATGGCTGAAAGCCGGGAAATGGTCAGTCCTAGATGTTCATAGTACAGGAAGATCTCAGACAGTGCTGGTAGGGTTTTCAGAGGATCCCTGCATTGTGAATCACATTCTGGTATTGTCACAGTTCAAGGGACAGCTTTTGTCGAAGCTGATTAATAGATAAATGTGTACACCAAAGGCACAAGCAAATAAAAGCACGGCAAGGCAGGGAATTGCTTACAAAGAAAGAGCAGGCAACTGAGACACAGTGGGAATTCATGTCTATTCCTGGAGAGCAGTACAGAGATGTGTCTGTGAGTCATTCTCAGTAAAGATGGTTTTAGGAAGACCTTTGATTGTGCTTGGGGATGTCGGGTTGGAGCGCTGATAGGGGTATGTTGTCCCTTACACCTTCTATGCAAATTAAGTGTTGCTACACCGTTTCAGAGTCTTGAAGGATCTGGAAATTGAATCTTCTGAGCTGGACTTCCCACAACCATGCTAAAGGTCATGTCGTGTCTACCAAGAGAGAAATCTACGTGGGCAGAACAAGCAGAATCAGTTGCGTTAGTCAAAAACCAGGCATTGAAATGATTGCATAAATTAATAATGAGGGAGCACTGAATTTACAGAAGCCCTTTATAAGTCATATCAAAATATTTTCTCTGGTTATAGTAAAATTTGCATTTATTCTAGAAAAAGAGATCTGTCTAATGACTATTCACAAATCTAATCCCTGTGTGTTAAAAAGGCTCATCCATAAGGCAGTGTTGCAGCAGTGCATTCATGTTCACAGATAAAAATTGAACTGCTGGCTGCATGTGGAATTGCTCAATTTACTAATATCGTAACCTCTCACAATATTGGGTAGATGTGTGCATTCAGTCCTCAGGCAAGGGAAATTGGGCCTCTATACTTTGAAAGACTTCCTGTTCAAGTTAATGAAAATACAAAGTCTATATTAACTACTGAATTTTCTATGGTAGCTAATGCAAGAAGTTCCATTGCCTCCAGTTAATTGAAAGAAAAAAAGATGTTTCTACAATCTCATTCAGAATATTCTGTAAATGTCGAACACATGCATTATTGCTAGGGATTATTCCTTGTTTATCCACAAGTATAATATGTGGATATACTGCAACAGACTTTTTAATCATTCTTCAAATTACCTTGTCTCTCTTCAACTCGTTCTTCAGTATTCAATTGATAGTTCAAACATCCTAAATGCTTTGCTAACTAACACTTTAAAGGTTCCTGATTGCATTAACCAAAAATTGAGTGCCATAAAAATCTTGGGATGGATTTCAGGAAGATTTAAACCCTATCTCATTTGCCAATCACAATTAATGGATTTATTAAGCATGAACTGTGCCTTTCAGAGTTTCACCTGCATTGATTTCTCAGACAATGAAAACTCTATTTAAAGTCTTTGATCAGACAGAAACAGAAACATCTATACTGATGTTTATTCTGAATGACTGGAAATATTGAAAAGTATGCATGCAGAGGAAATGTTGGACCAAATACATTTGCTGTGGCATTAGTGCGTTTTGTCAGAAAGAACTCAGATTTGAGACTCTTTTGTTACCTAATACCTTGAAGCAGTTTATGCTGTGTTTAGGCACAGCTACCTGCTGTTTCAGGGAACAAGTGAATCACAGAAAGTGATGGGTGTCCTAGCTCTAGTCCTCTGAAAAGTGCCCCCTTACCTGGTAGTTCCAATTTAGTGGAGAGTCGCTGGTGGTTCTGGATTTCCCTTGCATGTTTCCAGAGACATTACTGAGCTAGGAGGAACTGCTGTGATTTGTATGTGTATATGCTACAAAAAGCAAAGAGAGCTTAGAAGGGAGGAGCTACCTAACTAAAAGAGATATGCACTCTCAAAAATATGTTTTCTCTTTGCAAATGTCATCTTCTCGCTATTTAGTCCCTGGTGGATCCATTTATTACACTCCAATCCAGTTAATTGGAGTTGGTATTACAGGCAGAAGAGTTTGAAAAGCATGAATGGCACTAGTACCAAGAGGGATGGGAAGGCGATTTGATCATTGACATAAAGGACTGCTGGCAAAAGGAAAAAATAATGTCTGAATGCTTAGCTCATTAAAACCAAAAGCTGCGCTTAAAATTTAAACTAGACCCCTACAATGTTGTTCAGAGAAAATATATTTTCATGTCAGAACTACATTCCTTATTTTGCCCCCTGTTATTATATGACTAACAATAAAACCTTTAACTGCAACACCTCCTGCAATTACTTCCACGGGACCTATTTCCCATTTCTTCAAGCTGTATTAAAAAGAGGTGGGCACATTTCTGGGAATATATCAGAAAAAAAAAAAAAGAAAGCAAGCAAGCAGTCATTTCCATTGTGTTCTTTCTAGAAATCATGAAGAAAAGAAAGATTCAGGATATCCTAGGAGAGATGAACCTTTTAAAGGAGCAGGAAACAATTTCATGCAATGTAAATAACCCCATTTCATTTGCCTAGCGCTGCTACAGTTCTGTTCACAGCAGGTCTCTCTATGCTGAGTTAGGGCAGCCTTAAGGTAAATGTAAACCCCGAGTGGCTGACCATATGTATTTTTTAGGGAAATGGGGCAGAGACATTCTCTCTTGTTTTAGCAATCCCTTTTGCCTGCTGTTCTGCCATGGGAGAGTCCTTGTCTGGCATCCTGCCACTGAGATGCCCTTTTCCTTGGCATGATGTTGTTAGGGCTGCCTTTTGGGGAAGAATGGCAGTGTGTTTACAAGAGTTATTCTGTGCTGGAAAATCCAGCCCCTAAATTAGTTTTGCACCCCTGCTGTCTTAGCGTAGCCTGAGATGTGGATCTCGTCTACAGAACATATTCGGTTTGCTTTATATGAACCCTGCTTCTTTTACTATAGATTTTGTCTTGCTGGAAAACCCGTCAAACAATTTCTTTGGGGAGCAACAATTTTATTCTAATTAAGTTGGTTTAATTCTGAAGTAATATAGTTGAATTCAGTGTAGGTCATCCAGATTTACACCACTATAACAATGATAACAATTCGGTCCAGAGTTAGAAAAAGGTATGTAAAACCTCACCCTATTTGTTAATTGATTTGCATGGTAGATGAAGGGTGAATAACACATGGTAATGGCATATCATTATATAATTCAGAACTATCATAAAATATAAAGCATGTAACCTGGCATTATTTATCTATGAAATTAAATCACTGTCGCCCATCTTCATTCTTTGAAAGCATATTCATAAACAACATAGAGAATAAAGGGGAACGAGTCAAGGTTGTTCCTTTTGATTTAGGCAATAAATATTCATATGTATTTAAGAAGTTGAAATGCCTTAATGGCTTTAAAGCTATGGAAATAGGGTGATGATCTTAAGAGTAATTTTTCTGGAGTTTTTGTATTTTTTACTTTTGGAACCTGTATTTTAATTACTTTTGTCATCCTCAGATTTCTTGTTTTGAAGGCTGATTGGTAATAATCTCTGGAGTATCCAACATATGTTAATAATTTTTCATATCAGGGTAAATGTAATTAGACACTGTCAGTTACATGCTCTGTCACCTCTTCTATGACATTTATCCACATGGGCAGATAAAATCATAGAGTCATAGAATTGTAGAATCATAGAATGGTTTTGTTTTAGAAGGGACCTTTAGAGGTTATCTATCTCAACCCTCCTGAAATGTGCAGGGGCATCTTCAACTACATCAGGTTTCTCAGTCCTGCCCTCACCTTGAAGGTTTTCAGGGATGGACATCTAACACCTTTCTGGGCAATCTATTCCAGTGTTTCATCACACTCATCATAAAAACTCTCTTCCTTATACCTAGTTTTCAGTCAGTCTTCTTTTGTCCTCTCATGGAGTTGCTGCACTACAGAAGCCCACCAGATTGGTCAGGCAGGACTTGCCCTTGGTGAAGCCGTGGTGGCTTTCTCAAACCACATCCCGGTTCTCCATGTGCCTTAGCACAGCTTCTAAAAGGGTCTCTTCCATCATCTTCTCAGGCACAGAACTGAGGCTGACAGGTTGGTAGTTTCCAAGGTTATCCTTTTAAGAAATGGTTGTAGTGTTTCCCCTTTTCTAGATATCAGAGACTTCTGACTGTCATGTCTTTTCAACTATCATGAAGAGTGGCTTGGCAGCTACATCAGCCGATTCCCTCAGGACTGCGGGATGAATCTTGCCAGTTCCCATAGAGTTACATACATTCACTTTCCTCAGGGGGTCTCAAACCTAAGCATTTCTTACAGTGGGAGGGACTTTGCTCCCTCATTCTCTCTGTTGTGATCTATCCTATTGAGAGGTATGGAAGCGGCTGCCAGAGAAGATTAAGGCAAAAAAGTTGTTCAGTACCTCAACCTTCTCCTACACTCTTTTATCAGTTTTCCAGTTGTGCTCGTGAGAGGGAATTCATTCTTTTTAACCTTCTTTTTCTGGATGACACATCTGTAGAAGCCCTTCTTATTCTTTGTGTCCCTTGCCAGCTTCATCTGCAGCCACATCTTGGACTTCCTGACCCCATCCCTACAGAACAAGGCAGTATCCGTATACTCTCCCCAGGATACATGCTTTCACTCCCTATGTGTTTGCTTCTTGCTCTTAAGTGTTATTCAAAACAGGTAACAGAGACATTAGTTATCTCTCCTCAGGGGAAGACAGTAAAGTCCTTGACAATTCCCTTGGCATTCACTGATTTATAAATGCTGCACAGTGCACTAGTCTATGCAAAAATATTGCTGATAGGGCCCCTTTAAAAAGGGTTTTATGATGGCCGTTCTTAAATCTACTGTTTCTTAAGCTGAATTTATAAATGAATGCAAATCCCTTTTTTTTCCCTGTGATTCAGTAGGATGAAAATATACCAGAAAATGCTAAGCTGTGTTAAGAGGTAAGTATCCTGCAATGCTTTCCAGTTAAGAGTCCCGTTGTAATTTATCAAGAATCATTTATGAACATGCTTTAGTAGCTATACAGGGATACACACACTAAATAAGAGAGATTACACAACAAATGCTTACAAGAATAAATAGAGTGACAACACAGGATGGTTTCAAGTGTCTCATGGGCGAAATATGGTGCCTTTAACTGTGAGAGAAAAAATTTAGAAGTTAAAAAACCAGAATCATAGAATCGCTTAGATTGGAAAAAACCCTTAAGATCATTGAGTGACACTGTAAACCTACTGCCAATTCCACTACTAAACCATGTCCCTGGCTGCCATGTCTACATATCTTTCAAATAACTCCAGTGATGGTGACTGTAGCACTTCCCTGGGCAGCCTGTTACAATGCTTGACAATCCTTTCAGTGAATACATTTTTCCTAATACTCAATCTAAACCTCCCCTGGCACGACTGGAGGCTGTTTCCTCTTGTCCTATCACTTGTTACCTGGGACAAGAAAGCAACCCCACTTGACTGCAACCTCCTTTCAGTAGTTGTAGAGAATGATAAGATCTCCTCTGCCTCTCCTTTTCTCCAGTCTAAGCAACCCCAGCTCCCTCAGCTGCTCCCCATGACTCACTCTCTAGACCCTTCACCACCTTCTTTGCTCTTCTTGGGACACTCTCCAGCACCCCAGTGTCTTGTATCATCAAAGATTCAGTGCCGTTCATGATGAACTCCTCCTGGGGTTAACCGTAAAAAAACTGCAGAAGTCACCTAAGCAGAGAGCCAGGGACCTCCTAATCTGCTTCTTGGCATGGAGAGGAAGGTGTTAATGAAACAGTGTAAGGCAGCAAGCTCTCCTGTCTGGGGAGCTATTAAAAGGCTCCAATTTCTGGTTTACTCTGGTGTATGATAGAAGACCATTCCATAACACTAGGGTTTCAAGATGTCCTGCAGAGCCAGCAAGATGTTTCGTTTATCACATATTCCAGATACTTGGTGTTTCCATGGCTGTTCGGCTTATATCCAGTTCCTTTTGTAGAGCAAAATTCACTGCTTTCATTTTAATGCTTGTAAAAACAACCAGCTCACACTGTGTTACTGTGGATATAGAAAACCAGTTCATACTGTGTTACTGTGGACATAGATAAGTGCTACATTGTACAGGATGGCAACCAAATTCTTTTTTTTCCTTGAGACAGAAAGTTTTACAGCTTATAAAAATCCTCCTTTTTTTTGTATTGACCTCAGTGGACCCCAAAACGCAAGCCTCCAGAGTCATCTGTGAGCGTTTTCCTTAAAAGGCTGGCTGGCTGAGATCTCTCATTGCCTTTCAAATGGGTCTGCTTTCTCTTTGTTATTGAGCTTTCTGTTGCCATTATGTGCACAAGTGCTATAACTTGCTTTTGCAGGCTGCCTCTTAAGCCTTAGGTGAATTTGTGAATACTCAGATTTACACATGTGAAAGGTGCATACTTGCTGATTTGCATCAGTTCTGCATATGTCCAGAAGATACAACAGTGCATAACAACAGAACAGTTATTACCCATTGTTTTCTAGAATGATGTAGAAAGATCAAGAGGTTTGAGTTAAGGTAAGTCATTCAACATTATATGCATCTCTGCTGCACCAGATATTCAGCTACTGTTTGTATTTAATTGTCACTGGACAGTTGTCAAATGCTGCATAGAATGCCAAGAAACCACTTGCTTCATAATTTGAGAACAATTAATGAATTCTGTAGTTGGCCCATGCTCTGGAGAGTTATGATTTCATTTCATATGATAATCCAGTTCTATTTGATTCACTCACAAAGTAGATATTTTTGTGAACGCCACTATGTGCGGGGTGAGAAACTCCTGGCCATAGTATATATATTATGTTAGTCACAAGGTATCAACTTTAACCACCAAATCCAGTCACTTGTCAGTAAGATGTTTAACTGATGAGTTCTTTACCTTCCATGTAGCATTACACATATTGGGGATGTACAATATTTTTTATAACTTTGAATGCTGGCCTCAAAGTTGGCTTATACTATTTGACACCAGAACTTAAAATAGGAGAAGAAAGGTTTCTAGTGACCGTATGCATCTTGTTAAATTCAATACATTTTGCTTCTATTTGTATAAAACTAATATGTATGCACCATTGTTCTGATGGACACTCTTTTCTGATGTGTCCATAGCATGCAGATGATTGCCTAGAGCTTGAATTTTTCTTCAGTCTTCCTGTGTGGATAAATTATTTTCTGAATTTTTACTGTGGCTATCAGCAAGCTGCACAATTTAGCTTCCTTAAATGTGTGCTCTAGGCTTTTTGTACCTTGATTTCCTAGAGAAATGGAGGGTTGAGCTAGATGTTGGACGCCTATTTCCATGTTATGTTAATATGGCAGACTTAACTGTACCTTCTTACCGCAATGCTTTCACTCACAGACCTCTAGCTCAAACACTGATTAGAGCAGTTCCAAACCAGTGTTTTTAAGCCAAAACATTATTTATTTATGTCTTTTCCCAACTAAAAAAGTTGGTAATGCAAATTGTGGTTCAAAAAAGCATTATCTTGGTCTTTCATTTGTTGTTCCCAGAAACAAGAGGTGAAAGTAAACTTTGGGTAATGGTTAGTAGAGACCAGCTGCACCAAGCTTATTATTTCCTTTGCCACCCAAGGCACATGATGTCTTCAAAATTTGTGCATCCATGCACCTATTACCCAGGGACAGAAAAATGAAGGAATCTAGTTTGCATATTTCCCCACATCCTACATAATGCTGCTCCATGGTGATACTGTGCCTTAAAGTATGCACATAAAAATTGTGATCCCAAAACCGTAAAAGAAAGGAAATCTCCTGTTGTACATACAGAAGATGAAAGAAAATAAACAAAACTGAAGTTGTTACGGTTTAACTGAAGTCTTTTCTTCTTCAGTATTTATTCTGATTAAAAAAATCTGCAAAAGCAGCTCTCGTTACTGAAAACATCAGTTTACAGGAAGTGGAACAGTTTGGCCTACCTCTCCCTGCTTCCAAACCATGGTGTTAAGATTAAATTATTAAAATTACTACCTCTGCCTGAATTAAGGTGCAAACAGGACCACATGCTGAGGTCAATAGTACAGATTATTAGTTACAGTAAATGTGATGTAGAGAGAGAGAAAGAAATAGGGAAAAGGAAGAGAAGGAATAAGAGTAGAAAGGTATATGGTCACCACCCACTGGATCTTGTGACAAGACTTCATTGTTGCAATTTCACTGTCTGTTCGTTGAAGTGGTGGTCACTGTCTTGATCCATCAGGGATGGGGGAAGCCCATAAAGAACCAAAGTTCCATGGGTTATAGATGCTCAGGTTCAGGTGGGAAGGCCCAGGTATCTCTCCAGGGGTGAGGAGTTTTACATTGAATGATGTAATGCTGTAGACCACGGGACACTTCAGGAGTCTCTGATGGACCAGGACACCTCTCAAGATGCCACAGCTGCTTCTCAGGTAAGAGCAGTTTAGTCAATTATAGCCCATCAGAAGGGGTGAATACCTTCAGGGTATGTGTGAATATCCCCAAACCAGAGGAGAGTTTTCACACCTGAGCCATTACATAAAGGGAGAGCATTGGCATGGTAAAAAAGCACTATCCCACCTCCTATGATTTGCCTCTCATTATCCTCTTCCCTTATCAATTAAGTGGTAATTGTTTGAGTCATTAGCCAGTCCAGTCTCTCACACATGGTCAGGTGGCATTATTTTTCTTGAGCTAAGACTGCCATTGTTGTGAACCAAAAAGGTTTTCGCATATAAATATATGGCTGTGTTTGCTTCTGAAAGATGGAATTTATGATTGTATTTATTTCCACCTACTGGATCACCATTGAAATGGACAGAATTTCTCAGTCTCATCCTTTAAATCAAAGATAAAAAATAGTCTGCTCATTTATAATCCATGCTTTCAACTAGATGGCAGGTGAAATACCATTCAAAGATTAATTATCATATTTCAGTTTGAGGATTCAAACTGGAGATCACAAAATTATTGCCTACAATGGCAAATTTAGAGCATCTTTATTTTTTGAATGCTGCAATTTGCAGTCTATTTTTTATCCTGTATGCAAAGACAAAGGAAAAACAAAAAGTTGAGGCTTTCTTTTAATCCTGTTGGTTTAAGCTGCTTCTTCATTCCCCTTGGCGCGGGGCCCAGATGATGCCAGTCACCCACCCCTGGGCAGCTGGATTGCTAAATTCCAATCTATGCCCTTTAACCACTGAGCTTTTCAAAATAAATTTGAATATGTCATAATGATGGATTAGTTAGTTCAGATCAGACCTCTGTTCCATGGAAAATGTGGGGCCAGAATGCTTTGGAAAATATGAAAATCAGTAAATTATAGGATATCAGGAAATTATAGGATCTCTTTGGTTCTGTTCCTTCTTATGGCAGCTACCACGACACAGATGCCCATAGAGTCTGCTAATATCCAGCAGGGCTTATTTCTTTGGGCACAGGGATTTCTGTGCTGACTGTGAGTTGTGTTTGCAAAGCCAGCGCAAGTTAAATGGTGCTGTGCTTCAAGCATGACAAATGAGATCAGGAGTGCACCAGAGATGCTCACAAAGTTGTTAGACATCAGGGGAGCCCTTGGAAAAAGGGACCGTGGCCAAGAGCTGAAAATGTCTATGCAGAATCACTCAGGCAAGTGCAGGTTTACACATTTTTGGGCTGGCTGGATGTTTTTATTTTGCCTCAGCACCCTGGTGCCTGAACTGTCTTTGCTCCCAGGGAAAGTGTGGTGTCATTGCTGCACCCTGGCTCTCAGTGATTTCAAACGAAGTGCTCTGCACGCAAAATATGGAGAATTAACTGCATTTAAACAATTCAGATCAAATTATTATGAAGGCATCTGTGAGAGAAGTGACATCCCTGATGTGTTTCACCTCTGATGTCCTTCATCAGTAAGGAGGCTAGGAATCCAAATCCTGTGTTGATACAATTACAAACCCAGACTAAATTCCTGTTCTGAGCTCTGCCAAGCTTTAACACACCTTAAACTCAATACAGACTTTTCTCTGTAACACTCATGTCCTTTTGATTGCTGGCAAAATTAAGTTTCCTTTCCTGGTTTTACTGTCTTGGTTGTGCAAGACAACTTGCTAAATACTGTCTATTTTCTACAGCTGTCTTAGAAGAGGAAGCGTGTTTATTACTGGCCAGAAACTAAAATTATGCATAAATAGAAAGATCTTGACAGCACTAAAACATTGGTGGATGTAGGACAAGGTGGTTTGCACTTTTGCCTTCATGAAGGTAGAAAGTCAGTCTTTCCTTTGTTACTGGGCCCTTGTTCTTCTTGCTCTTTATAGAGTAGAAGAGTGGGAGTGCATAATATTATGATCTCTGTTTCTTTTTAAAAAGTACCTTGGTACTTTTGTTAACATCTTGAAATTGAAATTCCCACATGTCTTGGGCACCCCTTTGATCATAACACCTCTTTCTGTCCTGTTCACAGGGGAAAGTTACTGCTGCTGTAACTGTAGATGATGATAAACTGAAAGTGCAAGCTGACTCAGACCCTTTGCACTGCTTTTGCTTTGCAGTGAAGATGTTTCAGGTGACTTTTGTTACAGGGATTTGTAAGAGAGGTGTCCTCAGAAGGCTTTTACTACATTCATTACATCCATTTTCAGCTGCCTTACCTCTCCTTTCCAACAGAAATGGCCTGCATATATTGTCAGGGAAAAGAAATGGGGGGTGAACCTGCAGAAGTACTCTCTGAGATACGAGTTTACCTGTCCAGAATCCCACTCAGTAATTGCTGGACAAAGTATGAGTCTGGCTTTATTGAAGCAAAGTGAATGGAACTATGAGAACTAGTTCTACAATATAGCTCAGATATTAGAAAAGAATAGCTCATTCAAACCATTTCAAGCAATCTATGCCACATATTTCTGTGAGGGCTCCTGATAGAAACATTTGGTAAGATCATGTTAGTGGACATACAAATGAGTATGACTGTGACGTTAAGTCTAAGGGATTGTATTTCTTTAGTAATAAAAGAACAAAACAAGTTTCCAGTGTTGACGCTGCCACAACACCAAATGCTGTTCTAAGAGCCCTTCCTTCTGTATTTAGATCATTCTTGTCTTCTCCTCTGGATGCAATTTTCAAGGCGTATTATGTGAATGGACACATTTCCTCTTAAATTACTGGCAAAACTCCCACATACTTCAGTGGAAAGAAGATAAGATGCTATTTGTAAGATAGAGACTTTTTCCTATTACAAATATCCCCTGTGATGCTCTGCCAATCATTGCATTACAGATACACGGAGCTTTTGAATAGATAGTGAGTCACCAAAACTTATCAAACCAAACCAGAACAACACATAGAATTTATATAGTAGCTTTCATTATAGTTCTCAAAGTCCTTTGTAAGCATAGATTAGTTTATCCTCTCTCTGTTACACAGAATGTGGTCCAAAGTAAAATAACCAAAGCAAGTATTAAGATCATAGCAGGAAGTAACATGAAGTAGCATTAAGGCTGAGTTCTTAGCTGCCATAGCTCCATATCTTTCATAAGGTATGAAGACATCATTCCATGTTATCCATAGCTGGGCATTATAGGATCTCTTTTGTTTTGTTCTATGGCACTATGTCTTGGTGCTTTCTCTTCCATTTAAATTCCATTTAAGTTAGATGTAGGAGTAAATAGAAAAAAAAAAAAAAGAACCAGACTGTCTCTGTGTTTTTCAGTGAAACCTAGTATATTCAGGCCAGATGCTGAACAGAAGCAAAGATTTTTAAAGTAATGAGCCAGTTGGAGTTTTGCCTACGTACAGAGCATGAGACAGTCCCAGGCTATGAATGCTTCCACCAGGCCTGCATTAGCTTTTCAGTTGGAATTAATTTGACAAAATCTTTTTTATAACCAAAGTAATCAGAACAAAGAAGGAGTTCTGCAAGTGCTCCCCTCTGTGCTCACTCACTCGAACACAAACCCCTGTTGTCATAAGAAGTACACCAAGGGTACAGAAATACTTTTTAATGAACTAGTTCTTGTGGCAGCATGAAATCTGGGATTATATATACAGTGCTATTAGTCTTATTTGTGTCTATCTAGTCAGTCTTGTGTTACTTTTATCTAATTTTCATAAATGTTTAAGCTGGTAATATAAAACATTCTTCTTGTCTCCTGTAGTGCTCTGAGAAGCAAAAAAAACCCCCACAACTTAATATCCTACACTGATTTGCAATCAAGCTCCACCGTTTCAAATTGCATCATGTGATTCTGCCTAATGGTAATCAAGAGGGAAATATCCAGGAATGGGATAATGTTAAAGATTCTTGGTCACAGTGATCAGCTGTTGGGAAAGGCTTAAAATACTGACAAATGTGTTGGTGTGATTTACTAGGGAAGGCACAGATTTTCTCACATGTGTTTCCGGTATCCTGTGTTATATCTAGTCTTATTTTTGTTTTCATTATACTCACATGAGCAAAGCTTAGAAGGCAGGATGGTGTTTTAAAAGTCACAAGGTGAAAGGAGCCTGTACAGGGTCAGATCAGCCCCTTGGTTACAGTAATTCTCACGCCAAAACTTAGTACTGCGCACGGCCCTGCTAAGTGAATGTATGATCTGTATGTACATAAAAAAAAGATCTTTGACTTAGATTTTTTGAGCTATATTTATGTGGGATAGAGTACTACGTCATTTTTAGAATTAGGCAGTGCAATGAAGGGCTTTACAGATCTAATATTTTTCCTCACAAGTTGTTCACAGACTTAAAGGGTAGCGCTTGTGGAAACCCTTGGGCTTCGTCCAGATTCAGTTTTATAAGATTGTTTTGGACTGAGTTTGTGAGTATAATTTAATTTCTATCTGTTGTCTTTTTTTTTCCAGTCCAAATTAACATGCAGCACTAACACTACCTGCTTACATTTCAAGCTTTCAGCACTAAGTCCCTAGAATATTTGGTTTTAAAAAATTCAAAACAACACCAATATTTCTTTAATTCTCTTTAAAGATGACTGAATGTGTTTTCTGACGAGAAACCATTACACTGCCTGTTATGTGAAATATTTGTTGTCAAATTTCCTTAGCACTTAGGCTAGTGAGGACCAGGAGTTGTTTTGATACATTTTTTGGTGATCCCTGTAGGATCATGTTGTGACATTAATGAGGAAGCACAGTTCAGCCGTCTTTGATCCATGCCAAATGTAGAACAAGCAGCAATGCCTTTGATAAAATCTGAAAAGTCCCCTAAGAACACAAATTGATATTTTCCCCAGTATTGTCACAGAGTTTCTTACATACTGATTTTGATCTGATCAATATAATTTGGAAGCATCTTTTCCTGATTGTGGCTTTTCCAAACGCTCCTTAAGTAGAGGTACAGAACATAATTACCACTGCCAGACTGCTGTTCTGTCTTTCACAAAGCTGTGCAAGTGATGTTTCCTCATGGATTTTGAATCAGGTGCTTGCTCAGTCAAATACAAGATTACATTACTCCCTCTGGACTCTTCTTCTCCCAGGCCAACTGCCTGGCAGACTTTCATCTGAAAAGTCTTGTCATTGCTTTTCTAAATCCTGCCTCTGACTACAAAGATTTAAGACACCGTCTCATCGGTATGCAGATGTACTTCACCAGTTTTGTTTGGATATTTTCTAAACACTGACTAATTAATTTCCTGTTTAAGACACACCTGATCAGAATGTGCACTGAAAAAGAAAAATCTGAAAAATGTATTGGCTGCAAACTTCTTGCTTTCCAAGAAAACAGGAGGGATGTATTTTGCAACCATTTCTGAATTCCATTTCACCTTTGCATCTGATGTTCCAGATGTCACTTTCAAACTTAGCACTTCTTGTAGCTACTAGCCAGCTGTCCTACCCATTTTACATGGGACTGTGTGATGCGGGAGAGAGAGGGAGGGAGGGAGGGAGGGAAGGAGGAAGGGAGGAAGGAAGGAAGGAAGGAAGGAAAGAAGGAAGGAAGGAAGGAAGGAAGGAAGGAAGGAAGGAAGGAAGGAAGGAAGGAAGGAAGGAAGGAAGGAAGGAAGGAAGGAAGGAATGGTCCTCTGCTTGTTCTGGTTTCTAGAAAAGTCCCTCTCCTATTGGAATTTCTCCAACAGGCCTCCCATACATGGTGAGATCAACATGTCATTCCACAGTTACTTTTTATGGAGGTCAAAGAATGAAAAAAATGTAATTTTTTTAACATTAGTGAGGATAGAATCTGTCACAACACAAGATGCGTCTTGTTTTTTACATAAGTTCCAGATTCCCAGCACAAATAAAAACAAACTACTCATCTTCTTCTGAAAAGTTGTTCTTGAATTTTTTGTCACCTCCCTGAATTGCTGCTTTGCATCTAAATTTTTTATTTACTTTCTAAATTTTGAGGCATACTTGCTACTAAAGGCCGGAATTCTCTCTCATGTGGAGAGCATTTATTTTTTTAGAATATGAAGGATGTCAATATGGTGTGTATAGAAGAAATACAAGATTTTCAAAGGCATAGAAATTAAGGAAAGTGAATTAAAGCCGGAAAAGAGAAGTACCAATTTCAGAAATGCCAAAGACCTCTCAAATTTGATGAGAGGCGTTACCTTTCCATGAGCCATGTAAGGCTTCTTTTCAGGGCAGAGTACTGTGAATTGCACCAACAGCTGTAGACCAACAGCTACATAGACCCAGCACCCATCAGCTCTTGTGAGTGTTTTCCATTTTCAACCATGCTTGACAGCCAACATTTCTTCATTAATAATATTATAGAAGCTTCCCTTTAAGGATGTTTTTCTTAGTAGGGTTACTGTAGAATGTGAGCTGGACACTGATGAATAACCTGTGAAGGATTTTTCATAAAAAGTTCCCCAGAGCTCTCATAGGTCTGAGAAGTGCGAATGCCATGAGGAAGCTCAATGAAACATCTCTTAGAGCCATTTGCTTCTTGCCAAGAAAGTTGTAGCTGTTAGTCACCCAACTGGAAGCCAGCAGATTTTGCCATACTAGGAAAGGCAGGACTGGGTGCAAGAAGATATAAAAAGGCATACAAACTGCATGTGCGTGTGAACTCGACATCATCTGGCCTCAGTTTTCTCATGCTCAACATGACCTACCACAATACCATTTCAAAGAGCCACATAACTATATCTTGGTACCTAAAAATACATTTCCTATAGCGGTCACTGCCTCCATGTGCAGTTTCTCTCCTTTTCTCCGCCCCAAAACAAAGGGCCCTAGGAAGAGCAAAAAAAATATTTTCTTCTTGTTATCTTCAGGATAGCAGTGAAAAAAGCAGGTTTAGGCATTTGGGGTGAATATAAAACTGAAACTCTTTGTAGAACCCACATAATACAATCACCACTTCCAAATCACTGAAGGAAAAAAAGTAATCCTTGATAAAGTCTTTTGGGCTCTGTCTGGTCAGTGCCCTTAAAAAAGGGTTCAGGAAATATGTATACCAATTTTTCAATCCATATATCTCACAAAGACAAAAGTACAGATTAATTCCACTTATTTTGATAGCATTGCTGCATTTTTACAGAATAAGCATCTCACTTTGATGCTTTAGTGTACGAGAGTGCTGACCAGACCGTTTTGCAATAACTGTCTCTTTTAACATCAGGCTTCCAGATTGCTGGTGTTGCATTGCATGCCAAACTGTGCAACACTTTTCCGTGGGTAAGCTACAGAAAAGAGCCCTCTGAGATAATTTTTGCAGACAGTCTGTCATTCTGCAGCAAGAGGAGAAATGGTGGGACATGAGGCATGAAAATAGTGTGTATGCTGCATCAAGCAAACTCATAAGCCTGGAGACACAGCGGTAAAAGGTGGAGAACATTTGTGGTGAAAGATCCACTTTAACCAGCCCAGGAGGAAACTTTTGCTCCTGCATGGATGAGCTTTCTTACATGCCCAAGGGGTGGAAATGTTTACTGAGCTCCCTGCCTGGACTTTGCAGCAATGTTTGAGGCTTTGTAGCCCAGGTCACTGAACAGATGGAAGATAAAACTGATGAGCCATGGGAAACACAAAATAGAGTAGGGATGCAATGATGCATTGAGCACAGGCAAAACCAAGGATCAACAGTACTTGGTGACATGCAAGAACAGTGAGATCAAGGAACAAACAACTGGAACATTGCTGACTTACCTTGTAATGCTGACATCAACTTCATCATGAGAGGGTTATGTCTCAGACAGCTCCACCTTATCTAACCCTCAGAATTTGATGGGAAAAGGTACTGGCCTGCTTATAAATGTTGTGCAGTGGAAACATCTTGACTAAAATCCTTTCAACAATTCTTCCTGTGTCTCATTCACTCATTGTGAAGGACAGTTACCATGAAGGACTGTGACCAATCATTTAAAAAGCTGCTGACAGATGCAAGGAAATCTATGTGGGCACTGGGCAACTCTATGTTGGCAAAAAAATGAGTTGGTGTGTAAGGCCAACTCAGTCTCTGTATCATCCTCACATTTATAGCTTGATTGAAAGGAATAGACAAACAAAGATTTCAGCATGAAACCAGAATTGCCCTACTATAATATTCTTAGTCTTTCTCTGCAAAAGAGAGATTCGATATGGGATGATAATTTTTTGACAGGCGTTGTCAAACACTGTAAGGAATTCTGAAATGCTTTAAAAGACTTTATATCATGTGGATTTTATATGGTTTCATTTGTAAGCATGGGATTTTTTACTGCTATCATTGTTCACACAGCACAGCTGAAAATTACATGCGGTCTGTCTGTGATTGTTCAGTATGATTCTTTATGTGAGTAAAGAAGGTAGAATTTGGTCCTTCTGATGCATACATATCTAGTCATTGGATTTGCTTCAGAGATGCCATTGAGTGAGGAGAGGAAGAGCAGCACACATTTCTGGAAACAGCTTTGAAGCTCTGGTTATAGTATATTTATCAGGACTTGCAAGAGCCTCACTTCTGCTGTTCATTAATGCCAGCAACACTAATGTATTGTCAAAAGAGATTACTGGACTTATGTTGCTTGAATAATTGATATCTGTAGCCAGTTTGAATTTTAGTCAAAACATTTAGTACTAAAATATTTCCTTAATTGAAATCTGCATTTTTTTTTTTTTTTTAAACAGTCCAGTTCTTCTAAAGTAAGTGGTTGGGGTTTTTTTCTTTTGTTTATACATACCTACATGATTTCTTTCTTAATGATGTGAGTAGTGTAGTATACCCTGATCTTTACCTGATCATGGGCTATCATATGAAGGGTGAGATATTCAGTCCATTCTATTCTCAGTAACAAAATCATCATCGTCATCCTCATCATCATCACTATCATCATCATCTCAATAATAATGTTCCTTTTAAAATCATCCATAGTAATGGCTGCTTAGTAATGTCACACCACTTATTTGTAGGAAATATACTCAGTCATGTAGGGTTTTTTGATCAGTTCATGTGATACCGAGCCTGCTGGCAACAGATGGGGTCCACGTGTCTTAAAGGGGAAAATGGATCTTAGCTGAGGGGTTATCAGGGCTTGTTGAGAGACCTTTAAACCAGACTTGAAATGGGATAGGGACATAGCCAGGCTCAAAGAGATGAAGTGTGGGAAGGGGAGAACTATAGAGACCACCCCAGTAGCAGAAGGAGTCTTAAGACGAAATACCTCAATCAAGCACAAGCAGCCAAAGATGTAACACAACAGAACTATGGGGAATCTTTTCGCAATCCTGCTGGAATATTGACACAATCAAATGTAAGCCAACACATGCAGTATGGGGAACAAACAGGAGGAGCTATAGAGCTACTTGCAGTCACAGGGTTTTGATCTCAGTACCGTTATACAGATATCGTGGGATAGCTCACATGACTGGAATATTGTCAGGAAGGACTACCTGCTGCTTAGGAAAGGCAGACTGGGAAGGCTGCAACGGAGTTGACCTCTATGTGAGATGACACTCAGATTGCATTGAGCTCTCTCTTGGTGAGGATGATGAGCAAGTTGAGAAGCTCATGAAACGACAACTAATACGGGTGACACTGCTGTGAGTGTTTGCTACAGGACACCTGATCAGGAGGAGGAAGTGGATGAGGTCTTAAACAGGCAGCTAGAAGCAGCCTCACAGTCACAGGACCTGGTTCTTGTGGGGGTCTTTACCCTGACATCTGCTGGAGAAGCAACATAGCAAAGGACAAAGAATCCAGGAGGTTCTTGGAAAGGATTGATGACAACTTCCTGTCACAGGTAGTGGAGGATCCCACAAGGAATGGTGTTCTGATTGTCTTTATACTAACAAACAGGGAAGACTTTGTTGGAAACGTAGAAGTTGGCGGCAGCCGTGGCTGCAGTGACCATGAGATTGTGGAGTTCAGTATCAGATGAGGAGGAAGTAGGGCAGCAAATAATATTGCAACCATGGACTTCAGGAGAGCTAACTTTAGCCTCCTTAGAGATCTTCTTGAAAGAATCCCGTGGGAACATCCCTGCAGAGAAGAGGGGTCCGAGAGAGTTGGTTGATATTCAAGGATCACTTCCTCTAGTCTCAAAAACAGTGCATTCCTAAGAAATCAGGCAAAAGGGGCAAGGGACCTACATGGACAAATAAAGAAATCCTATCATTATTCAGCTGTAGGCAGGAATTACACAGAAGATGGAGGCAGAGTCAGGCCACTTGGACTGAATATTGAGAGATTGTCAGTAAGTAGAAATAAGACAAGGAAAGCCAAGATCCATCTATAATTAAATCTGGCCAAAGATGACAAGGACACCAAGAAGGGTTTCTTCAAATTGATAACCAAAGGAAAACAAAGGATAATGTGGGGTCATTAGTAAATGAAGAGGAGACTCAGGTAAGAGAGGAAGCAGAGAAGGCAGACTGATGCCTTTGCATCAATCTTCACTGACAAGACCGGGCCTCAGGGATCCCTGAGCCAGGAGACCAGGGTAAAGAAACAAAAGGAAGACCTTCCCTTGATCAGGGAGGACTGGGTCCAAGAACACCTGGGAAAACTTGACATCCTCAAGTCCAGTAGCCCTGATGGGATGAGAGCTGGTGCACACCATAGTGAGGCTGCTCATGATCATCTTTGAAATGTCATGAAGATCAGGAGAGGTGCTGACAACTGGAAGAAAGCAAATGTCACCCCAGTTTTCAAAATGGGCAAGAAAGAGGAGCCAGGGAACTATGGGCCAGTCAGCCCCATCTCAATCCCTGGGGAGGTGATGCAGCACCTCATTCTGGAGGCCAACTCTGTCCATGTGGAAGACAAGAAGGTGATCAGGAGTAGTCAGCATGGGTTCACTGAAGGTAATCAGGTGTTTGGCCAACCTGATTGCCTTCTACAATGAAACAGCTATCTGGGTGGATGAGAGGACAGCAGTGGGTATTGTCTGCCTCAACTTCAGCAAGGCCTTTGACACTGTCACAACATCTTCATAGGCAAACTCAGGAGGTGTGGACTGCATGAGTGGCTAATGAGATGGATTGACAACTGGCTAAATGGCAGATCCCAGAGGATTGTAATCAGTGGCACAGGGTTGAGTTGGAAGGGTGCCACTAGCAGCATCCCTCAAGGTTCAATACTAGGCCCAGTGTAGTTTAACTTACTTGCTGAGAACACAAAGCTGGGAGCAGTGGCCGATGTCCTGGAGTGCTGTGCTTCAGAAGGACCTTCAGAAGGTCTTTCAGAAGGACCTCAACAGGCTGGAGAGATGGGCAAAGATGAACGGTCTGAAACTCAACAAAGGCAAGTGCAGGGTCCTGCATCTGGGAAGGAATAACCCAATGCACCTGTACAGGCTTGGGGCCGACCCACACATCTTCCTTTATAGGATGTTATGCTTGCTCTATGGTAGCTTTAAGTTGTTGTAGGATAATGCAGATGGATAGGAAGTTATTATCTGGAAAACATAAGTGAAAATTTTCTTCTTCTCCACATCAGGAAGCCAGCACAGTATTTTCCTGATGAGTTATTTATTGCCATTTGAGGAAGGTTTCCTGGTATAGAAACAACTACTTTAATCCAGTTGAAGGACTGGAAGGTTATTATAAACTTCATTGGTTAACTTAACAAAAGGTTCTCCAAGCCTGATTTTGCTGGAAATCAACTAAAGGGAACTTAAACCACAAAAGAAATGCAGGGATGTGACAGGATGTGCTGACTTACTCATGGAAGTCTTTCATTGAGCAGTGAAATGACACAGTTGGAAACACTTGCAGAGCTGCACAAAATAAAAGGTAGTAGTCAACTTCCAGGAAAACTTTGGTTCAGATTTCCTATTAAAGTCAACCAGCAAAAAACCAGGCTGTGGTCAAAGAAACACTATAAAGTACACCACAGTTCTAACCAGTTCTCCACAGTGCATGCACTCTCTGAGTCACAGAATCGTTAACAAGTCTAGGACATTGTGTGGAAAGTTAAGAGAGACTGGGATGATTGACAGACCTATATATGGTAAATCTGCAAGTGCACAGCAATCCTTCAGAAGATTATGAAATTACTTCTCGAGTTTTTAGTGTTTATTTAGCACTGGAACTAGTGCTAGCTAGTAAGTATATATTGCAAAAATAAAGCCAAAAAAGAATGTAACTTAAGGTATGAGTCTCATGCTCCTTAACATCTAAGCTCCAAGTGACCTCAATGTCCTTCTTTCTGAATTTGTGTCTACATCACGTATTTAAGAGCTCCTTGAAATGTTTCATATCCTAAATAGAGTCTTTTCTGCTTGAAAACGTTAGTTGTCACCAGAACAGGGATTTTATTAAGTAAAACTTAGTCACAGAAAGGATTTTTATGGGATGTGGAAAGAGGATTTGTGTGCAACTTATGTTAGTTTTTGTTAGTGTCTCCCCTGTCCCAGTTTTTTACCTTTCTGGCAATGAAAAAAAATGCTAGCACCAAAATGTCCTGCAGTAGCTTCTGAATATGAAAGGCCATAGTAATCTTTCCACATAGTTTTCAAATGAAGAAAACTGCTCATTACCGAGTTAGATTGTAGTCTTCAAAAGTGCTTTCTGAAGTCTCTACCAGGGAAACATCATTAAAAATTCAGTACACAGCTCACTCATCTCATTTGTCCCCAAGTGTGCTGTGCATCTGCTACTCTGGATAAATTAAAGTATTTCAATTCTTCAAAGAATGAACTTTGAAAAACACAGAACCTGTTGGTCAAAACTGGAAATACTGCTTTAGTTTAAAGAGATTAAGGGGTAAAAACCTGATTTTTCTTTAAGTAGCTTAGCTTCAAATGATGGTGAGACTCTACAGGGTGCATGCAAATATAAGAGGATAGTAAAACTACCATCAGGAAAATTATGTTCCTTTTCATATGCAGATTCCTATCCTTAACGTGGCCTTTTAATTAGCTTGATTATAGTGGTGCTTACTTGTTAGTACCTCAGTGCTTTAATTTAAGAAACTGACTGTGTGTTCATTATAAATTCTTATTTTCAAAGATTTATAAATAAAGCTGAGCAGCAGCAACCACAACAGAAATGAAAGATAAATTGGAAAATGTGATGACAGAAATATCACTTGGGGATATTTCTAAACACTTTCAGCTCAAACTTGGCTTCAGCTTGGCACAGTTAAGAATTGTGCATGTTACGGATGAATTCTTCTAGCTTAAAGTGTAAAGGTTTTTATAGCATTTCAGTTGTTCAGAATATGAAATAGTTAATTAAGACATAACACCAACGTATAGAAACAATATAATTGATGTAAGCGAAAAGGTGGTTGGCGAACCAGAGCCTGCTTGTTGAGAGAGTTGGAGAAGAACTGGTGTGCTGGTTTGAAAGTAAACTGGTGGGAGAAATGAACCCCATTCATTTACCTTAAGAGAGATTTCAGGTCTGAGTTACAATTTAATGGAAAGATTACAATAAATGCAATGATACACAGAGAACTGGCTTAAACCCACAAAGTCAGAGTACAACTGGCATGCTGTCGGTCAGTGATGGTCACAGTCCTGTCAAGTGGTTGCATCCTATTGAAGTCATGGTCATGGTCTTGTCAAAAGCAGTGGTCCTGTAGAAGCTCTGATCCTCCTCTGGATCCATCAAGTGGTGGTGATGTTGTCCCAAGTTCCCAAACCCACAGGTTTATACACTTAGGTTCAGGTGGGAATGCTCAGTACCTCCCCTGGGGCAGGGAGTTTCACAATGGAATGATGTAATCCTGTGAATCACGGGATATTTGGAAGTCCTTGATGGTCTGAGTTGTTGCAGCTGCCTGTTCTGCTGGTGCCATGGAGTCCATTGTGGCCCATCAGCAGAAATGACCCCTCAGGATTGGTGTAACTGTGCTGGTGCTTCCCAGAGGGAGTTACCACAGCTGAGTGGTAGGTGTGAAGAAAAAGAAACACTACCCTGCCTTGCACTACCCTGCCTACCCAGCCTGTAGCCTGAGGCGTCTGGTGTGCACAGGACAGCTCCTGAAAACGACCCATCATTAGCAGTTCATCAGAAATGACAGAGGGGAGTAGAACACACAGTGTGGTACACCCCCATAGTCCTAAACTGGCACTCTACTCCTGTAACCAGGACAACTGGTAAACATTTTATAATTGCTGTTTTTAGGAAAATATTGTTTTGTATTTGAGGATTTTTAGTCTGTTACTCATGCAGAAATTATTGCCAGAACTGTGTTTTAGTACATTCACATACCATAATCTTTCAAACACTTGAGAATCTATGTATGTACAATTAATACAGGTGAAGAAAACAATAGAGTTGGCTCAATGGCACAACTCAGTTTTGCAGTGACAGCAGAAGGGATTTGAGTGTGAAAAGTGTTTAAAGACAGGACTGGAAAGTCTTCAGGAGTCTCAGAAGATAAAGACAAGTAAGGAAGGCTGGCAGAGATAAAGTAGATTTTCAGGTTTGTCGTGGTTCAACCCCATTTGGCAGCAAAGCCCTACAGAGCTGCTCACTCACCCGGGTGGGGTGGTGGAAAGAATCAGAAAAGTAAAAGCGGAGATGAGGATAATTTAACAGGTAAAAGCTGTGCTTGCAAGCTGTACATGCAAACAAATCAAACCAAACTGAGATATTCATTCACCACTTCCAATGGGCAGGCAGATATTCAGCCATCTCCAGGAAAGCAGGGCTCTGTTACATGAGGTAGTGAATTGGGAAGACAAAGGCCAGAAATCTTGTTGTCCACCTTTCCTTCTTCTGCTCACATACTATTAGCCCGTGACAGGAGCCATGCCACTTCCCACACATCAGCTCCCTCTCACTGTGCAACTGCTTTCTGGGAAAGGAGAGAAAGCAGGAATACTACCAAGCTCATTGCCACGAGGAAAGGAGAGAGTCAGAGGAGAGTGCCTAAGGGACTGGAGCTTCTGCTTCTCTAGTTGTCAGGACAGGAGTTTGTCCTTTGGCTCCTACACCTTCTCTCAGCAGCAGCCAATGGCTAGGTAGAGGTAGAGATGAGGTGTTGAGTCAGATCAGCTAAACCTTGTCAGCTCCAGCCCTCTACCCTCTGCCTATGGCCTTGAGCCAGCTCTACTGAGGTCGAAGGAGTGAAGAGCCATCTGCGTTAAATGACTGCGTGGCTGCTGCTTTAGATATGTGTGTTGGGTAGCTACCCTGGTTTCCTCAAAAGCTCATTTCACAATACTCCATGGAGAGAGAAGAATCAGACCGTGTAATTTAATGGACCATTCAAGTCACCAGCAAGCTGCCACAGATTGGACAGCTGTGGTGGCTTATACCAGAGGCACAGTGGTTTGCCTCATCACATCATATTCATGTAGCTTTCTAAAATCTTTTTTAAATTATTTCGGTCAAATATATTCTTTAAACAGAGAAACACTACTGAATCCAAGACACTCAAAGAGAAAACAAGGTTGTTATGCTGACAAAAAGAAGCTTAATTTGCTTCTTAAGATAAAGATGACTCTTCAAGTGCTGTGACTTTGCAAAGGTGCAATCTGACAACTATTCAGTGTCCATCAACAAATTTCAGGGTTTTAAAGATCAATTAATGAAGTCCATCTGGAAGTGAGGATGCTCCTCCAGGATATTTTTCATCCAAAGGGAAGGTTGATTTCACTTACACAGAAAGGAGTGCTGCTGTTTTAACTTACCACTAGCAATACCCCAAACTCCTGGATTTGATCTTTGCAACTGTGCAAATTAACTTTTGCAGAATCTGGATCTGAAAATGATTTGATACCTTATATTTTGATAGTGGTACTCTGATTTTCCCTTTTTAGAGAAGTTTCAGTGTAGACCTTCAAACTTCCTCCGAACCTTGAAAGAACTGGCTACAACTTCAGATTCTAAAGACAAATAATGAGAGAAGCCTTGGAGCCTAATACACATTGGCTTGGACATGATGAGGGAGGGCTTAAAAACAGAGAAGACAGCTTTTGATAGAATGGCTTTCATCCACATGTGTGAGCTGCAGTCGCCAGAGGGCACATTCTTGTCCTTGCATAAAACAGAGGAAAATGGATGAGTGCCCTTTGAGAGCCAACTTGTTCTTTAAAGGTATTATGTATTTCCAGGTGAACTATACATAACATAGAGAATGTAGCTTTTGAAGTACACACCTGCTGAATATTTCATACAAGCCATTCTTTCAGGTTGAACAAGGTGTGTGGAAGTGGTTACCAAACTGGTTTTTGACAGGAAGGGCAAAAGCTCTATGTCACGAGCACTAATCACAAGGAGGCCTCCTACAGTTTAAGATCCCACTGCTTTCCCAACAACTCTTCTCCTATTTTCTCTCCAGATTTTATCAGCAGTGTGACAGACAAACAGGCTGCTAATAATTTGTTCTTCCACCCCCTCCTCCTCCTCTCAACTATTTTTAAGTGGAGTGTGTAATTTCACAGTATTGGATGCTTAATATTATCTGTGCGCAACATGAATTGCATCTTCTTCCTACCTGCTGGAAGACATTCATTTAACTGACAGCTGTTGTAAGAATTAAGAGAAACAAGGGGAGAGGAAAGAAACAATAGAAGTTTTGTACCGCAAAGGAAGAAAATAAATTAACTTTTGATTGATGGATAGAAATATGCTGGTTATATGACATTTCCTTCCCCTAATATTCTGCTACATCCCTCCTCTGACTTTAAAATTCAGTACAAATAAGCAGGATATAACCACAAAGCATTCACAAAAACTACTTTCTGGGTCAAGATGGAACTATTAAGTACTTTTGAATGCAAAATCTGGAGTAGGCATGGGAAAGTGATAGCTCCTGTAAGCTAATGTAATGTTTTTAAGAGAAGTTTCATGGTGATGTGCACTACTAATGAATGGACAGGCATAAAACTGCTATGCCAGTGTGGGCACAAGCAAGAAGCGGAGTATGAGAGCCCCAAGACAGAGCACTGTTATATCCTTGCTGCATCTGTGGAGTGAGGAAGATGTGTAAGTCCGCTTTGTCCTGTGTGATCAAGAAGCACACAGGAAAGGCCAAATACTCAGCTGCCAGATCAGGCATTTGCTGACATGAATGCCAGGGTTTTTGGGTGCAAACAGATGAAGTTACAGTTGTAGCCTGTATCTAGGTATTGGGAACAGGGATAAGAGAGTGGCAACATGGGTTTGTTTGAATGCTTTCTCTGTAAATACAAACAAAATGCAAAGCAGAATATTTAGAAAGTCTGGAAAACCTAAAAGACTCTTTAAACTACTAAACATCCACAGCAGCAGAATCTGAAGATGTACAAAAAGTCACTAATAAGGACAATCAGTTTTAAATTTTTCTCAGCGTAAGAGCAGAAGCTGAGCAGGAAAAGCTTTAATATAAAGGTCTGTAAGTTTAAGTTACGCAGGGTTGTTTAAAAGGTCTCAGCTGCAAGAAAAACCACTACAACAAAGTGTTTCCTGCTGAGTTTGTTATAAAGAAAGAAACATTCCAGATATTTGTCAAGAAAGAGAACAATATCCACATGCCTTTTTTCAATATAAAGCTAGGTTTTGTTTTCATCTGAAAAAAACCCCACAGACTAGATTCAAAATCATGATTTACCTGGTGGCTTTTAAGAGCTGTGCATGCTGACAAGACATAAAGATGAGAAGTTACAAGAGCCTTTGGCAATGCCAAGTGGAGAGCTCAGCAAAGAGCTGGCAAAGACCTCTGGAGGTGGCTGTCTTAGGGTTCAGGGTGCTGATGCCTTTCTGACAGCAGTTCCAAAGACCAAAGTTGGATTATGCAAGCAAAGTTCGAAGCACCAGGTGTACATTGAGATTTTTTCCTGTACTTGGTGGTTGTCTGGCAAAGCATGAAGAAGGTAAGGCCAAGACCGCTCTTCCCTAGCTTCCCTAGAAGGAAACAGGCTACTGGAGATTGTGAGGAGACGGTTTGAGAAATGGCACCTTGTATTTGTTTTGCATGACCTGGTTTTGGTAGTGGTGGGGCCACAGAGGTGGCTTCTGTGAGAAGCTGCTGGAAGCTTCCACCATGTCAGGCAGAGCGAACAGTCCCTGGTGGCTCCAAAGATGGACGTGCTGCTGGCCAAGGCTGAGCCAATTACAAATGATGGTAATGCCTCTGTGATAACATATTTAAGAAGAAATCAAACCAGAAGTTTTTGCACAGTTTTATTTCAGCCAGAGAAGAGCGGAGTGAGTACATATGAGAAGAACAACTGCAGACACCAAGGTCTGTGGAGAAGGAGGGGGAAGAGGTGCTCCAGGCACTGGAGCCAGGATTCCTTTACAGCCCGTGGCGAAGACCATGGTGAAGCAGCTGTGCCCTTGCAGCCCATGGAGCCCAGCTCCATCTGCAGAGACCCACCTGCAGCCTGTGGAGGAGTCCTACACTGGAGCAGGTGGATGCCTGAGAGGAGGCTGCCAACCTGTGGGAGAGCTGTGGAGAGAGGCTGCCATGCTGGAGCAGCCTTGAAGGACTGCACCCCGTGGAAGAGTGACCCACGCTGCCGCAGTTTGGGGAGGACTGCTGCCTGTGGGATGGACTCACGTTGCAGCAGTTCATGGAGAGCTGTTGCTCATGAGGTGGATTTGCATTGGAGAAGTTCATGGAGAATTGTCTCCCATGGGAGACATTATCCTGCTCTGATTTTGTTAGTGGTAAATTCACTTCATGCCTCTAACTTGAGCCTGTTTTGCCCTTGATGGTATTTGATGAGCGATCTCTTTAGGTCCTTACCTCAACCCATGAACCCTTTGTTAAATTTTCTCTGCACTCTTCAGTTGCAGAGGGGACTGAGTGAGTGGCTTTTGTGGGTGCCTGGCATCCAGCCTGGGTCAACCCATGGCATACCTGCAAGGTCATTCTTTTAGTCTGAATTTTGGCTAGTCCTGGTAATCTAGGGTCAGGACTTAAAGGAATACGAAGTAAGTTTACTGACAATACTAAATTGGGAGGAGCTGTCAACTCCTATGAGGACAAAGAGGCCCTAGAGAGAGACCTAGACAAATGAGAAAGATGGGCAATCATCAAATGTATGAAGTTTGAGAATGGCACATGCCAGATCCTGCACCTGGTGTGTGGCAATTGCTTTTATAGACCGGGGAACAAGAGGCTGGAAGGCAGTGCCATGGAAAGGGATCTGGGTGTCTTGGCTGATGGCAAGTTGAATATGAGTCAGCAGTGCCCTGGCAGCCAGGATAGACATCTGTGTCCTGGGGGGCATCAGGCACAGCATCGCCAGCTGGGCAAGGGAGGGGATTGTCCCCTCTGCTCTGCACTGGGGCGGCCTCACCTCGAGTGCTGGGGGCAGTTCTGGGTGCCACAGTATAAAATAGATATTAAGTTATTAGAGAGCATTCAAAGTAGGGCCATGAGAACGGTGAAGGGTCTGAACAGGAAACCATATAAGGAGAGGCTGAGGTCACCTGGTTTTTCAGCTTGGAGGAGACTGAGGGAAGACCTATTGCAGTCTACAACTTCCTTGTGAGGGGAAGTGGAGGGGCAGGTACTGATCCCTTCACTCTTGCGACCCATCACAGCACTCAAGGAAATGGCATGAAAACGAGTTGGGGGAGGTTTACATTGGATATCTGGTAAAGGTTTTTCACCTAGAGGGTGGTTGAGCACTGGGACAGGCTCCCCAGGGAAGTGGTCACAGCACCAAGCCTGACAGAACTCAAGTGTTTGGGCAATGCGCTCAGGCACATGATGTGACTCTTGGAGTGTCCTGCACAGGGCCAGGAGCCGGATTTGATGATCTGGAAGAGTGTCTTCCAACTCAGCATATTCTATGATTCTATGACTCTATGATTAAATTTGGAGGCACCTTATTTTTGGTCTGGCAAGGCACTTGGCCTGTATCCACTGATTCTCATAGCCAGCTCATGATCATGAACTTCAATACTGATCTGTGATTTAAACACTGATACACAATTGAGAAGAGGTGATGCCGTGATATTTTATGTACATTTTACCCTGGCAAAAACTCTCTGCTTATTCAACATGAAAATATGCTTTTATTACCATCTCCTCATATTGTCTTCATTAGAGTCAACAACATCCAGAAATATAGATAACCATTGAAGATACAGAATGCATAGAAGTAAGGGATTATGAAAAAATATCCAGGTATTATACCAGCTGTGAGACCTAACCGTACACAAGAGTTAAGCCAGAAGTTAAATTATTGCAAATGTTGGCCCAAAGCAGTAAATCAATATGCTTTTACAGCCCCTATCCAAGAGCCATAGATTGCTATCCAGTGAAATGACGAAGTTTTTCCAACGTCTGTTGTTTTGCTTACAGTAGAAAGGAATAAATTAAGTGCAGTGCATTTAAATAAATGCCCAGTATACACAAAGCTTGATATGGAAAAAAAAAACAACCAACCACTTGATTTATAAGATACACAGTGTTCCAAACTCAAACCATGCAAAATGGAAAGCCTGTCTAAATGAGTTACAGTAATGACTGCAGTTAGGAGGATTAACTTCTAGTGATATGTGTGTAATGTGGGATGACAAACAGTGGACGTTGTTTCCGTATCACAGCAAATCCCAGAAATGTTGTACTTTTTCTCCTAGCTGCGGACTATCAGACCACAACAAACCATCTGCCATTTTATACAGCTACAAGAAGTCAATTTTTTTTTTTTTTTGGGCACATTAGAGAATGGGTGAAGGTATTATGTGGGGAAGGGAGAGTTGATAGCTGTTTGCATAGTCTGGACCTTTGTGTCAGGTTTGTGGGAGTGAAAAGATGTAAGCTCATAAGCCTTTTAGGAGTGGTGGGTTGCTAGAAGAGAGGATGGAGGGAGATTTCAATTTGGCTGTTTTAAAATACTCACCTTGTGGGACACATATACCAGTAAATGTTGTAATTGTCAATGCGTGATTCATTTGCCTGCAAGAGCTGTTAATAAGACACTACTAGAGTTAAAGGACAGGTGGATTTATTGTGCTACCCTCCCAAGCTGAGATTAACTTTCCCCTGTATTGACACAAAATTCCTGCTGGTAAATGCAGAACTTTCAAGATGGCTTTAAAGTTCATCATTTGCAGATTGAGATGGAGATAAAACTCCAGTTTCCTCAGTGCTTTCTACAACTTTTTGAGCAACTTTTTCTCAGTAGCTGAGAAGCCAGAACAGATCATGGAAGCAGTTTTAAGACTGAACTGGGAAGACTGAGATTCATCCAAAAACAGCACCAGAGAGATCACAAGAGTTGCAAGTGAGTTTTGGTTGACAGGAGCAAGTGAAGGTCCATGCAGATGTCTGGTGAGTGAGCAGTGACTGGACCTTCACAAGACAGGATGTGAATAGTGACAGACTTGGAAGTGAGGTGCTGCAATTTCCATCTAGGTATTATCTTCAGATATTCTGTGTAAGGCGAGTGATAGAGAAATAGAATAACTTTAGATATAATAAATGTAATGGAATAACTTTCACAGGCAGGGAATGGATAAAAATAAGTCTTCGGAAACAAAACTGAAAAGGCTGGGTTAGAAAACTTGAAAGAACCAATCTGCATTGCTGATAATTGGTTATTGGTTTGGTTTTCAAGCTAAACTTTGACCTCTTAGGAAGAAAACTTGAGAAGCAAATACAGCTAATGAGGACATAGTAGGGCACAAGAAGAATACAAAAACCAGTGCTATGTTACCACTTGAGATGGACTGCACAGATATGAATGTGATGGTTCAACCAAGTTATTTACCAAATGCAAATAAAATACCATGTGCAGTTAAGTGACAAGAAATAATCAAAGATACAGAAAGCACTCCTCTGGGAAACTGAGAGGATTAGATTTGTTTGCCTTGCAGAGGAGATTAATTACTGTTACTGAACATAATAAATGCAAAAGAGGAAGTAGATGAGAAAAATATGTTTGCCAACTCTTACAGCAAAAGAATAGAATGACATCCAGTACAAAATTAAAGGCAAGAACTGTAAGACTAATTGCAGGACTTCTTTAATGATAACATAAAATTAGCCTCTTGAATTGATTGCCACAATATGTGAGCTCAGTAAGGTTTGGAAAGGGGAATGTATAAAGCTAATGAGGCTCTTTGCAGTCACAACAGTGCAAACTGAGAATAACTGAAGGTATAAACCAAGGACATCATGGATAACCGGAACATTACACATGTAGTCAATCAAGACTAGCATTTCTGTTTTCTTCCTGAATACCAGACGTATTCAAGTATTCAGGTATGTAGTAAAGAGCAAATCACAGTGCTGTGTTCAATAAGAAGAGGCAGTGTCTGTCCAGGAACACGTATAAGGGATATACAAACGTTGTTGCACTGGAGAGTCCAAGGTCCTTTGAAAGCCGAAAGAAATTTTGCTAGTGAATGCTAAATGTCAGGCAACTGTCACAAATTAAGTTTGCGCTCCTTAAAACAGTGACAGTAAGCAAAGTTTGTCAGGTGGCTTTATCTCAGTCTTTCTCCTTATCTGTTACTCACTTGAAAAGCAGAGACTCCCCAGTGTTATCCAGACAGCTAGTGTTGACAAGACATAAATCAGACAACTGCTGAAAACTCCACTGAGCACCTCTCTTATTTAGGAATGAACACTTTGGGATCAGTTATATATGCAAAATGTAAAAATAGTAATGAAATTGTGTCTAGTTTCTGAAAAACAAACAAACAAACAAACAAACAAACACTCCCCCCCCCAACGCCTTAACTGTGAGCTGTAATTTGGTTTAAAAACTTTCTCACTAAGGATTTCAATTCTCTTAGACAAAAAGTCAGATTTTTAATTTTATCAAAAACTCATGCAAAGCATCTCAGTAGAGAAAACACAAAAGTCCATTGCTGAATTTTTAAACATAAAATTATTTAAGAGGGTAGAATAAAAGGTGGAAATGTTATTTTAGGACACAGAAACCAAACAGCAGGTGCTTTCTGGTTTCCATTATTGTATGTAAGAACCTCACAATCCATTAATAATTGGTCCTCATGGCAACTGACATCGTAGAAGTAAGAAGGGTGAATTGAAATTCAATACTTATGTTTAAGGATAGAATTTAATGAAGAATGTAAGACAACCATTACTTGACATTATTGATAGAAATGGGTCAAATTCAGTGCTATAGGAAACACAAAAAAATGTCTGAGATTTGCCAATTCATCCGTCTCAACATCTTTTGTGAGTGTTTCTAAGATGACTGATAGTCTTCCCCAAATTCTGTCTAAATGATTGAGAACCATTTTGTGTACTCTTTCACTTGTGAATGAAATGCAACCAAATGCCTGGGATCTATGAGAGCAGATCAAAGACATTTCCTAGCATCATGGCAGGAAATTAAAGAGGAGATATTACAAAGTTTGAAAATTAGTGCAATGTTTTCTGCATAGTTGGCAGCCCTGCAAAAGTGACCCACAAAGTCTTGCATGTAGTGTAAAGCAAATAAACAAAAAAAGGAAGACTTTTAAAAAGAAATAATTAACCTTTAATAATTTTCTAGCACGGATTGATAAAATGTCTCTTTTTTTTTGAGTATTACTACACAAACTTACATGAAAATTAAGCAAATCATCATCTAGAACAGATAATGAAGAGCTTTTTTTGTAAACATTGCAATGAAAAATTTTTTCTAAAATGTAAAATTTTTTAGTGACCTAATTCAATAGTATTAAGAAAAAAGGGTACCTGTCATAAGCAAAACAGAGTAAGAAAAGGCTTTCAGAAATAAACACAATGTTATTTCTTGAAAAGTGGTTTTATATAGATTACTAAATAGGAATTTTTCAGAAGTATTGTTCACACTGCTGTTCACACTGTAGATGCATCCTTATTCCACATGACCAGGGGTGTTTTTGCATTTGCAGTATCAGGGGAAATATCCTAGACAGATCACAATGGGGTGTCTTTTCTGGTTAGCTTAGGAGATGGAGAGGATCTCAGCAGATTTTAGCCTGGAATATGAGAGCACCTCTTATCTCTTGCCTTCTGCCTGAGAAGGCTCAGCTGGTGATACAAGACCACGTTCTAAACCTCGAAGAATTATGTACTACTAATAGTTGAGTTTGATATTGCATACAACAGTCCTAAAGATGAACTGCTTCCCAACAAAGTGGAAAGGTTATTCTACTCCCTGAGTTTTCAGTATAAGGTGTTGGGATGGTTCTGGCCACCATTGCTTCAACTGCTAGCCATTAAGGCACAGGAGAAATGTCTGGTACGTGCTTCACAGAAGTCAGGTCTTTCCAGCACATTAAAGTTGTACTTGGCCTTCGTGGGAAATCAGGGAGCCTGAGGCTGTCCATGTGAAACAGAAGTATGAAGCACGTTTGACAACAGACATGGAAAACAACTTTGCTTTCAGAAGTGAAAAGAGACTTCTCTTGCATGTATCAAAAAGCAGAAATGTGTAGGAGACGGATGTCTATCACCAGTCCTGGCATGGGATATCTCTCTGAATGTGCTCCTTTCACAGCATATGATCACCACTGGCATGGTTAGGTAAGATCTAACATACAGTGGGATGAAACCGCTTCAGATTTTTGCAGAGGTTTATCAAGCAGTTTTAAGAGGTTCTGAGGACATAATATATGAGAGAAACCAAATCCAGAATGCCTGCAATGACCTACTCCAGGACCGAAGTGTGTGCATATTTGGCCATTAGACTCAGAAACTTCAAAATCCATCAAACGGTGAGGAAGAGCTGCTTGAAGTCTGGTTGTGTGAAGTCCTTCACAAAAGAGAAGGGAAACCACTTCATCTGAGAAGTAGCAACCACCACAAAGTCTTTTCTGAAGAGCCTGAAGGCCATGCAAAGCCTGAATAAGAAAGCTTTGTAGTAATAATGATTCAGGCTCGTAATGAACTAGGGTTATTGCCTGTGTAATGGCTGAATCAGCAAGGCAAAAATAAGCATCTTGAAGTCTGAGATTTTAACCAGTTTTGTTTCCAAGAAGTAATGCTATGATTTCAGAAATGGTCGTGGCCCTGAACTTGAAAAGACGCAGTTTATGGGACCAAGAAGGGTCTGGGATGAGTATTTTTGTGAAAAAGATTTTCAAAAGCAGGTGAATGTACCTGGGGAAAATCCGTGTCTCTTGGCATGCGCTCAGTGACAGGATTTAAAGAGCAGAGCAATAAGCAGCATTTGGTCTCTTGCTGTGTCCTTCCAAGGGGGAGTATTGTTACACAAGGCTGCTTTTTCACACGGAGGATGAGGATCTCAGTGCAGAGGTGAAGTATCTGAATGCAGGTTTCCTCTAACTGAATCTGCAAAGCTCTGCAAGGTGCTCTCGGATTGGATAAACAGGCAAGTGCTTCATTTGAACTTGTTCCCCAAAGCTCTGTGCCCCTCAAAAGACAGGCTTTCCGCTGCACAGGGTAAGTCTTTGGACTACTACTTCCGTCTACTACCAAGTCTGAAACGTCCCTCCTCTAGAGTGACTGAGGTTGTGTACACCCTAGGAATACAGACAGGGTAGAGACAAAATTTGTGGTGCCTCTCCCAATTTGCTTTTCAGGAGATGATCCTATACCTTTCTGTACCATAGACGTGCCCTCTATTTCTGAGTGATTTTAAACGATTCATTAAATTTTACCGTTTCACAGATACTTTTCCCTTCAGTTTCCAAAAAGAACAGGAAAGTGGCTGTGATTTTTATGACCCTACCCTCTGTATGGCCCTTTCCTTTGTTAGCTTTTCTAGGGAATCATTGAGTTCAAGCTAGAACTCATTCTGTAAGCTCTTGAAAACAAAACCAGAAACTACTCTAAATGTTTTGCCAGAGTCATGCATTTGCATAGCAAAACATTGTCAGCTAGATAAAAATTATTTTAAATTAAATGTCATGATTCAAAGATCTCACTAGCAATAAACTTCTTATTGCAAACTTGTGAAATTGGACAAGAAGCAATGTCTTAGGTAAAGAGTCTGGTTAGCAACACACTTGATTATTGATGTTAATGACAAACATTCAATGGCACCCATAATACTTTCACTCAAACTGATTTCAGAAATAATGCCAGCATTACTAGCACTCATAATTCTTCTGTACCAAATTCATTAGAAAGCCTCCCAAGACTTATGACTGGAAAGATCTCCATAGGAATTTAATCTGCTGTTGGTATACATAGAGAACTTTAGCCCCAGAAACTGCTGTGATTTAGCTGTAGTGTAGTGTAGTCACACAAGAGGGCAAATTGGGCTGCCTGGAGCCGTATTTCAGGCATCTCACGAGTCTGCAATATTTGGCTGTGCAACCAAAATAGAATTTTAAGAAGTGTTTTGTATGTTTGGCATTACATATGTGTGTACATATGTGAGTAAATGATTTTAAAATCTGGTTTAAAAGATTTTAAAATAAAAAGGATGTCATTAAAATTTTGGAAGTCAGTGCAATGTGATATGCCAATACGTGTCACTGCCCTGGGAGATGGGTCGGCCTCGGGGGTACTCGTCCCGCCTAGGAGGCTACAGTGACCTTCCCACAGACAGGCACTGAAAAGTGTCGAGTCTCGGCGGCCGCTTGGAACGGGCTGCACTGGCTCTGTATCAGCAGGGCACCCAAAAGCGAGGGGACCCGAAGGTCTCAGTCTCTCAGGAATCCCGGGGGCAAAAGAGGCAAGGGAGAGGACCAGTTCGTGAAATCTTCCAAGGTTTATTACCCCGAAAGCAAAGGGGAGGAACTGGCCCACGAGAGCCAGGGGCACCGTGGTTTTCTACAGGGGTGGCACCGAACAAACAACCAATAGAAGGTAAGCCCGGAGGGGGATCCCGGGGACACAGAACCAATGGCTGGGTTACAGAGGAGGGGATTTACAGAACAAACCAATTAACAACTGAACTTATCAGAACTTTCTGGAGAAGTGGTACGGGCTCAGAACCGGGTCTCGCCCACGGACTGGTCCTCGCTCTCCGAGTCATCTGCCCATTGGGCAGGCATGCCGTGACAGACAGCGGGCGGACCCCGAGTGGTCCGAGGCACCCCAACAAATACGTCTGTGCAGTGTTTTGTAATTTGTCTTGTAACAGAATATATCCTCTAATTGCATAATGATATGCCTAACTTTTGGTGCTTACTGGCCTGTATTCCCTTATCTCCCCATGAATTCCTTGTGCAATTTCCCTGCTTTCCTCCTCTCCTGCATCTTTATTCTTACCCGATCAACCATATGTTGCCAAATAAATGCCAGTTCTGGTGTGGATTTTGGAAATGTTGAGACAAGAGGAGAACATTTCATTTGGAGAATTCAGAAAATATGAACTAAACATTAACTCGTACAGTCTGAGACTTAACAGCAGGAACAGTGGGAGAAGACCCACAAGTCTGCTCTTTGCATATATATCACACCTTTGAGTACTGCATTTTCAGATATGGTACGGTAGCCCAGTTTTTTTCCATAGCATAAAGTTCCTAGCAAATAAAATTCCTTTGCAAATACTTCTGCTAGTTTATTTGTCTTTATAGACTAATTATCCTGCATTGTCAGAAAAATATTCATAGTGATAGAAGGCTGTAAGTATCTCAACTGGCACCTTTTCTGAAGTTAGAAAAGCTTAGAGGAGAAAAAATATAAGTCTAATCCTGTCCCACTTGAAAGCTCAAGAAAACCTAAGAATGCTCTGTGCTTTCTTGCTCTCTCCTGGGGGTTTCTGTTTATTCTTATTTATATTTTGACATGAAAATTAGGTTGCATGAGAGATTTTTACAAGTGTTTAACCAAAATACAGTTTCTTAAAAAATCCTACCAAGATGTGGGACAAAATGAACACTGCACTTGCATGTTAAATTTTGTGGTTTGGATTGCAAGTGTTGAATTTAATATCTCAGACATGAGTACAATGAGCAGGCATGAGATACAAATGAATCAATTCACGAGATACTGAAGTACAACTGAAGAAAAAATATATAGCAGCATAAAGCAATAGGTTACAAGGAAAACCAAACAAGACACTTTGTAAAGATGGTTTGCATTTACATGAATGAGGTATAGTAATATTGATTGTAAACCGTTCAACAAGATCCTCATCTTATAAAAATGCCAGTGTTCAGCCTGTATTTTTGTTGGTACCTGAGCTAGGAAACTAGGTCTTGTGAACTACAAGTCCTCCCTTCTCAGTTACAATACAGTCATTTTAAACTCTGTACGTAGCTTTTGATCTCAGTTCTTCATCTCAGTCAAAGACTAGTTCCAGTACTTCAGTATCAGTTCTGGTATCTTCAGAAGCACAATGATAGGGCACTCATTTATATCAGTGCAGAAAGAAAAATGCCACCTGCTGAGTTATGCTAAGGTTTTTTCAGCAGTCTCGTGGTTTCAGCTGGTATTTCCATTTCAATAGTGAACACGTACGATTCTACAGATCTTGAAAACTGGGGAAAGCACAAACCTCAGCAGAATGTTTGCTATTCCCCCCAGCTGGACCTTGAATTTAAATGAGATGAGAAGCAAGCTATAAACTTTGCAATGGTTGATTTACAACAGAGGACAGCAATGAGTCATGAATCAGAGACTGTTTTAATTGATTTTGCATACATCATAAACTACAGAAAAGCTGATTAAATGGCTTGTAGAAGGCTTTATGAGTGATTTCCATTCCGGAGTTGTTCAAGTCTTTATTCAGGGGCACAAAAATATACAAAAGTGCACGTGGGATTGTTTTTTTAATTAAAAAATAAAAACAAACAAAAAATATTGGAGGTCTTACAGATAGCAGAAATCTTGAAAGTCATCCTGGATGCAAGATAAGAGAGCATGAAAACTACAGAAAACCATTAATTCTGGCACAGAAAATTCTGGCAGAGGGAATCTTAGTGTTGAAATTAATTTCAGTCACTTGTTATTAAGATATCCAAGCACACTTGAGTATGTCATTCTTATGACTTTCTCTTCAATCTTTTTGATTTCTCCTGGCTATTTCCTGTTTCATCTCTCCTCTGACCTCAGGACAGGTGTATGAGCCCAATGCAATCAAAGAACAGTAGAGATACATATCTGAACTCATTTGAGGCTTTAATAGCAGTTGGCAGTTAGTGGCAGCTGGTACCTCTGCCACTTACAAGGTGCAACAAAGCTGAAAATTAGTCTGAATCCTGGGAAAATAAAAGTTTCACACAATACTACAAAATATTCTTTGCCTATGACATTCTGCTGGATCTTTGTCTTCCTCGTAAGAAGTGCAGAGCTCCTACCTCATCCCCTGCTGAAGGTCTGGATCCACGGGTTCATCAGTTTTGAGTACATTTACCACTGGTAATTACTGTTTTATTATTTGTGAGAGAATAATCCTTCACTTCAGCTGTACTTTAATTGTGCTGTATGACACTGTTTAAAAACGTGTTAAATCACAGAGCAAATGTCACAAGTTTATGAAACTGGAAGGAACATCCTGAGATATCAGAGTCTATCTTCTGCCAGAATGTGCATAGCTTGCTATTTAGAAATGTTATCAAGCTATACCTTAAAACCATATTTCTTATTCTGTACAACTTGTGTCAGAACACTGCTTTCAAATCATAACCTAAAAAATTTCAAACTCTCTTGTACTTCCCAGTCTAAAATATATTCTTGATTATTTTAATTCCAAATGCTGTTGCAACATTATAATTTTTTTTAAGGATGTTTTCCGGAGAGATGGAGACTGTGCAACCGGCCTTTGTTTTGAATTGCTGGAATCTTTTGAGAAAGTATGGTGGTGGGCAGGGAACTGTCTCAGAGACAGCAGGCAGCTGTAAGGCCTGTAAAGAGGTAAACAGCTTGCAGAGGTGAGAGGTTCCTGCCACCACAGCAGGACAGGGGAAGCTCTGCCCTTTTTCTCTGTGTTGGGTAGAAGCCTGTTGGCATATCTGCATTAACCCTAAAATGCTGCTTTTTCTCCACATGCCGGCAAGGAGGTATATAAAGCATGTACAGGGGACTGCAAGGTACTGGTGGGAGAGGTGGACCGTGGGAGGGAAAAGAAGGGATGAGGAGGCAGGAGGAGGTAGACATTGCAGAAGGAGTCTCAGCAGATGTGATCGGAGGGAAAATTGAGGGAATATAGCAAGTGTGATAGTGGGTACTGTGAAAAGGAAATGGAAGAAAGCAAACCTACAGGAGATGGATCCTTTCAATAGGTCCTTTAATCTTGGGGAAAATGTGCATCTTGAGCAGTGTTCCAAAATTACCTAATCAATACAAGCAATCATGTCTACCCCTAGCTTTCATCCCTCTAGGCTCAATACAGAATGCCTTTTCCTTATTTAATAGTTGTCTTTTGGCAATTGTGAGACTTTCTTATTTATGATACACTTCCATATGCTTTATGGTACAGCAGGGGAGGTGGCAAATTTCCCTCCTTCAGAGGGAGTATTATACTGGTACCTTGGGTTGGGAAAGAGAGCAGCCTTAAGTCAAGCAGGGATATCTTGAAAGCAGGGATATATTTTAGATACATAGTTGACACCAAAAAAACGAGGGGAAATTACATGTAATGAGAGCATACCCATAATCTCCTTATATTTTAAATTAGTACATGCAAACAACAGAGTACCTGTGGGAGAATTCTCATGCTCAGATGAGGTCTCTGTGTCCTGCATATGTCCAAAAGTTCCCTTGCACACCACTTCTTTGAGATCTAATTAACATTCCTGTTTTCTGCCATGAAGTAGAGCATTTTTCCCTACTTCTTCCTCATGCTTCTTGTCAGCATCAGAAGAGTTCCTTAGCTGCTCAGGCTGGAATTGCTTCTGAGAAGTTACTAGAGGATGCACCAAAAAAGTTATGTTCTTGTTACAGCAAACTTGTTGATCTAGTGGAAATGGTAGTATAGTTTTGCGCTAAAACTGTACAGTTACAACCATTATTACCTTTTTGATATTGGTATTTAATTCTTATTCTAGCTATTGGGTTTTATTCAGAGTTATAGCAGCTTTTTTGCAGTAAGACTTTATAATAAATACTCACACCAAGCAAGTGAAGGTTCCTCAGCTGAATCTATCTGTTTATCTAAATTTCACGTGATTCCTCTTAATTGATAGGTGAAAGTCATATTTTGTGTAGCTGAAATGAAAACTACTACACATCAAAGTGGATTCCTTTTAAAGCTTTTTTCCCTACAGTGAAAGAGATTAGCATTAATTTGCATTAACTGGAAATCATCATCAAATTTCTTTTCCTACAAAGATGACATAATCGAAGCTAACATTTAATCTCATTCTTCATGGAATAAAACAGTGTTCTAAAGGCCAAATTTGTGTTGAAATCTGTTAAGTAAATAAAAATACAAAAAAAAGCCCTAGCAAAAGGAGTAGGAAACAATGGAGTCAGTCTTGGACAATATTAACCCAAATAGTTAATCTGCTCTAGCCATTTGAAATTCACTTAGTAGGTTTGCCAGAGATGACTGTTAGCACAAATGAAGGGACCGTGTTTTCACATTGATACAGGTACCCTTTCTCTTGGGCCAGATACATGATCTGGCCATTTAATTAAATAATTCTTCTCCCGAACTCAAAAAGCCTGGTTTCGTTTGGTTACACGTAGGAGACCAGTTATTGAAGGACTTTGAACTCAGATCTGAAAATGAAATTAAGCCGGTTAGAGAGATTCTCACTGAAATAGATTAGCACATGTCTCTGGCAGTGCAGGCCTCTTCTCAGTCCAGCAACAAAAGGGCACTTAAGGGAATATGGAATGTTCTGCATGGTGTGATTTAACAACACAATCCCTATTACCTTTAATGAGAGTTGCACAATTAAATCTTCACACAATGTGCTAAAAATTACTCTTTCAATTTAATGAATAAACGAATAGGTCCACTTCAAAATGTGAGAGGATAAGGTAGGTGAATAATTTTTGGAAAAAATCAAGCCTTAGGTTGATTAGACACTTAAGAAGAGGGGACAAGTTAAGTATGTAGCATGAATCTTGTTGAACTAGACATTAGAATTAGTATTGCTTATATAATGTGAGTCTTGCGATAGATAAGCAGAAGTTATGAAAGGTTTGTATTCTTCACTCTGAACCAGTTAAATAACTAGGTTGTCTCCATTTCAACAGCTTGTGTAGAAGGATGTCTAATTACGGCTTTAAGCATGCTTCCACCAATTAAAAATACAATACACAAACCTTAAGAAACTGTACAGCCAACAAGATTCACACTGTAGTGAAAAACAAAAACAAAAGGGACTTCTCTTCCTCCTTGTTTTTTGGACAAGTTGTAGAGGAGGAGTGAATTCCCACAGTGATAAATCATCAGTAAGAATTTTGTGTACTGCTCTCAAATACAGTGGAAAGCCAAAACAGGCTGTGGACCACTAGTAATTTTGACCCAAAATACAATACTCTGTCCTACCAATATACTAATGCATTATGTGGAAACCTTTAACTTCCAGCTGGGCTTCAAGTACAAGGAGTAATTACATTCTGATTTTTTTTTAATGTAGATCTATACCATATGTAATTATATATCAGGCTTTGAGGGTTTATTGACAGTAAACATATATGGTATTTACAGACGAACTGTATTTTTACATATACAACCATATCCTTGTAAAACTAAGAGGCTTTACTCGTGCATTTATTCATCCAAATCCTTTTCTCCTGAGGATATGTTTGGAGAACAATGACAAAACCATACAAACTGCCCATAAAATTGAAGTTCTAACACATTCTTTCCCATAAAGTTTGAGCTTGTTCACTATCAAGAAATTTATGAAAGAAAATTTAACACTCCTCTAGTTCTTCAGTGTCCTTTAAATTTGACCACACTTTATATGATGGAATAGATTCTTGCCCATTCCTCTCAAAACCAGAGCTGTTTAGAGAAGTAGAGAAATCCTAGAAGTTAAAGGCATAGACATGATCTTCATAATGAGGTCTTCATAATGAAAATACCTGTACTTTCACATTTGGTATTCTACAAGACAAGGTGAAATTCATTCTCTGCTCCCTCTCTTGACCATCACTCCTTACAGTCTTCCTACATCATAGCAATTTTCCTCAGAAACAGGTATCTTGTCGACCTGTGAGAAAATACTACTTTTTCACTGATGTAATATGTTCAAAGTAGCACTCTTGTATGGAGTCTACAGTTAACTGTCTTGGTAAGCTGAAAGTCAAGATAAATACTCCTCCCTGGTGTATGAAGTGGAGTGGAACCTGAATGTCGCCTATTGCAATGGGATTTTCTGGATGCCTGTACAAAGATAACCCTTTCCAACAGCAGCAGCTGTGACTTTAACACTTCGGCTTGCAAATGATGTTAAATGAGGCTGAGAAGTGATTAACAGGCATCAGATATGGATGGTTTTACTGAATTCATGATCTCCTGTGATCTTCTTGAGCTGGCATACAGCAAGTAAAAACTGCCACTGTGCATTTTATAGTGAATCTCTCACACTAGGAGATAAGAAACAGCGCATGAGTTTTTCAGTCCCGATTTTTCCCTAAGTACTCCAATTTTTACAATAGAGAACATTATTATGAATTGAGTCTAAGTGAGGGTAGGCAGCCAAGAAGCAGACAGCAGAGATGATCTTCAGGAAACAAAATAAAGTAATAATAATAAATTACTATAAAATAAAAATGGGGCCACTGCAGATGTCTGATGGGAACTGAGGACAGAATCAGTACAAAGGATTTCCTCAGAACATTTTCTGATGCCAAATATAAATAAGAAATAGACAAACTGAATGCCAAAAATGCATAATGGATTTATTTCAGAAGAGGATTTGGGATTCTGAGATGACTGTATATTTATCTGTGATGGGAAAACTCATAAACTAATCGGAAGAGAAAGCAAGAATTTTAAGTGACATTTAAAATTTAAATGATAGAAAAGCTTTCTCTTAACTTTGTCTGATAACTTTTCTACTGCAAATATGTGTTCTGAAATGGATTGATAACACCCTCTTGTGCTCTGAAGCTCTTGCTGCTAGACTAAATCATCATCCTTTGGGAATGAAGTCAAAGCTCAGGTGAAAATTCAGGTGCAGAACCTGAGCTGTCAACTGAGACAGTCCCCTAAGATACTGGAAATGGGATCTCTAGCTGGAACTTTCTGGAAGCCAAATTTAAAAAACACTTATTCCCAGGAAAACTGTGCCTGTGAATGTTACTTATCCTGAGTGGATCACTCAGGACAGAGTTTAATGAAATACTCAGTTGTGAAAGGAAACGATACCCTTTGAACACGTATCTGTAGCACATTAGTCATGCCTCCCAGTCTTAATCATTGACTTCATAAAAGAGAGAAAAGCCAATTAGAAACTGCTGATAAGATATAGTATAGGACATACTAAAACAAGAAAAACTTTAATTTGGGAATTTTTTGGTTGGTTGGAGTTTTTTTATAACATGACAACTGGTCTGAGGAGCCACTTTGAATTAACAACTGTTTGGATTTTCATGTCATGACTAAGTGGCTGATGGTATAACTTCAGCAAAACTGCAGAGCAGAAGTTATATCTAGCGTTCTGTGTCTCCTCAGACTCCTGGTTTTGGATAATCCTTAAAACCTGGTGATTTTGTGATTGTGTTAATTCTGAAAGGCATGGAGATTTGACTAGTTCTTGTGGCACTATAAACTATGTTTATGAGCTATATTACCTATCAATATTCTAAATTAATGTAGAAAATACAGCTGAAGAACTCATCTTTAATCTAATGGTTACTGAACTATTTTAATCAATCTTCCCTGAGTGCACCAATGTAGATACAATTGCCTTTTATGCTGCATAGCACTTTCGCCTCTTTTTCCTGTGCTGTCAAAAAGAGGATACAGTGTTCACAGGTATATCACAGGCCTTGCAACTGTTGCTGGCATAGGGTTAACAGTAATGATGAGATTTGGAGCAAGTCACTGTCCTAGTGTCCTCTCCAAGCCTGTTAGAATTTGGAACAGAAGCCACAACACAAAAACAAAGAGAAGCAAAAAACTCATGGTATTTTACTGGCAGACTATTGCCACTTATTTTTTGGAATACACAGTCATGTTCTCCAGCAGTGCTTTCCCAGATGATTCATCAGTTGTGTCAGGACCGTGTGGTGCTGGGAGAATGACTCTCTGTGCCTGGCCAAACATGCACACGCATGCCCGTACTCATACATTCCCTCCTAAAATGTTGTGTTCCATTGCTCACCTCCGCTGCATGGAGCAAACATCAGTGTGATCTAGCTGTGCAGAGGCTTGCACCTGAGCCAGTATCACCAATGTCAGTCATTCAGGTGAGCTCTGCAGTGGAGATGCACAGTGAGCTGCCTGTTGCGATCCTGCCTTGGGCCACCAATGCCCCATCTGACATCGCAACTCAGAGGGGTTTTCTAAAAAGCAAAACATTACTGTTTGTTTTTTTTTTTTTGATTTCCGGAAGGCTTTCTATTTCCAGTTCTGTACTGTGGCCCTCATAAGAGATTTGTGTAAAAGCCTATTTGTGAGGATGTGTATTACGTGAAGGAAACCCAAGTCAGTAATCCATTTTTCCCACTGAAGCCATCTTTACCGAAATGCCTCTGAGCTGGCCACAAATCTGCTACAAAACAGTGTAAGTTATCTATTTCTTTAATAAATGAAGCATTTATAAAGATTTCCATAGAACATTTTTCTTAATCTTTTATCATATTCTCCTTAGCAAGTAACTCTCTGGGGCCATTTCTCAGCTATAGAATAGATCTATCTCACATTTCATGTAGGGTTATTAAGAGCATTACTTTTCGTAGACATTGGTTTATTGATGTCCTAAAGGCTCCTCCTCAGCACATCTTCTAGACACTCAATTCAAGTAGAAGATCTGTCTTTCGCACAGCCTGAAAATGTTTTAGGACTTAGTTTAATACTGTCTGCTGCTTCTGCCACAATATTTCTGATCCAGTCACCTATTTCTTTTTCCAGTGGGGAAAAAGTGTTTTGGAAACCTCTCAGGTTGAAGAACTAAGTCTTCACTAATGTTCATAATCCCTTTTTTTTCATATAGAGGTTCACTGCGTAATTTGCAATATGCTTCGTATTTTTCAGGTTAGGCTAAGTAAAGTTGATACTTGTTACCATGATGGCGTTGACAACAGTATGTAGAGAAAAAAACCCTGTAAATCAGATCCTGTACAACTTTCCATTCAGACCCTTAATTCTGAATAGCAGTAATTGTTTTTTGTCTCACTATCCTGGTTTCTCCTAAGGAGATATGTGCAATCACACTGAAGTTGAGCTGATCTGTACCCATTAACAATTAAGGGAGATAAACCTGAATCCAAAATTTAGCCTGACTGAGTACAAGTAAGTTGCAAAGGGAAGTTTCCTGCTGGAAGGCAGCTGATGGTTGCATCACCTTTTCTGAACCACCTTTTCTGGGTGAGCTAATATGATAATTTAGATGGCAGATAATTGGAATAAGATAATTGAAAGAGAAATAGCCCAAAATTAATGAGAAATGTGTAAGGTACTACTAACTTACTTTTTCAGAAAGTCTTCAAAAGAAATATGCCACTGCTGTCAAAATAAATAGCTATATACAACAATTACGAAAAAAAATGAATATACTAAAAGTAATTCTGGAATTAAATATATTGAAATATCTTTTTGCATGCTGCTGTTGACAAATCTATTGCTGACAGTCCTACAGGTTTTCCTCTGAATTGATAGTCTGCTGGTACAGGAACGGCAAAAATTATTGGCAATATTTTTTCATTTGTAGATTGATATGCTGCACTGAAGAAGTCTACTGATAATAAAGGTTTATCCCTTGCAGAAGGGAACAGTTTCTACTAGCAATATTATATATGTTTGAAAAAGTAATTAGATTAAGAAAGGATTTAAGAGAACATGATCTTCTTGTTTTATAAGAAGCAATAAAATGTCTATTATCTATATTCAGAGGGCAACATTCTGTAACCAGCCAGTTTTCCAGACAAGGAAACTCTGTCATTATGATCAGCTTTTAAGAACAAATATTTCAGCTTCCTGGCTTTCTACATTTCAGCACATTTTCCTTCTGTAACTTCTCTCTGCATTCTTGCCAGTCTTACCATCTAACCTGTCTCCTTTATGCTAGTGATGAAATCTCTGTGTATCTGGGGTGCTGGATTCAGCTTCCAGAAACTGGAAAGATCTTGTAGGAAGAAGAAAAATCACCTCAAAACTAAAAGCAGAGTAACCAAGGACCCAGACCACAGAATTCAACTGGCAAACAAATGAAGCCATTTTTTTAGACCAAGTTATGCAGCAGCAAAGTGACACCTGCCCAACAGGAAGTTGAGGTTGATGCTGAGAAGGAAATGAAAACAAGTAGCAAAGGTTGTATTGTCATCTTTAAAAGAAAAGCTAGCAATTTGGAGGGGTATAGCTACAAGGATGGTGGGGTACACATTAGAAAGAGTATACATATGATGCCAAGATCAAATACATATTTTGCACCAGTTTTCAGCAAATATAGCAATCCCATGACAACAAAGTAGGCTGGAAAATGTAAATGACGGTATGGCATTGGATTTTATCTTAGGTTAGAAAAGGAACCAAAACTTAACAGAGACGATGCATTTGAGAGTTCTAGATTTTAAAAAGGCTCATGCTTGAATCACAGGCACAGAAAAAAGTGTTTGCAAGAGCCTACTGAGAAGAGTGCAACAATGTTTGATTGCAAAATGGCAATGTTCCTGGCTGTATTACAGGACAGGAAAAATATTAAGAAAAGTGATCCAAATAACTGCTATTCTTTTAGCCTGATCTGAAAAACATGCAAAGCATTATGATATACTGAGAAGAATAATGGTTAAAGGTACATAAAATAACATAAAATACATATGGGTTGTCAAAGATAGACTGTGTCAGCATTCATCTTTCATAAGGAGATTAAAGATTTTTCACAGAAAAACAATCTCTTTCTGAATTTCAGTAAGATTCTGATATGAAGACACATAGAAATTATTAGTCAAACTAGAGGAAAGAGGGGTGAGAAATCAATGAAAATAAAAGGGTCTTTCTGTGAAGTAGAGCAAATTATCCTAAATTAGACTCTAAGTTGCTTTGGTTTGGCTGTTTCTCGTACCAGAGCTAACTCACAGTTTGAATTTACACACTTGCCTGCAGGATGCTGTCAGCCAAAATATTCCCAAAGGTGGCAGCCTATTTGGTTTAGTAAGGCAAAAGCTAGAAGCACACAGGTAAGTAAATACACCAGGGCAGCAAGGGTGTATAGGGAAAATAATTATTTAGTCTGAATGAAAATATTTCATTTCAGGCAAAGAACCCCTGAGAATGAACTAGATTATCTAGTCATGGCTAGATATAAACTGGTCGGTAAATGTTTCTAACATCCTAGTCAAATCCCCCATGACAAAATGCTAGCTAATTTTAGGACAGGATAGAGGTGTGTGGGGGAGGGAATCTTATTGTTTTTATCTGCTACTATATATGCCAAACAGTTTGTTACACTATCAAGCCACAGCCTTTAAATCATGTCACAACAGACTCCTTCACTCTCGCTTTTTCTTGCAGTAACACCAACGTAGAATCAAAGCCTCAGAAAGGTTTGGATTGGAAGGGACCTTTAAAGGTCACCTAGTCCAACCCACCTTCAATAAACAGGGACACCTTACACTGGATAAGGCTCCTCAGAGCCCTGTCTAATCTGACCTTAATGTTTCCATCTACCACCTCCCTGGGCAACCTGTTCCAATGGTTTAACAGTCTCATTATAGACAAATTTGTTCCTTATATCTAGAATAACATCTAGTCATTCTTTTGATATTACGTTTTGTCTTGTGCAGGCACACCACACCAGGACATTAGCTACACTACCCACCCCACTACACTAGAGAGATATGGCAGAGTATTCCAGCCTTGCAAGTGACCATCTGTGGGTTATAAAGGCAAGAATAATGCTGTCTTCTGCTGTGTGTGACACATGCAACTCCCACTGACTTCTAGTTGAATGATAGCAGTGGGAGTGTTGCATAGCAGGCAAACACTGATAAACAAAGTACAAGTTTCTGCCCAGTATGGAACACAGGGATGTATTTTTAAAAGAGAATTTCAGCTCTTTATCTGAATTTGCTTCTGTGCCTTGAACGCAACTGTTTCAATGTGTTGTTCTCTACCATGACGTATTCATACAAAAATGACAGAAATCAAGTGGAAGACTGGTAGGTGGATATATTATTGTGTAAGCCTGACCAGATGTGGCTTTTGATTAAAGCTGAATTATTGACACTACAACTGTGGCAAGTTAGTGTTTGCCACAGATAGTCCTCTGCTGTGATAAGAATGGTGAGATTAAATAGCTATGTATCATTCTTTCCATGATAATATTATCTAATTACATTGTTGTGAAACTTAAATAACTGAAATCAGTAAGACTCTGTGCAGGTTAAAAAGTGTTCCCTTTTAAAAAAATCTTTGTCTCTCAAGAATATGTACAGCACACGCTACACATGCTCACAAGTTCTTCTGGATTGGGGCTGTTTCGTCAAGGACCTGTGTTTAGGAGCAATTACTATGTTCCTGGTGAGATTGTTCCAATGAAAGATTGTTCTTCCTCTAAAAAAGTACTTTCTTATATCAAGATGAAAACTCACTCAGATAATCCAGGAAATTTAATTTTTGTAGTAGACTACAGCACAAAGAATTGGTAAAGGAAGATGAGATGGCTGAGTGGTTTCTTTTTTGTGATGCAGGCATCAAAGCTTATCTAAAATATTTTGCTTTGGAGGGTGAGTTTTATTTCATGGGACACCAAATTTTCCCTTAAACTATGCAATAATTCCTGATTTAGGTCTAGTTCAGTTTAGTAAAAAAAAGGGGTTTTGGTATGGCTTAGCATATTTTAAATGGACGGTATGCTAAATACACATGAAAAACGTAGATATGGTGAAATAACAAGTACTTTTGAATTCCTTAAAAATTAAGGAAAAATGAAAAAATATTTTTTCTGACTGACAGTGAAATACAACAGTGAAGTTTGTTAAAATTAGCTGGGTTTTTGAATTTTTTTGTCCCCTTGAATCTTCTTCCCAATTGACTAGTCCAAGTACCTCTGATGAGTATTAGGAACAACTGTATCTTTTCAGAAAGATCTTCCATCTATTCCACTGTCTAAATTAATCTTTCTGATTAGCCAGCTCTTCTTTTTCAGACCCATAATCAAAGCCCTTTGATTTTTTTTTAATATTAAAATTCATAGCTATGCTATAGTTCATATCAAGACAAGAGCCTTACTCATAGCAAGACAAGAGCCTGTCTTGCTCAGTTTTCTGTCTCCAGCAGTTAAGAGGATGCCCGTTCGACTCACATCAATGATATTTTCCATAAGATTTTTCCAGTCTCTCTATTTTCCAATATAATGAATTTTCTTAATCTATTTTTTTTGTCTATTCATTAACTCTCAGTTGCTCTCTTTTCCAGTACTTTCTCTGTCCTCATTTGTCCTGAGATGGCATTCTCAACATCCTGCAGCAAGGATCCGTCAGTCTGCCACCCATTCTGTGAAATGCCATCTCCTCGTGTTGGTTTCAAGTCCAGCTTTGTATGACAGCAACCATTTCTTGCCTTGACAGAGACCCATTGTGTTTTTCACTCTTAGTTTCATTTCTCTTTGTTGAATTTGGTATCTCACTTATCTGCGCTATTCTTTTTTCCCCTCTTCATCTGTGGGCCTGAATCATATTTCTCCCCAAACAGTCTTGATTTCACGATGAGGATTCCCAGCCTACTGGACTGGGTTTTGCATGGCAGCTGTCCTGTGCCTCTAGCTGCCCTTGTTGTTCTTCTCTGATTTTTTTTGCATATATGCCCACTCTACTCGAGACAGTGATAAGCCTCTAAGTTGTGCAGCAGTACACTGATTTCTGTTTTGTTTCCTATGCTTTCTAGTTGTAATTCATAGCCTTTTGTTTTTTTCTATGACTGCTTTCAGCTGCTGAGATGACGTTTTCCTAGAGTTATCATAATCCCAAGTTCTTTTTCCTGAAATGTGAGGCCACACTAGAAATCACCATTTAAAAAAAAAAATATTTTGTTCCACTTCAGAAGACGGTTTTATTTGGAAATATCCTCATTTCTTCCGCCATGAAAAAAAAACCAAAACATTTTTTCCACTGCAAAAAAGAACCTGGTCAGTTTTTTTGCAGAGGTCTCGCAGATTTTTCTGCCTGTTCTAGTAGAATTTACATTCATAGCAAGGCATCTGCTTAGGTAGTTATCAGTTAAAGAAACAGTACCTCAAACTACGTACATGTACCTGTGAACAGTCTGGATGTAGACCACTGAATAGAATACAAAGATATTATATATTATATAAGTGCAGTGCAGAAAGAACATGGCATGCTTTAGTAAGCTCATAGCTGTAAACACTGGAAAAGAGGCAGCAGAAAAATACAATTCCTAAATTAGGTATGAGAGTGTTTCAGTTTTTGGAAAGGCCATAAAGTCTCAGGAACATGTTACCAAAACATTGCTACTAATCTTAGTTGAAAAAAAAAATCGTTGTTTCAAATCACTCATGTTATGAGATGTCATTTTCTTCCTTTATTGGTGACACGTTTAAGCAAATTAATAAGATGGAATTAGAATGAGTTAGTCATGCTTCCACCTTGAGCTTTTAAAAGCACCTAACTGCCAAGTGAATACACCCTGGTGAATAAGGAGAAGGAAGGACAGGATCTCTAAAACAAATTCACAAATGTGAAGTGAGTTTCTATGGGAAAAAGTACTTTGATTTTGTGTATTTGTGACTAATCCACGTCTCATGATGTCAAGAGAAAATTGAAAATGCTCAAAGCTATAAAAGGTACTGGACTGGATTAACTTTACAGAGTGACAAATGCCATGGATTTAGACAGTGCCCCATGTAGTAAGTCATATCTGCTGATTTAGAACAGAGAATTTTACCTGTGGAAACAGATTTCTAACATGTAATGAATAATCAACTAGAAAACCCTCATATAACCCATTTTTTTCATCAACTGCCTATCTGCAAGCATTTTGTTGCTTCATGTGAGGGATAAGAATGTGGCATAAACTTTTCTGCTGTGTACCTGACACTGACCACCGTTTTGGCTGAGGGACCTTTCACAAAGCAATGCTCTAGTCCACTGAAAACTATGTGTTCCACTATAAATACAAGTGGGAATGACACACACACCAACATGAGATACTTCTACATGTTTTATCATGCTTACATTGATAATAATTTGACAGCAAACATTACTAATTTACACATTTAAAAGATTTTCTGAGGGAGAAGAGAATTTAAATCTGTTTTATACGAGAGAAACATATTCCATATTACATTCAGATTTCTGAGGAGTCTTGCCTACTTATAGATCTACTCAGAAGGTAAAAGGGCCATGCCTATTTAGTCTGCTTTTACCCTTTAATCAAAAAGAAGAAAAAAAAGTCCACTTGAACTATGTGCATTTTTTTCTACTTACTTTTTAAACTAAAAGTACCTCGTTTTAACAACAGTATACTAGGCATTCCTTGACTGATGTTAAATATAGCCAATATCTGTGGAGCAAATGCATATATAAGCAATTGTAAATTATGTGAATCTTGAACAAAAGCACATAAGCCTACTCCAGCTTAGTTTTCTTTCTGAGCATGACAGATATGAACACCCAGAGGACCAAAAGTAGCCATGAGCACCTAAGGCATGCTTCATGGCTTTTCTTGCCTAATAATTGATGTCACATTTTGCTTCATGTTAGCCTTGTAATGCAAAACAAGGAGATGTCCAAAAGGTGGCAAAGTAAGTGGGAAGCACCACTGCTAGGACCCAGTCTTTTGCATATCAAAGCTCAAAGGTGCCTAGGCTTGTGCAAAAATATAAAGAGGTGGAATGGGGAGGCTGAGAACTTGCTCTTTTAGAGCATGAGAGGGCTCCAGCAGCTACCCTGGGAGGCGCAAAAACAGTTGGGAGGGCTATTAGGCAAGATATCCACCGAGATAATGGAAAGCATGAGGAGAAATGAATCTCAAGCAATAATCTTGAAAGCAGGATTTAGTTCTGAAACATCCATGAAAATTTTCCTTAGGTGAGCAGAGATCTTCCACTTCTAAGGAATTGCCATAATGCCCATGGCTGTTAACATAGGAATAGCTTGATTTCAGGGTTCAAAACCTTTGCTGAGTGCTCTGGAGAGGAAGTGTTATTCTGTCTGAAGGAATTCTTCTGTGTTTTATGTGTGTTTCATGTGTCTTGTCCAGAGGCTTCAGCTCCGCCATTCTGGTGTGGGGACAGCATTTTTAAACAGCAGATAGGGCAGAAGGCTACACAATAGTGTAATTTTCTTTGCTGATGAAGCCGGTTGCCATCTGACCTGTGTTGACACATGGCTGTCTTGTTGCACTCAGAAAGAAACCCTACCAAACAGATACATGTGAGAAGTTCAGCCATTCCACTATTTCAAGGAAACTAACAGATATGATTTTATTTTAATCTTTAGGCATTGGTTGAAGTATAAAAAAACCTACTGTGCATCTAGTTTAATTTGAAATGTGTCCAGAAGCATGTCTTAAAGTTCTAAAAACCCTTAAAACCCATGATATGCTTTCAATTTATTTCTTATTCACTATATGCATTTTAGTGCTACTGAAATAAAACTCTCCTAAAAAGGCATGCAGAAGAGTGTGCACTACAAACATGCAAGCTTAATGGCATCATTTGTACATTGAACAAAGCCTGCCACTGCTAGGAAGAAGTGACTTTTTAGGTGCTTATCTAGATACTGCAGTAAAAGGTTCTCTGCTTTGCCATATACCTATGTTTTTCACATTTGGCTTCTTTAGCTGTTGTCTACTGATTTTGCTAGGTCAGAAACTTCCTGAATTTGGCTAATGGGACTCACATGAGGACTTCAGCAATGTACTACCCCTAAGAAAAATGAAGTTGCCCTTCCTCAGCTCCTAGCAATTGCCACGATGCATTATTTTGCTCACTTGTGGTCCAGAACTGCTACTGCCTGGTGGCTCCTGTGGCCTCCTGTGTGCTTCAGCTTCCTGCTGAATGACTGCTGTTCAATCTCCTCCAAATTTGTGAAGTCTTATGGATTTTTCCATAGCAAATTGATTTTGCATGCTGTGGGTCTCTATACCTGAGTACTGCAATATATTTCCGTTTCAGTTTCAGGTAAGTACTGTTTAGGAAACTGTTGGGGTCACTGAGGCCAGCTGGTGGAAAAACTCGGGCATTTGAAAAATACCTTTTAATCCTGGAAAGGAAAAGCCTCTCCCACAAGTCCTTGTGGCTGGAATGTAACCTTACCCCCAGACTCTGTATAAGGAAAACTACCTCTCCCAGCAGCCTGTGGCTGCTCCCTTACCTGGTCCCCTGCCCTGCTCCTTTACCTGGTCCCCTGCCCTGCCCCTTCCCCTGCTCATTGCCTCCCTTCCCTGGCCCCGCCTCTGTACCGCCCCATGCCCTCAGATGAGACTGTGTAATGAGGGACCTGGGGGTTCCTCGTTCTCTTCACCTGCCCACCTCTGTGGATGATTAAAGCTGTTCCTGGAACACGGGCCAGCGGAGTGCCCTCCTTGGCTCCTTGTCTCTGGCAATATTTGAGCTATCTGGCTTAGGTGTGGGGTGCATGCCATCAGCGCCTCTGCAGCGCAGGGCAGAAAGGATGGTCTGCGAGCGGCCCAGTCCGCACCTGAATTGTCCCTCTCAAGAGACAATTTGGGGTACACAGCAGCTACCTCCGACCGCCCTATAACCCCCACAACTCTTTAATTTTATAGGAAACTCCATTTATGCCCCTTTTCTTTTGGAAGTTTTCATTTTGTGTGTAAACATTTGAGTGATGTTTTCTGATCCTCAGCATGTATGGCATTTTCATCTTTTTCACTACTGCAATTGTTACATTACTGCAGTAAAGGTTTCACATTTGATCCATGTGCAAAATGCAGTTCACTCTGGGAACTCAAAAAAGACCATCTATTCAGAGTTTTTCAAGTCTATTTAACTTACATTCTTTTTCAAGGACTGAACATAAGGTTTGAAACAGTTTGCCCACAAACATTCATATAAAGTCATAATGAAATTGAAATAAACATATCATATGCTTCTCATAAATAACAGTCTTAATTTTCAACTGATTGGAGAATGAGTATGAAAGATGATTCCCGGACTTATTTGTCCCATTGCTCCTTAAGGGTTCGTGGCCCCACTGCTGATTGCTGCATACCAGAAGTGAAATTCAGCAGGACTCTCTACTCTCCAGAATGTAGCAACTCAATGCAAAATACCAACCTCTGCCCTGATAGATTAGCTCACCTCAGCAGTCCTGTTGTGCCTGCCTGTTACACGTTTGCTGTGGCACTCCATGCAACTCACAAGGTGACAAACCCTTCTTTTACTCAAATTAACTGGTTAGAAATGGAAGCTTCTGCAAGGGAATGGATGGAAGGCAATTTGGCACCTTGGTGACTTGCTTGTGTCCTTAAGGACAGCCCATGTCAGTCTGAGGACAAATTGCTACATGGGTTAATTCAGTACGTTGGCGTATATTGCACCTTTCTTTTCTGGAAACACACTCATACTTCAGTTTCATTACCTCATTTTGAGAAACTCCATCTTGATCTATGAGGTGGACCAAGAGTTGAGAAAGATTGTTAAAAGACAGAAGAAGCAGGAGGCAGAATCAAGAGTCCATCTGCAAGAAGTCCAGAGCTGTAATGGATTAAACAACTGTGAGAAAAAAGGTAATTTGATCTACAGCTTCAGAATCCTGGCTTTACTGGAGATGTGACAAGCTAGTGCCTCTAATCTTTATTTCCATGAAACACCCATGCATTATAATGCAAAGCAACTCTAATGAAATACTAATTTCATTGTACATTGACATCTGAGTCTTCTTCACAGGGCTCATAGATATGACAGATATATGGGAGTTTTGCACCATGCTAAAAAAGCAGTCAGAGGGTAGGCAGTGTGTCCTGAAGATCCTAAAAATCTGTTATGTGCAATGAGAACAAATCTGTAGCTGACAGATGCAAAAACAAATCTTATGAGGGGCAGTTGAGGGAGCTGGGGTTGTTTAGTTTGGAGATGAGGAGGTTCAGGGGGAACCACATTGCTCTCTACAATTACCTGGAAGGAGGTGGTAGTGAGGTGGGGGTTGTCCTCCTCTGCTATGATTAAAATGAAAGTGTGGAAATGGCCTTAATTTGCACCAGGTAAGGTTCATGTGAGATTTTAGAAAAAAAAAACCAAACACTGAAAGGGTAGTTAGGCATTGAAATATGTTCCCAGGGAGGTGGTGGAGTCACCATCTTTGAAAGTGTTCAAGAGGCATCTGCATGTGGCACCTGGGGATGTGGATTAGATTTTTTGCCAAACAGCTCTCTAAATAAAAACAGCTCCTGAGTCATCATGTCTAGTGACTATCTTTCAGAAGCATCAAATTACATAAACTGATTAAATGCTAATGCCAGAAGGCAATGTGAATGCAGTGTGAAATGCTGATACACAGACTGAGAGTTGGTGGTGTCTAATTGTTTATTAATTAAGCTACAACAACACATTCAACTGCATTGATAGAACAATTTTGCTGTATTAGACAAACCGTGTATGTCATAAGGATATAAACCACACTAGAAAAAAAAGTGGGCACATGTGCTGGTTTTGGCTGGGGTGGAGATAATTTTCTTCATGGTTGCTATCTTGGACTTTGTTTTGGATTTATGCTGAAACCAGTGTTGATAGCACAGCATGTTTTAGCTGTTTTTAAGCAGGGCTTACACATAGTCAAGGCCTTTTCTGTTCCTTAGCCCACCCCACCATCCAGGAGGCTGGCGGGGCAAAGGAAGCTGAGAGGGGACACAGCCAGAGCAGCTGAGCCCCACCGACCACAGGGATATCCCATCCCATATGGCATTATGTTGAGCATATAAACCTGGAGGGAGGAGGAAGGGGGGCATTCTGAGTGACAGCATTTGTCTTCCCAAGTCACCATTACGTGTGATGGAGCCCTGCTCTCCTGGGAACAGATGAACATCTAACACCTGCCCGCCAAAGGGAAGTGGTGGTGAATTAATTCCTTGTTTCACGTTTTTTTCTGTGTGCAGCTTTTGCGTTACCTATTGAACTGTCTGTATCGCAATCCACAGGTTTTCTGACTTTTAGTCTTCACATTCTCTTCTGATCCTACCAGGAAGTGAGTGAGTGAGAGGCTGTGGGGGGCTCAGTTGCCCTCTGGGACAAAGCACAACAGCAGAGCAGTCCCTGAAATGACTGTAGTAGTTTCTGCATGCAACTTAGTGTACAGCTTAGTGGCAATCAATTTATGAAGTGCAGGTAAAATGGAGAGGTTCTTTATTTTCAGTTTGAGAGCAGATTAAATATAAGAAAAAAATATCAAGGCTGACTGAGCAAGTAGTGGAAAAATAGAAGAACCAGACCCAATATAGTTTCTGGACTTCAAGATTTTTTGAATTTTTGACAAATAAACTGCTCCTTAGACCTTTTCTGAAAACAAACTCACTAACAGCTCAAGGTTTCCAGTGATCTCTCTAGCAGACAGAAAACATTTCTGTCTATTATTCTTTTCTTCCTTGGTCTCTGTAACCCTCCTAAGTCAAAGAAGGTCTTTCTTTACTGGGAATCATTTTGGCCTCTGTGCAGCGTTTCCTTGTATGTGGACACAGCTTCTAGCTGTGAGTGCCCTCTCACTCTCACTAGGTAGAGATCACTATGAGTAACTGCACTGGAGCATGTAACTTCCACCACTATCCCATTAACAGAAATCTGGTTTAAGAAGAGAGCCAGCCTCTATCTATAGAATTTGAAAACCTAGTCTTGAGAAATGGAGCCTGGAATTTTGCTATCACGGTTCAGTTACGGACTTCTGCAAACACTATGTTTATCATTAGCAGGCACACCATAGGAGTGGAGGCTTTCCTCAGCTGACGTACAGAGTCAAGAACATGGTGGGAGAAGGCTTATTTGCTGCAAAGCTGATTTATTGGTGAGATAGGTGTTTTCCTTGTGCACCTGCATTGCACTTGGCAGCAGATACGGACTAAGAAATACTTTTTGCCTGAAGGCATGTTGGCAACTTTAGAACTGCTTTCCCTTTTGCTCTCTGGTGCTTTCTGCTTTCCTTTGTGATCTCTGGTAGAGGTGATCCTAACAAGTTATTTGCTGTTGTGGAGCGTTACAATAAAAGCAAGTCCTTTAATTCCTTCTGTGATACACAGCTATGATTCTGGCTTTTGATGTTTCACCTCAGGCCTTTAGACTGCTATGAGGCCCTGGGAGGTTTTGTAGCCTGTGAGGCACAGGAGCATGTGTATTGTTTGTCCAGAGCTAGTATCTCTTCCATCACTGCTTCCAGTCACAGAATATGGAGCTTATTGAACACTATAGATTTTTCCAGTTTTATATACTAATTGTTAGCAATCACCTTACATGTAGCTATGGCCTGCAGCCCAACTTGAAATGAGGAACTTTGGCAGCCCTGACCTTGCAGTAAGGTTTTAAGAGACACGATCCTTAATATTCTTTAGCACATGCCTGAAAGGCAAATGCTGCTTCCACCAAAGAGTTAGAGTATTGTTCCAACAGCAGCACGCTCCTGCATGAAAAAACACGACATTAATCAAAGCCTGCAAGAGAAACAGATTATACCTGCATAAGTGCAGCCTCCTTTTGCCATAATATGAAAATTAGTCATTTCTCCCCCGTCATAAGGGGAGGTATAACTCTTACCCAAAATAACTTTCCCAGTGCTTATAATTTTATCTAAAACTGAATAGTGAGTAATTCCCACTGTTACAATCAGCCATAGATGACCAAGCACAACCTCCTTCTATAATGTGACCAGCTCCTTCTTTGGGATTAATGCTATTTGATGGTATCTTTTTGCCTCACCTTCCAAGTCAGTCGCTCCATCTAGATATGACTGCTTCTACCTGTGGTATGAACAAAGGGGAATATTCTCCCTCCAGAAAGAGGAAGAGTAAAATTAAAAAGATATTTTAAGTCAAAGAAATTGCAAGAATCCCTTAAGAAAATGTTTAGATGTGACTTTTCCAGTTTGTGAAAGTTTCAGAAGACCATAAAAGATTATACCACCTGAAGTTTCATAACAGAGCACATACCATTTCAGAGGCTGTGTATCATGCTCATTTTCAGAATATAGTATATTAGTCACTGTAAACTCAGCAGTTTTGCTGATGGATTTTTTCAATATCTGACTTTTTCTCATTACAAAGCTTTTAGTTTAAATACATTACTTTGTCCTATTAAAACAGGCAATCACCTCTGATGCAAGTGCAAGGGTACACACGCTTGGAAGTTTGATCTGTGCAGTGGCCACTGGTTGCAGAGAAACTTTTGGAAAGTTTTGAAAACTTCAGAAGCCTCTCTTGAAAGATCTTATTTGGTCCAATGTTCTATGTCTCCCTTAGGGCCACTTTCCAGGCAGAACACATTACCTGGGTATGTTTGTTTTGGACAGCCAGGACTCATGGGTCACTAGGAGAGTGTCTCCTACTCAAAAGAGGTCTAGAGGGTTCCATCTCAATCCTACTGAATATTAGAATTTGAACAGTGTGTTACTGACAAGAAACTTTAACAAAATAACACATGAAACAACATCAAATGACTTAAGGAACAAGATATATGTTGTAAAAATTAATCAGGTTAAATGCACACATTCTGCATAAAGAAAATGTCATTATTAGCTATATTTTACAGAACAGATATAATAAACAAAAGGTGGTGAATAAATAGAACAATGTTGTGCATTTAGTGTACCAGTAAGTAATGAGCTTTAGCTGTAGTAAGGTCTTTAGTGCTGTCATCTGTAACCACTAGGACTTGTTGCTTGCACTGAAATATAAAGGTCAGAATATACTTTCAAAACGTTCCACTAAAAATGGAAATCTATTGATTTGGTATGGTTTAAAATACTATTATCACTGACAGTGGTTCTTAATCTTTAGGGTTAATTTTGAGTCATGGATTATTTGAAAACTTTTTTGGTTGGTTTACTGTTGGTTGAGATATTTTAAATGGGTTATGGTCATTTGAAAACCTGAGGCATCAGTTATGTGGTCTCATATTGAACATACCATTAACCTCCCATTATTTTTGAGGCTACCTCTAGGTCAATTTGGTACACTTGAAAGAGGAAAAGACCATCATCAGACTCCTGGTTGTAAACCTTGTAAATGGGACTCCTACACTCGTACCTAAATTAAAAAACAGATTATGTAAGATAAATACTAATTAATCTCAAATAGTAAATAGATGAATTAACTTGTGTCCTTTGGTTTTTTCTCAAGCACAGAGTAGTTATAAACCTGGCTAACTTGTCATTTAAACTGAGTTTATGAGTGGTTGTGTAAGCGAAATAGCAGTAAACAAACAGGCTGTATTGATGAATGTTCACTTAAGGCTTTGCAGAGGTTTATTCTTTTCACTTACACCAAGGTTTCTTCATTAATTTAACTCTACTAATTTTGGCAGAATTACTCTTTACCGACATAAATCGAGAATACTGGGTGTCTGACAGGGAGAGGTATGACTGAGGAATTTGTCTGGCTTTTACACCCATCTGGCTGTATGGCTGATACAGTGAAGGTGTGGATAAAGGACAGAAGACAGAAGCAGTGAAGTAGAAGCAGAGCTAGGAGATGGGTTGGTTTGCATAGGTACCCAGACCCTGGGCCTGCAGTAATGCCCACTGCTTATGGGTTAAATTACAATACTACCCATCCCACAAACTCATTGTCAGACCACTTGCTAGCATATAGTTTCATTGCTGACAACAAACTAGCTAGTCACTGGGCTGTGGCTATCCAGAGAAGTTTGCAGGTAGGTCAAGACGTGAGGTGTTTTCATAATTTCTGCGTCTTGTCTCAGATGACCTCTGCTGCATCCGTCCCTCAGCACAGCCCTGTATGACTGGAAGGGTAGAGAAGGCTGAATGAAGCCACTTTTGGGGTTTTTTTAACCTCTGTAGGCTGCTACAAAGACAATCATCACAGGGTCTTCAAAGTGCAGACAACAGAGGGCAGAGTAACCTCTGAACAGTTTGTGATGTACCAAGAATCCTGAGATAAGTTTCCAGAAATAAGAGTTCCTGACACTAGAAATTTTGCACTGCAATTTACCTCAAGTGAGATTAAGACTTTTTGGTATTCTATTTATACTGCTTTATCTTGGAGTCAGAGTGGGCACTGGAGCCAGAATGGGCACTGGGGAGCCATGAAAACACATTTCTAATAATCCCAGCTCTCTGAGGAGTGTTATTCCCGCTTCAAATAACCCACCTACAGAATGGAGATAACAGTAAATACTACCCTGTTCTGTGTGGACATGAGTTATGAGGCTTTGCTCCATAGTATTTCAAATATACAAATTTATATAGTTATTTACAATAAAAATAAGGAATTCAATGCTGAGTAGAGAAAAGGCATTTCATTATTATCTCCAGTTTTAAATATTTTTGTTGAAGTTATGTTTCCCCACTGTGGAGATTTCTTAAAAATAGTAGAACTCAGGTTTAACTTAAAGAAGTTATTGCAGAGGTGTCTGTTTTTATCAGTGAGACTTTGCTAAACACAGAAAATTTTGGTTTTTTTCTTATTTAACTCATGCATGTACATGATTTCTATGTACAATATGATCTGCTTTACCATGTGGTAGTTAAAACCTCTTAATTCCATTCTAGCACAACCAAGACTACAGTTCATGTAGTTTTCACTGTCTTGGGCTAAGAAAGTCTTGGTCTGCTTTGACGCTTACAGTGGGAGTCTTGCAATTTTTTTTTCTTTTATTGTTTCTTAAAACAGCATATTCCTAGGGAAAAATGACCTTGTTAGAAAAGAAGTGCTGGTGAAATCTGGAAAAATTACTCAAGTGAATCCTGGTAGCTCAAAAATGGAAGGTAATGAAAATACACTTTCTATAAGTTTTCTTTACAGAACTCCACGAGGTAACCAGAATACTGCCTGCACAGTACTGGAAGCTTTGTCCTGTTCTGTGAGCCTTCCCTGGAATACATCATGTTTTCCAGACAGATGTGCCATATGACATCCCAAATTGCAAGAGAAGCTCTACCAGCGCATGTGTAGGAGGAAAACACACACATTAAGAGGTTGATATCTTTGATAGTTGAAACTTACAGGGCCCAGTTGGAGTCTCCTTGCTATGAGTATATTTAACCTAGTGGATCTGAAAGCATGCCCAGGCTTCTTGACCCAAGCATGTGCCTTCTCACATCTGCACCATGATGAAATGAGGGACAGGAGTTCCTCTGGAATTGGTTTCTTCAGAAGAAACTTGGGTATCCAAGTCAGAAGGAAGCCATACTACTTTTCTAACACATTCCTCACCTGACAATCAGATGACCCTGGTATACATTACTGACTACACTCATACCTTAGTATATTTGAAGATTAATCAGAAGCGTATTTTTTTTCTTTTTTACTCTGACAGCTCATCCAGATGCCAGGTATTTTTCCTCATTTTGAGCAGAAGATCTGTCATTAACTGAGCTGGAACAGTATTTTCCCCAACCCCTCTCCCTTTATCACAGACCATAGAAAGTTTGCTGTTGTTTTGAAAAGAATGGATGGACATTTAAAAACATATACCAGTGGCCTATTACAAGAAGATATCAAAACCAAATTTGAGAATTAAAAATCTTTTTAGCAAAAAGAAAGAGCAAATAGTTGCCATAATGACAGTCTTCATAACCATTCCTTTTGTGATACTTGGATTCTGAGGCCTGAGTAATTTTTCTACCTTGTAATTTTGAGAAGATTAAAACTTCAGCACTGCAGCTGTTTTCTTCAAGAAAATCTATGGCTGTGGAATTATAATACATATGGTAATGCTACATTAGTGTAGTATTATTCACATCACTATAGTTAAACTTGGGTCAGCACTTCCTTTTAGACTCTGTGAAGTTAGGGTTTGTCCATGCACATTTCCTTTTAGCTGACTTGGAACATGATGGCTCAGCCTTACAACTATATTTGCTTATTTTTTTGCAAAGCTGTATGAAAAAGCTTTGATCAAAAGCTGTTAATCTTATGGCTAAGTGTTACTATCTCTCATTTCAAAATATGTGGCATATTTAATTGTCACTGAAACCCTTTCCTGATTTGTAACTTTAGAGACAATATGTTACTGGAATTAAAGTATTAATGTAAGGATTTTTTTCACTTAAATTACTCTCCATTGGCTTAGCTGCCCCTACAAATGCATCTTGTTAACATTCAGAGTGCTGGGAGAAGGTGAGGTACTCTGGTTTTCCTCTTAATCAGCTTTATTCTGTTTAGCAGCCTTCAAATCGAAACCCTTTTGAACAGGGAAAATACAAATATTCAGTTATTGAATCCTTTAAAGTAAATTTATCCATTGGAGTCTATCATACTTGTCATGGTTTAACCCCAGCCAGCAACCAAGCCCAACATAGCTGCTCTCTCACTGTCCCACCAGCAGGATAAGGGAGAGAATCAGAAGGGTAAAAGCTGGAAAACTCACAGGCTGAGATACATGCAGTTTAATAGAGAAAGCAAAAGCCCCACACAAAAGCAAAATGAAACAAGGAATGAATTCACTGCTTCCCATGGGCAGGCAGGTGTTCAGCCATCTCCAGGAGAGCAGGGCGCTATCACACGATGGTGACTTGGGAAGACCAACACCATCACTCCAAATGTTCCTCTCCTTCCTCCTTCTCCCTCCCACTTTATACACTGAGCATGAAGTCACAGGGTCTGAAATATCCCTTTGGTCAGCTGGGGTCACCTGTCCTGTTTGTGTCTCCTCTCAGCCTCCCAGGCAGCCCCAGTCCCCTCACCAGCATGGCAGTACGAGAAGCAGAAAAGGCCTTGGCTCTGTGTAAGTTCTGCTCAGCAATAACAAAAACATCTCCACATTATCAACCCTGTGTTCAGCACAAATCCCAAACACATCCCCATACCAGCCACTGTGAAAAAATTAGCTCTACCTCTGCCAAAGCCAGCACAATACTTCATGACACTTCTGCAACTCCAGAGAGTGGAAACGTAAGACAGTGTTTATAAAAATTATCTTCTTCAAACACTTCTAGCTTCATTCGGTAAAATCATGATTTGTTTAGATAGCACTCCCTGGTTTCACACCTTTCTACTTTTGAACTCACTGATATATTTTTCTGTCATAATGAGGTATTGATATTTTTTTAAGCATTATGCTAGGAACCAGGAAGGGGAACCAGAGAAAGATGGCCAATGAATGAGAGAAAGGAGAAGACGTGCCCTTCACAAGCTCTGGTTTATTTGGGCCCCATAAGCATTGTCTATGCTTCCTCCTCAGTAGAAGTTTTCTGTTCTTCTCTACTTACCATTCCTAGCTGGAATAACTTTAATAACCTGGTTTGGCAATGCGCTATATTCCAATGACCCCAAAGTATGCCCTATGGTTGGGCTTAACAGAAAAGTACCTCGGAGATGACATGTGAACACTTTTGTATGATGGTTTTCTTGAGAAATATGATTAATTTGACCTGCTTCTTAGATTCTGGGCAATTTTAATCTAGCCAATAAAAAAAAGAAGCTATGTAACATGCACATGTCCCCTTTTTTTCCTCTTATGTCTAGACAGTATTCCCTCCTCTTTTCCTACAAGCAGCAGAATGGTAAGAGCTTTTCTAAACACCTAAGATGTTAAGTATGGTGATTCATATGGTCAGTGTACAGTAACTAACTCCTAGTTTGTACTAATGGATATCTTCCTTCGGGCAATCTGCATCATCCGGTGATGATGACTCTCCTCTGCTTACCTTTACTTGTGCCAGGTAGTTACAAAATCTGCCAAAAATTTTCCAGTCACATAAATATTTTACATAGAGTACAGGGACGTCCATTTCTACCTGTTAATAGTACAGCATACACTCGAATCACACAGAGGGATTTAGATTTCCTTGTCTTTGATAAAAGTGCCTTGTTTTTAAATCCCATTTTACCTAATGTGGAAAGATACTTTACTCTCAGATATTTTAGCATACCTTTTTAGTCCTAGTTAAAATGAAGTTGAGCTCTCTCTCCTGCCATGTCCCTTAAGACTAGCGACTGCTGATGGTGTTTCCACTTTGTAATCTGCAGTCACTCAGAAGATGTCACGCTATTTCTTAAGCTTGGCTGCATCTGACGACTTGTCCAGCTAATACCTAAATGGAGAAAAAATTGTGCAGACAGTGCAATAGCTGCAGAGCAGCAGGACTGGGAGAACTTGGCATAAAAAATGCTTGCCAAGCAAGAATTCTTTGTTCTTTATTTTTCTGAGGAACGAAACCTTGGGGTGTTTTTAAGCCTCAGGAGCTTCCCATAAATTTTATGCTTCCTCTGACAGGCAGTTGGCTGCAGCTTCCATCGGCACACCCTGGACATCAGTTGTAGAGTTTCTTGAGTATAGTTTTAATCATGTCTGTTATCAAGAGTGCTATGGATAAATATATTGCTTTCAGTTCAAGCAGAGCTCCATGTAAGCTCCACTATTGTCCATGTAAGATGCAGACAAGCTTAGTGTGTGTTTGTGAGTGTGTGATCCATAGTATTTCCTGCTGTCCCTTATGTGCTCTTTTTCTCACATCCTTTTCACCTTTTTCAGATTTTTTTCGCCAAATCTGACATCTTTGAAATCACTAACGTAGTTGAAAAATGGGTATGTCATATATTGTAATAATTCTGTATAATATGTAGTAGGATTTTTTTGTACTTAACACAAGGGTTTTAACTTTGCATCCACTCTGCACAGTTGCAAAAACTACAGCAAGTCCAAGGCAGAGCCTTTCAGTAGCTATACTTTTGTCCCTTTATCTTGGACATTAATTTGTTAAACAACATGTCTGTCTTCACATGAATTACTGTGATATGCTGCCCGGCCTCCCACATGGAGTTCTTCTTACTGCCTTTTTTGCCTTCTATTTTTGATTTGTTTTCAATAAGTGATGTCTTTCTTACACAGTTTAGCCTGCAAGGATTTATATCTGCTAGCACTTGCTGTGGCTTCCATGACAAAATCCATGGTCTGAATTTCACAGGTAGGGTCTATAATGCTTGGGTGGAGAACTGAGTGAGAGCTACAGACAAGGACAATTGTCAATGGAATACCCAAGCCTTCATCTAAAGCTCTGCCTTTTCACAGCTTAGATACCCTACTCATCAGGGAGGCACCTGCTCCTGCTCAATATTTAGAGGCCTTAACCATCTCCTGAAGTGATGCTTCTAAGTTATGCAAACAAAGTCTATGTCATTCTTTCCTTCAAAAACCTGTCTGGAAGTGACATTACTCTCATCCAGTTAAAATACCTTATCAGAGACATCTTGCACTAAATTGTTTAGAGTTGACCATATTTTCCACATAGATTAAATAGCCATTTGACCAAACATACAAATAAATGTTGGAAAACAGATTATCTCCCTGTTTCCTATGTGTAGGTGAGTCCTTTTTGTACCAAGACATACAACAGCGTTCAGACTTTGTTCCTTTCTGGATCCCAAATAATCTTGTTCTTTTGAGCACAGAGAAAGGCACTCAAGAGAAAGCTCAGAGGTGGCAGTACCTTGGGGCCTTATTGATAATGGTTAGAGCAGTGTCTGGAAGTTGATCTGGAATGCAGTGGCTGGCCCCTCAGTTCAATGATTCTAATCTTTTTGGCTGAAGTGATGCTTTATTTTCTTGCCTTTGCTGGGGTCAAAGGCAGGAAGATAGAAAAGATAGGAACATCCAGCCTTGGTTTTTTCTCACTGGTATCTTCCAATGCAGTGTTTTATGTATGCAGCTGCATTAACAGTGAAGCTTTCTAAACAGAGGACTCTGCCCAGTCCTCAGCCCCTGAAAAACAGGCTTATATGGGATTTCTGTTCACAGCCAATGTGCAGAACATGCACAGGAGTTCCCTCCTATTGCTAGGAAATGTATGTGTCACACAGGGTAGACACATGTTCATCAGTTCAAATTAATTTAGTATAGCTTTTGTAGGGTTAACATCCACCTTACAGTCATGTGTGCTGAAGTTAAACGTAGTAGTAATTTTTAAACTTCTCTCACGTAGGAAGATTCAGTATTAATAATGGTAGCTCCCAGATGATATAGATGTATTTCTGTAATTTCTGAAATAGAGATATGCCGGTAATGTTTGCAAATTTCTGTTAACTGTTTAGAAGGAGAGAAAAAAATGCCTTTGCATTTAACAGAGAATTAATTCTTGCCACTGCTCCCAAAACGAAAGATGTTTTTCACTTTGCTGGTTAGGGCATATTTGCAGAGGGAATAGAACACTACCTTCTTGTGATGGTTCCCCAGAGGTGACAACAGCATATTTTCAAAGGAGTAAGATTTGGGGAGGGACTTATAACTGTACCTCAGTGACTAATAATGTTTTAATTTTTGTAACTTTTTTTCTTACTCTTTCTCTGCAGGTCAGTGCAAAGGTGCAAGGACCTCCCAGTGCCTTGAGGACCACTCTCTTACCTGGAGGTCTCACAAACCCTCTGAGTGCATTGAGGTCTCTACTGTTCTGTACTTCAGGTGTTCAGTACTCCTGTGTGAATTTGTATACTGTGCTGCTACCTTCCAGAAACTGACATTTCACTCCCATGTTGCAGAGCTGAAAGATGCTGAATGAAATCAGTGAGACTCCTGCAAGTAGGAGGGGAAGGCAATGCAGTGGATTGTATTAATTTAGTACTTCAGCATAAGGCCTCTGGTACATAGTACACAGTGAGTACAGGTACATGTACATAGGTAGATATATAGGTAGGTAGGTATGTCATGATACTAAATAAAACAGGACAGGCTCAAGGGCTGTATCACCCATCTATCGTTTGTCCCTAGCAAGGTCACTGAGGCTGCTGCAGCTCTGTCAGACGTTGTCTAAGCCCAGTCTGAAAACAGCATGTGCCAGGGATTCTTCCTAGCAGACAGTTTGGCTGCTGCCCTTTGGAGAACATGGAGCTGTCCAAGATTGGTCATGCCATTTGGCCTCAGGACCACAAAGTAAATGTCATAACCCTTACTCTGAGATGGACCCGTTCTGGGATACTCAACTTTGAAGCCTGAAATTTAAGAGAGCCTAGAGGGTCTCATCCACCTTGACAACATATAGATTTCGGTATGAAACTATAAAAATTAAACAACTAACTGCTTTTTTTTGTTTTCTTTTCAGATAATTGCAATGGCTTAGGTGCAGATTGGTTGGTTCATAAATGGACTGTGGCCAGCTGGAAGATGTTTAATGCTCATTCTGCTGGGTGCCTCCAGTCTTCACTACCATCTTCCTCCTATTCCAACTTCTAGCTCCAGGCTTAACATTTCACTGGAAAAATATTACTTACTTTCATCATCAATAAAACTCCAGCACTTTTATTTTCAAAACACTTGGCATCCTCACTTATGATCCTATCAGGATTATCTGGGTGTTGAACTGTGGTGCAGCTTCAGAAGGACTGTCTGTGCAGAGGAACAGAGGTACATGCCTTTAGGGCAGCCAGAAACAGGTCAGCTTCTGAATAAGGAAACATCAAATAAGCAAGAAGCGGACTTGTTAGCAAGTACCTTCAAATGGCATTATGGAAAAAAAGAAAAATTTCAAAGGTTTATTCCACACAGAAATAAACATAATGTATACTAAAAAATTTTTCTTGGCTGGCCTATGTGACCTTGATCCCACAGGGAAAAGTAACAGTAAAAGAGAACGCTATTACCTCAGTTTAAAGAAAAAAAAAATCATCATTACTCTTGCCTTTGTTCTCCACTTTTATTACACGAAGCTACTTACCTGATTAAAAAAATATATAAAAAGAAAGCAAAACTCATGCTTTTTCTGATTTAAATCACTGTGGTTTATAAACCTATGATATACAAAATCAGCAAATTCACACCTTCATAACATATTGATTGCCTCAGAAAGAGCATTTTAACAAGAAACATTTAGAGATGCCCTTGAAGGGGCAGAACAGAACCAGTGCTAAAGTGCAGTTATTTGGTAGCTCAGGTCCAGTGACTGACAGGCCGTACCTGCTGCTTTCAGCCTTCAGGCATCACATCAAGCTGGACAAACCACAGAGGAAGTTATTACCCAGCCTTGATGCAGTACTTAATCCTTTTTCTGCAAATGGAAATAACAGTCGATGTAATCTCTCATGAAATAAGCTAAATTACTATTCTATGAGCCAGGTATGCTACAAACAATTCTATCTGCTTTGTGTTTAAATGATGAAGCAAGGAAACAGTGTTGTACAATAGTTAATACTTATTATTATCTTCTGCAACAGAACTTAATAACCATGAAACTATGATCTACCACTGAACTCAACCTCCATTTTATTCGTTCTACTCTCCATTAAAAAGACAAGACTTTCATTTTGCAACACCAAGCTTCTTTCGCATTAAATTCTCTCCAAACTGGTATTTTGAGACCACAAGGTCAGAGCTTAAAGCATAGATATTTTAGTGCACTTATATATATTTACCAGAATATAGAACCTGTTTATGCTGACCTTTCTTGTGAGGGAAGCCCACCTTTGGCCATACAAAACCATTTTGTTTTTCCAGCACTCAATACAGAGCTACCTGACACTCTATTAAAGTTGTAGAACTTTATGCTATTGCAAGGTTACTATTTTTTTATTATGCTGCTTATTAATGGAACCAAATGTTCTTCATCCTCTATGAACCAAAGAGAATGATATACTAATAAAAGATATTTCTGTTCCAAATGCTTCTTGCATTTTTTCCAGTTCTTTAAGATGCTGTGGACCAGTTCCTGCCAGGGTGTTTGGCTCGTAGCTTCTGTGCAGCTCTGCCCTGTGCAGTGCTACAGAAATGTCACACTTTGTGGCTAGTTGCTCCAAAAGACTTCCAGAAGCCATCTGCTTGGCACAGTGGAAAGGTTTGGGCTCTTGGCCCTTGGGTAGTCCACGTAGAGGCATTCACCTAAAACCACAAAGCACCTGAATCCCAACAGAGGCCATGAGCCATCTCTCCTTTCCATTGCAGGGCTTCTGGTCTACTTTCCAGATGCCTGATCCAGGCAACACTGCCAGTTTGTTAGGCCTGTGGGGAGATATGATCCAGAAAAACTTACTCTAACCAAACATGTGCCTCTAACCTGTGCCTCTAACCTATGCCTTAGTATCACCTGAAGTGCTGAGGTTTCAACCCTTTCTGGTAGAAATTTGACCTGCCAGGTGCTTCAGACTCCCAATCTTGTGGCAAAAAACTCTGGCTCTCATATTTACCATAGAAAATTTGGTATTGCAGAGCTTCAGAATAACTTTCAAGGTTCCTAGAATGTGGGAGTCCAAAGTGCAGGGAATATTTCTCTGCCTGTTTTGAAGAGTTCTTCCCCCCTGGACAACCCTGTCTTTGACCTTCGTCCATGGAGAAAATTACCTACCCTCTGGGAAGAAGCAGAATCTACACTGGTGTGAATTAGGTGATAGAAAATTATGTAAGATTGCCACAGGGTGAAAATTTAGAGGTGTTGGGTTTGTTAATATAGTAAATAGATAAAAAGCAAAAACTCCAAAATGGAGGATTGTTGTTGTTCTCCAGACCTTCTTTTCCTTCTTCAACTACTCCATGTTCTGCGGCAAAAGTGGATTGAGAGGATTGGGTGAAAAATTCCGCAGTTCCTTTCATGTGACAGAAAGATTTATTGAACATCGGTAGAAAAGTAAAAATATCTTTGGTTTTGGGCTTTCATTGGGTAATTTACCTTTAAAAGAACAGTGTAATCTTGATAGCTCGCCTTTTCTCTTGCATTCTGTATGGGGAGTCATGTCCCTGGCTCAGCTCCTTTTGATAAGACTTAATAAACAACTATCTGAAAGCAAGAGGTGTGGAAAAGTCCCGTTCGTCTACAGAGCCCAGGCAAGGGCTCTGGAAATTCTCCCCTATCAGGGGAGGCATAATTTAGGCACGGTAAAGTGTCACTAGAATATTCTGGACTCAGCAAGATTTTTTGTAGCTGAAATTTTGTGACTAATCTTTTCAATATTTCATTTGTAATGAGGCAATTTTAAGCCCATCCCTCTTATTTTTTTTCCCAGCAGAAATTGATGCCTTTGCTATCTGAGTGATGGCTGGAGAAACAGAGCTTTTCGGGAGCATGGCCCTGGGGATGGTCTCAGTATGTCACAGTGTGAGGTCACCAGCAGCAGTACTGCTTCTTCTGAGGCCGCGACTGCCTCCTTGGTCTTCCGAAGGACAGACTTTGTCCTGTTTAGGAACCTTGTTAACAGCGTCCCTTGGAGGGCACTCCTGAAGGGCAAATGAGTCCAGGAAGACTGGACATTCTTCAAGAAGGAAATCCTAGAGGCACAGAAGCAGACTGTCCCCATGCGCCAAAAGATGAGACATTGGGAAAGAAAGCTGGCCTGGCTGAATGGAGAGCCTTGGCTGGAACTCAGGGGGGAAAAATAGAGATTATGATCTTTAGAAGAAGGAGTAGATAACTCCAGTGGACTACAAGGATATCATGAGGTTATGCAGGGTGAAGATTAGAAGGGCCAAAGGCCATCTAGAACTGGCTACTACTGGTAAAGAAAAAACAAATGTTTCTGTAAATACATCAGCAAACAAATCAAGGCTTAAGGAGAATCTCCATCATTTACTGATACAGAGGGAAACATAGTGACAGAGAATGAGGAAAAGGCTGAGGTACTTAATGCCTTCTTTGCCTCAGTCTTTAATAGTAAGATCAGTTGTCCTCAAGGTACCTAGTCCCCTGAGCTGGAAGACAGGAAAGGGGAGCAGAAATAAACCCTTATAATCCAAGGAAAAAGGGTCAGTGACCTGCTAGACCACTTACACAAACACAAGTTTATGGACCTGGATGGGATCCACCCAAGACTACTGAAGGAGATGATGACAGTGCTCACCAAGCCACTTTTTATCAGTACTGGAGGCCTCAGTTGGATGGAGGTTCACAAATGCAAAACCAATCTGCAAGAAGAGCTGGATGGCAGATGTGGGAAACTACAGACCCGTCAGCCTGACCTCAGTGCTGGGGAAGGTTATGGGACAGATTATCTCGAGAGTGATGACAGAGTATATACAGGAAACCCAGGTGATCAGGCCCAGCCAGCACTGGTTTGTAAAAGGCAGGCCCTGCCTGACCAACCTGATTTCTTTCTACGACAAAATGTCCTGCCTAGTGAATGAGGGAGAGTCTGTTGATGTTGTTCTACCTGGACATTAGTAAAGCTTTTGACGGCATGTCCCACAGCCTGGAGAAACCAGCTTCTTGTGGCTTGGATGGATGCACAGTTCACTGGGTTAAAACTGTCTGCATGGCCTGCCGTGGGTTGGTGGCAGAGTGACTGGAAAGCTACCCAGTGGAAAAGGACCTGGAGGTGCTGGTGACAGCAGCTGAACATGAGCCAAGGTGCGCCCAGGTGGCCACGAGGGCCAATGGCATCCTGGTCTGGATCAGCAATGGTGTGGCCAGCAGAGATTGTCCCTCTGTACTCAGCACTGGTAAGGTTGCACCTTGATTCCTGTGTCCAGTGCTGGGCTTCCCACAGCAAGAAGGACATTGAAGTTCTCATGTGTGTCCAGAGAAGGGCAACAGAGCTGTTGAGGGGTCTGGAACACAAGTCCCATCACTGGGAGGAGTATGCACTGGTTTAAATTGGTGGCAGACTGTTAATCCCCTGCCTGCTTGTTTGGGCCAAGAGTGCCTCAGGTTCCATGTATCCTATTGACAACAGCAAGACTGTGTAGGTGTCAACTTCAAGCATCTTTGGCATGTTATTAAGAAAGATTAAAGCCTCAAATACACTCTGCTTTTGATTCCTCAGGTAACTGAGAAAGAGCTCCCTGCAGCAGCAATAAATGTTTCTATTTCAGCTGTAAACTTAAATGAGAACACATTCCTTTCACTGTCCAATTCCAGAGTACGTATTCAGACTTTACTCAAAAACTTGTTAAAAATCACCAATATCATGAGCTTTATGAAATGCTATCAGGGCATTCCTCCATTCCCGCTTCCCAAAGAGCAAAATCCAATGATTGGAACAAAATACCTGAAGGAGAAGAATGCAGCCTCAGCTGTCTTATTTGTCCATTCTGCCAGGCCCCACTCTGAAAAGCTCTTTTGTTTTCCAAATTTCTTTTGATTCAGATCTTCAGGAGGTAACATGGGTATCTTCAGTGGTAGAGCAAGGGAGCTTGGGATGACACCTTCTAGTCTGTACCTTGACTGGAGGTGGCGTGCTTCATCTGCCCCTAGTCAGGAGGTGGAGATCACCTGCAGGATCACTTTTATTTGTTAGAATTTCCAGCTACTCTTTTCACCACTGCTTTTCCTCATCCAAAAAAGACCTGGTGACATGATGAGCGTCTGAAGAACAAAAGGGAGAAAACTCACGCGTTAAGATAAAGGCAGTTTGATAGGGAAAACAAAATCTGTGCATGCAAGCAAAGCAAAACAAAGCAGAACAAGGAATTCATTCACTACTTCCCATGGGCAGGTAGGTTTTCAGCCACCCCCAGTAAAGCACAGGTCTATCACGTGTAACAGTGACTTGGGAACAAAAATGCCATCACTCCAAAGGTCCCCCCTTCTTCCTTATTTGGAGTGGGAATGGGATGTCTCTGTGGTCAGTTGGTGTCATCTGCCCCTGGATGTGTCTCCTCCCAACTTCTTGTGCACCCCCAGCCTTGTCTCTGGAGGCGCGGAGGGCAGGCGCTGGAGGGCGGGATGAGGAGCAGAAAAGGCCTTGGTGCTGCGTAAGCCCTGATCAACAATAGCTAAGACACTTTTCATAACAAATTCAAAACATAGTCCCATGATAGCTACTATGAAGAAAACGAACTCCACTCCAGCCAAACCCAGCACAATGCTTCCTGGGTCGTGACAATGGAGCACGTTTAAAGAGTGATGACTAAGTATTGCTAGAACGAAGTGGAATTTTCCTAGCTTATCAAATATTCAGTTCCGGTCCAAGCACACAGGGCAGTGATGGCATTCTGTTGCTGAATAGCAATATCTGTTGGAGAGGTGGAATCCTTCCCAGGAAGAGCTGCTGGTTGGCGGTAATCCTAGCTTGTACTCACGATAGACAGGAGTTTTACTATGTACACACACTTAGAGCAAACTCAAACCTGTGAGAACTTGCCAAAACATGTTGGCCACCATGTAGATAGTTCCACAATCTGCTCCATAGTTATTATTGGTATTTGAGTCCTGGAAAGTTTCCACTTCCTTACCTGCACTAAAAATTGTAAAACTCTTAAAACTGCAGGGTGACTGTATAGCACTGATGTAACAAGTGTGTGTCTGTTTTAACTAAACTGAGAAGTATTCAGGTTAAAATGTGTGATGCAACAAGAGGTCATCTTAATGAGAGACAAGAGGTACCAGCTTTCATTAAAGAATTTACTTCATAACACTTTTCAGATTGAAAAGGATTTATTTTATCAAATGGCATTACATTTATGTTTGTTTGGTAACTTTGCTTTAGAAAAAAATTTTTTTTCAGTGAAGATCACATGAAATTTTTGATGCATTTTCCAATAAAGAAGTGTTTAAGACAAAACTGAGCTACCTAATTAGAGAAAATTGCCTATTAGACACATCAATCCAGGTTAATATAATTTGATTACTTCATCCAGAGAAATAGCAGAAAATTTAAAACAGTACATTTCAGTTCTCTCTCTAACTGGTAATAAGATCTTGCTTACTTATATGATCCAGAAACTCTCTTCTGCAATCACAGAGATTTCTTGAACTTCCTGAAAATATGTACACTTGTGGCAAACTTAGGAAGACTGATTCTTCACTGACTCAAACTAGCATAAATCAGAAGTAACTCTGTTGCGATCAATTTATCAATGGACTTTAAATAATGGTAGCCAGTATATAGAGGTCTTGCCTGTCAGATCTCATATTGCTTTTACACATGAGTGACTATATGAATGGCCCTACGAAAACCCAGTGAAGTATTAAAACTGCCTAGAGCCACAGCAACCCTACTGCTCAAATAATGCAGAACTGGAGCTGTGTCATGTCCGTGTCCTCTATATCAGTCCAACCATCAGAGAGTTATGTTTTTCAGAGACTGAAAGGACTTTTTTTTCCTGTGCAAATATAGACAACTAAGTTTATTGAAGAAATATTATTTGAACAAAAGATAAATTTAATTATGGATGATTTTGTATTAAATTGTGTTTAACTGCACTTAGTACCTTATTTCAAATTCTGTACCAAAAAGGAGAAACAATACCGTCTGACACTGGAAGAAATTGTCAGTCCATTGCTTCTTCACAGGAAATTTTAGATGAAAAGATAGTCATAAATTTGGTTTTCTCTGGTGTTCATTTTGGTTAGATTTTTGCAGATCATCATGAAGACCTACAATTTTTTCAGACACTTTTGACTACCTCGCATAATTGTCAACCTGTCAACATTAATTTATCAATGGTGTAAAGATGATATAAGGACTGTTACGTGTTGAAATTATATGAGTTTTGAGCATGTGGAATGATATCAAGCAATCAAATTTCCACAGAGTTGTAGAAACCCTTGTTAAAATACATTTGGAGTAAATCCAACCAGGAATCCTGTGAGGCCTGGTCATTGGAGACTTCAGTGACCTTGGCAATATTTCTGCAAGTGACGTCTTTAAGACCATTGAACTGTTTGGGTTTTAACAAATCAAAAAAGATAAACAGATTTCAAAGACATTTTTATTTAATAGAATTCAATCACAGTTACCACCTGGCCCTGTTTGAATGGAAATGTTCCTACAATTTAATTTCATCGACAAAAAATCCCAGGCATTCTGTTTGCCAGATCCTCTGAATTCAAGGTATTCCTGAACATCTGAATCAAGGAACAAAGGGATATATCCTACACTAATCAAGAGTATACCATGTGTTCTAACATTTTATAGCCTGCTGGTACATGCCTTCTAGTATCAACTCCATGCTTCTATGTTGAGTTTTAAACAACTGCTCTTCTCTCCTCATTTGACATTCTCCCAGAATCCCTGAAGTCTAGATGTTTTTTATGACTGCATACGAATTTCTTAAGCCACTTGCTTTGCTTTCCCTTCTCTATAAAAAGCAAAAATACTTGCTTACTTTATAAAGCACTTAAACGTCTGTGAATAGTTTTTCTATTTGTTACAGCTGGGAGCAAGAGGAAGAGATTAGATATATTTGTCCACATTTGTGGGGTTGTTAAATCAAATTCCATCCCCATCTGGTCTGAGGCAGACTATGGAGTTACTAATTTGGGGATTTTATTTCCTACTATAAAACGAGACAAAGACCTTGTTTTCAGCCCCTGGATAATTTCTCTCTGTTCACTTCTGATGTTTCTGTTTCTCTCCCATCTTCGAGTTCAAACACTAGTTCTTACTTTTGGAGTGTTCTCTTTATTAGGTATTTCCTAGGTTTTCTTTATATGTCATTAAAAATAAATACTTCCAAAAATGAAAATGTCTGAAAACCTGACCAGTGAAAGAAGTGCTTCAATTGAATCAGCTGACAACAAGAATAAAATATTGGCAGTGTCAGTTCTCACTGGTACTGCAATTCAGCCTATTCTTGACTATGCCAGAACGATCTCAGAAAGATTAAAGGTTTTAGTCCTGGTAGGAGATAGTTCCATTGCTGCAGAATTGCAATGTAAAGAGGTTATTTTCTACTTCTCATGTAGTATTTACTGTATTTCTTGATTATTTCTTCTATTACTTCTAAGGAGCCACACGAAAAATTCTGACCTTTTTAACAAGTGGCTTCAGTTTTCCTTCTCACCTTCAGACTAAGTGGTGATCAGCACTTTCCTGAATGTAACCACTGAAGTTTAAAATCAGTTTACAGCAGATGTGATTTCTGAGAATTAAAGATAGTATTAAATCCTTGTTGATATATGATTTTCACTTATAATCAGCTTCAGATATAGTAATAGAAGTGATAGATCTTATATGACTCTGCATAACTAACATAGTTGATTCAATTTTTGTCAAAAATTCATAAACTTTCAGCTTTTTATCTTACATTGGGATATTATAGTGCAAGATGACAACCTCAACTTTTAAAAAAGTGTCCTCCTTGTAAAAGAATCAGTGAAATAAAAAAAATCAGTTAAAATTTTAGAGACAATTCAGTATAATCAAGGTACAATTCAGTATAATCTAGTACCATCAGTACTAGATAAAAAAGGATTACCTGGGCACACAAACTGTAATTTTGACTATGTTAGAGAGGAAGCTGCCTTTTGAGCTAGAAAAGTTAATTGCAATCACTGGAAAGCATCCTGGGAATAAAGTGGTCACTCTATTCTGCTGCTGAGAAGGCAAGTAATCAGGACAGAATAAAAGTAGATACTAAGTAGAAGTAGAGTATCATGTAATGAATGAAAGGAATCCAAAAGAGCATTGACAGAAAGCAGCTTGGGAACCACCTTCTCAGAGCTTATCGGAGTCTCCCATGGTAATGATAATGTCTCACTTAAGCTGTGTTCCCTACAGTTTCTCAGGACCTAAATTTAACCATTCTGCATTTTTCCTCAGAAGAAGAAAAGGAACTTTTATATCCAAAAATGGTGCCTTTTTGGAACACCAAAATGTCTAGTCAAAGCATATAGTTTGCACTTTGTGAGTTGGGTATAATAATTTCCTCCTCCCTGTTCCCCTCACTTTCCCCAGCCCTGAATTTTAGCAAAATTTCCTAACAAGAAAGAAAACCCTCCTGGAAGTGCATACAGTATTAATGAAGACTTCTTATCTAGTTACTTGAGGACTGCTTGAAGCAGGAGTCTGATTTGTAAAGCATTAACTTTATTTGCTGATATTGGTAGGCTATAATCTCTGTCATTCTTTACAAAATTATCTGCAATTCTAATTCTAATGCTGGAAACGATGGCAGACTATAGTCTGTAATAATTTTTTTTGCAGTTAAATGATGTCAATCCTTAAGCAGATTAATTTACAAATAATAAATTCTGGCATGATTCCAAATTTCAGGGAGTTTCCTTTATTCATCTGAATACTCGATTGAGTGGATGAATACAGGATACAATCCCTGCTGTTGCATGATTGTGTCTTAATACATTCTTTCATCTGGACATATAGCTGACCATCAACACTGTAACAGGTTTTGAATGCTAGACAAAACATTTGGGGGGATTTGCTGTTTGGTTTTGGTTTCTTTTCCCTAGTTGGAACCAGGGCTCATGTTATAGACCTTCTACTGCATTAGCAACATAGCATCGCCTTTCTTCAGCCTGCTTATAGGCTTCAGCTTAATATGTATTTCCCCCATCAAAGATGAAGAGATTGCCTCTTCCCTCAGGAAAAGAAAAAATAATGAGTTTAAATCCTAAATCTCCTTATTCTGGGCTAGCATATTGCATACTCTCTGCAAATTCTGGGAAATTAGAGATTATACCGTGGGGTGGTGGTGTTGAACTTTGGGTGCAGCTTGTAGAAGTCAAAAGGCTGCTGCACATGTCACGTCTCAGAGTAATGTGTGATACCTCTCAATCTAGATGTTAGACCTGAATGAGGCTGGAGTGAACAAGGTGACAAAATAATAATCTGTATCTTCCAGTCCAGCAGTTAGAAGGCTCATCCTGCTCTGTGAAATAACTCTTACTTTGTGCTTATTCATGAGCCCAGTCAAACCCTGGGGTACCTGCTTGCATCAAGGGACTATCTGTACAAATTGACTCATGCTGGTCCTCCTGTCTTTGCTACTATCCCAAAATTTAAAGTCATGTTTATGTCTTGGTCTACTGTGCGAGGTTCAAACAGCAGAATCTATCTTCTGGGCTTCCCTCTAGGGTCCATTTTTAAACCTGAATGCCTCTGTTTGCTCCAGTTTTTTATCTAATCTGCTTGATTATGGCATGCTGAAACCATTGACTTCCAGTTTTTGAAGTACATCAATGATGACATGTTTCTAATATTGCTGTTGATAATTTAAATTCACAAGCTGTAGGGTGTTTTCTATGCACGAAACAAGCTAACCACATACAGAATTTGTTCCTCCCTTCAGTATGAGAGCTTTCAGGTAGTTGTGTCAGTGTAGTGACCAATTCAGGGAACTCTGTCTCTTTATTTTATGTAGGAAGTTAAGGTCTGATATGCTCAGCCTGAGAACCCTAAATGTTACAGTATGTATGTTGTCTGATAACATATGCACTTTTCTGACATATGTATAAACATTTTAAATTAAAAAATGTATCATTTAAAAATTTACCAAGGCTCTGACAGATATACTTTCTCTGAATATCAGTACAATTGAGGAAGACTATTTCCTTGTTCTTCTTAAACCACTGTTCGACATGAAGTCGGAGGAGAAATTGAGGATATCCTATGTTTTGGCTTAAACTGCACAATTGACCCTTCCCAGCCCTTTTATCTTATATTCATCTCTCTGAACGTAGTACCCTGTTTCAAGTTCCATTATTGCTGTTGGAGGACAGAAAATTATTAACACATGTTTGGAAAGTCCATTTTTTTTGGAATTTAAATCACAAACCTGCTTACAGTTACTATAAAGCAGGCAGATATTTTACAGTCTGTATCTTAAAACTGAAAGACATACCTTCCCAAATTCCTTTCCATTATACAGCTGTTTCTGATAGCAACTAGGTTTCATGCAAGTGGATTTTTCAGTGTCAGCACTTAGCAGTAGATAATGCGTGTCTCAATGGCAAATCAATGATAATGTCAATGCTTTGTTCATAGTTCTCCAGATTCATGCGTGAAGAAGAAAGATAATGACTTGGGAAACATTTCTAAAATGAGTTCACCATTTCTTGTTCATTCATATTAATTTGGAATCTGCTTTAATGATAGTCAGTTACAGTGCAGGTTAATATACTTAATCTGAAAAGATCTTTTGAAATGCTTGAGAAAGTAAAGCAGCAGTTATTTTCTATCTGCTATAACATCCTTCAAACTAATTTCAGACTGTAGGTTATCTTCAACTGTATGTTATTTGCTGAATGGCACATACTTATTTTGTTCTGGACTTCTGCGGCAAGTTTGTCTTTATCTTTAAAAGAAAAACAACTCCTCAAAAGAAAACACCCTATTCTCTTTCCTTTTGTGAGTGGCCTCTATTTGAAATTCACTAAACACAGCAGTTTATGGGATTCCATCTGTTACATCTTTTTGTAAACAGCTCTGGTGAGATTCTCAAAAACCCTTACTAATGTGTTACTCCTGTTCCATAGATCCTTCCATTGGCTTCAGACATCAGGTGTGAACCTGAGGGATTTCTCCTGTTCTACTTTTTGGTCCTCTTCCTGAAAATAGTTCCCAAGTGTTTTGAGATTAAAGCCTTGCATGGAAACCACTAATTTAAACGTAAAATACCACTGTGGTTCTAATGGGCTGATCCTCTAAAATCAAAGGATAGAGAGTCAGGTACTTTTGTGTAAAACTTAGATCTTCACAACTTTTGCCTTCTCCTAGAGTAAATCCCTCTGGCACATCTGTTTGTGTCAGTCCCCCTGCTCCAATCCTTCCAAAGGGCCCAAATGTCTGCAGCTTTTTAACTACCCAGTGACTTCATTATTATCTCACCTAATATCTGCCCATCACAGCTAATTACAGTCTAGCTGAAGCTCTCTCTTTGTGCATCACTGGGTATACATCTGAGCAGGATGCTGAAAGCTCCTGAGCTCAAGTGAATTAGAGGAAAAGCCAATCTCCCTGCCTTCAGTCCTACTTTACTCAGCAGATTGTGCTTGGACAAATCACCTGACATGGGATGTTCATAGTTCAAATCCTCTCTCTCTTCCTGAAAGGAGCAAACCTTTGACAAAAGGTTTCTTGTTTTAGAACCATTCCATGCAACTAATTGTGCTTGAATCAGAAGGATCATGCTTATCTGCTATGGAACCTGCTCCATTTTGCCCAAACTAAAACCCATGGGGATACTACTAGATTTCACACTCATTTAGCTTTTTTTTCCTGCCCTAAAGATCAGCTTTTACTCAACCTTGATAAGGATTGGCCTCTCTGGGATAAGAAAGGAAAACGGAAAACTGCATGGTTTATGCTTGTGTTGAAAGTCCTTCCCAAAATATTTCTGTACAATGGGAGGGTTTGAAACCTTCATCTTTCATAGTTTTCGTCCAAAGGTTCTCATGTTTAAGTCAACCCCCAGCAAAGGAAGTTGCTTTCTCTGCCTTGGTAGTATTGTTGGTCTAAGGAATGGGTGGCAGGGATAGACTCTAACTAAGTGCCAGACACCACACAGGTTTATATTTAGAGCTGTTATAAATGCTATCTGACTCCTCCCTCACCAAAAGTACCCAAACAAATGTTGATACAGTTTTAGAAAAAACACCAAAGTTCATATCTGACACTTGGGAGAAAATCAGTATTAAACTCATAAAAGCTCAATAACTTTTACTGAATTGTGCTTATTATATCCATGACAAAACTATTTTATCTTTCAGTTTTCTGGCCAAGAATACCACAAACATCAAATGAGCTTTTCAGATTACCCCTCTGTAACTACATTATGCAATAAAAAAATGACTGACCAAAATGTAATTTGATTCAGTATGTGTTAAGAATACAAATCATAGGAGAATATATTTCCTGTATCAGAATATCTTCAACTGTTTGTTTGAAATTGTCACTGCTGTATCTATGCAGTTTTAATATCAAGAAAATGAGAATATTTCAAACAGTTAAGTATAAAGAGGTCTGGCAGCTGGAAAAATGTATTAATGCATTGTTTAGCAAAAAAAATACTGTTCCATTGGTCCATTTTTCTCCATACAGGTCATTATCTTTAAAACTTGTCCCTCAGAACTCAGAGAATATATTACAGAGTAGCTGAATGGAAATGAAAGCATATACTTTTTTTTTTTTTGCTGCAGAGTGCTTGCAAAACCTTAGGTTTTATTTTTGCAGAATTTTGGCCAGACATAGCAGTTCTATTAAACATGAGCTATAGATTAGGTAAACCAAGCTGAATAACAGCTATTTGCTCCTTTGCTTCTGTGAATTGTTCCTAAGTCTTTCAGAAGATCTCTTCTCTGTCTTTAATCAATGTTGAAGTAGCAGAAATTTAAATATTAAGGGCCTGTTTTTCATCAGATTAATGAGCAATGAGGTCTAGACTTCTTGTACTTATTTTCTTCTTTGCACTGATAGTAATGGTTTAATGGAACTGAAGTAGTGCATCTTCAGAATAGAAAAAGGATTCAGAGATATCATGCATATTCTTCATTTTTTTTCTTTTTTTTCTTCTTCTTTTTTTTTGATAAATAGTTGTTTTTTATTTTCTGGAACTCAGAACAGACTTTTTGTTTCTCAGACTACTCACCAACACTTTTGATTTTACCAGTGCCCAAACAGTGTGAATCCCCAGTTGTTTTGATTTCATTACTTTCATACTCCTTTTGTACAAGTCAAAACTGTGCCAAGTACCTTACTTCTGCCTAAATCATAGCCACGGTCTCTCTGTGTTAGTGACATGATACTATTTTTTTGTTCTAGTATAGTCTTTGTCTTAACAAAAATGCAAATTGGTCTTTTCACATCTAGTCTCCGTTCTTTGACACTAACATCTCTGTCAGGCTAAAGAGCAAATACCATTCTTGTCATCTGTGAGCTGACATTTGACATTTTGGCAGTAGTAGAAGGTACCTATTTTATCATTATATTCCTATCTGAAAGTAGGAGACTCAAGTGCATGCTGGGACACAAACACAACACACAAAAGAATCCCATCACATTACGGATTCAGTTATTGATTCTTTGGTGGTAATGATGTGCTTGGTTATGCTGTCATCTGCTCACTCTTCTGGTACCCCTGTTTTAAAATTATAGCAGTTTTGTATAAGGAACTATGAAAAGACTTTTCAAAGATCAATGTTTACTTTTAAGGCAATTATGATGCAGGGTCTCTGCCATTCTAATCTCTGCAGAAATGCGATGATCACCTCACATATCAAGGAAGTCCTGTATCAGTTTGAAGTTTCTATGCCAAAAAAGAAAATATATCACAGCAGTGCATTAACACTGGGCACTAGTATCTCTCATGCAAAACAGTTATTATATCTACATATTAAAATAAATCTTCAGTAAAGCTGCTGAGGAGCTAGGAAAATCCAAGTGTCTTATGCCTGTGTTCTTATTCTAGATTTTCCTAGTGGCTCCAGAAGTGAACAGAACTAGAATTTCCTGCAATACTTCAATACTCTTGGAGATATTTGGAATTTCAACTTATTGCGTCTTTCTATGAATTACACATCAAGGAACTACACATCTGTGACGTGAATGACTCCATGGTGACAGTACATGTAACATTAATGGGTTACACAGGTTAACAGCAAGACTTCGTTAAAAAACAGGTGAGTCATTGAAAGAGGTTATGTGTTCACAGTGTAAAGGACAAAAAGGAATTAAATTAAAAATACTGCTTGCATGTATTTCTCAGTAAGAAAATCTGTACTTTTATTTTTCATGTTATTTTAAATTTACCATGTCATTTAATGCACGTAAGTTTAAACGCTAGAGTAATCTTTCTTATCATTTTTGTTAATTCTGGTGATTATGGCTGTCCTTTGATTTATCTCAGGTATTAAACCATAACAGAGATGTTGGATTATTAACAGGTATTAACAGGTGTACAGCCTGGCTATATGAGTGATTGAACATACATTCAAACTATGTGACAATAGATTACTTCCTTGATGGCTTTATTTAGGTCAGGATTAATTTCTCCACTAGTGCCCTTAATTATAATTTTTAAAAATAATAACGTTCCTGATGAAGCAGGAGCATGCAATTTTCTTTTCTAATTAATTTTATATTAAAGTAAATCCTGATAACAGAAGCACCAATAAAAACATAAACTGTCTTTGACAGGAGGTTTAAAAAGTCATTGAAGCAGAGTGAAATGAGATAGAGCTGGGCTGCTTGTGCTGAACACAGTACAGGAGCTGAATCAGTAAAGAATAAAAAGTTATTAACACATGTTAATATGATTTAAATAGAAGTATCTTTTGAAATGGAAATACAAAGTACAAGAAAAAATGCTAAAATATGCAGTAAGAAGCAGTTTGTTCTAATGCTATGTTCAGATAGTGATCACTAATCAGATGCTGTATGTTATTTAACATTCTTTGTACCTACCAAAGTATACAAAATCATCATAATAAAATGAAAGTAAGATTCTAGTTGAAAGAAGCATATCTATCTTGCAGTGCTTATACTTCTGTTCCCTTTCTCAGAGTGAAATTGAATTTATTAAATTTCAAAGACTGCCTTAAGGTTTGATAAAAACTGGCTAGAAAGCAAGCTTTCTATCTCATCGAAAATATGACTTTGGCATTTAGCTTGTAATTCTAATACAAAGTGCGAAGAATGAAAACTGGCAAAATGGTCAACAACAACAACAACAAAATATATAAAAATGTCTTAATCATGAAATATTCTGGAGCTGAGTTTTGTTGAAGCAGATATATTCCAATAAAGGATCCAGACTGAGCAACCTGAATTTTCCCATGGTAAAAAAAATTTATTGAAAAGTTTCTGACTCCTTCAATTTCTCATTAAGGAGTATACTAGTTTTAGTGAGTCTTGTGCATCTGATTCACAGCTACAGGGAAGTTTACATTTAGTTCTGAGTAACTGGTACAATTTTTGAAAGCAGTACTCCAAAACACGGAATTGATTTTTAGTTAACAAATATTCTACAAGCAGTTTTTCTTGAATATGTAGCATTCCTATAAGCACTGATAGCAGTCGTTCTGGTAGTTTGAAATGTGCCAGAAGAAACAGAGGAGTTTTATCAATACCTGGAGCACTATTAAGTACTTAGCCCTGTTTATATTCTTCCTGTCATAGGTACTTGTGTGAAAAATGGAGGACGAGACCACTTTTTCACAGGTGCTTAGAGAAAAGGTAGAGTAGAGGGTCTGTAGTCCCAGTGCAATGTTGTCAGCTAACAGCCTGAAGGCTGTCTGAGGAAGAAGGTAGGATCCTACCTTCTGAAGTCTCTTAAAACTTCCCAATCCCCTCCTCTCAATCTCTCTCTGTAATGTATCCCATTTCCACTACTTCGCCTTCAGTATTCTTCAGAGAAGGAAAAGCCCATGCTAGGTTATTTTTCATTGTGAAGAATATTCCGAGCTAGTACAAGACAAGACAGTGAGATATCTCCCTAGTGCAGGAGGCCAGGTAGCACAGCAAGGGTAAGTAGGTTTTTACTACAGGCACTTGGTAAGTGTCTGCATAGAGAAGCGGATCTGACTTGGGAGCAAGACCGTCTAGGGCAGGAAGGACTTTGCTGACACGAAGCCAGGAGTCACCTATATGGGCCTGTCTGGAAGATGAGCAACAGATATGAACCTTAATCTTGAATCCCAGATTTCTGTTGTGGGAAGAGAAGGACCAATTCCTTTGAAAGCTCCCTCATTAAACAGTTGTCAAAATATGAAAAAAAAAGCTTCCCATTTTACCTGTTATGATCAACTGTTTTACTCAGCATTCTGCTGAAGCCATATCAGGCGGAGAAAAATCTAAAAGAAAGGGTAGTGATCCACTAATGGTACTGATCCAGACTGAAGTGGCAAGACAATCCCACTTCCTTTTCACCTCTAAATCTCTAAATCTAAAACTCTCAGCCTCTGTATTGTGTAGTGCCACATCTCAAAATATTGTTGATTATACATACCATGCTTGAAAATACTCTTGTGAAAGAGCTATCCATGAAGGATGGTTAATCCCAGACAGGAGCTATGTAAATTGGAACAATTTGAGTTTTGACTACCATGTGCCTACCATTTTAGCATCTCATGTTACCTGCTAACCAGCATATCAACCTTGCTGGACAGTCAGAAAGACGATGTAGTTGAAAAGAAGAAAAACCTATTCCTCTGAAGAGGTCAGAGACACGAAGCAAGATATCCTGCTTTATCCATTCTCTGGGGCATGAGTATCCAGAAAAAAAAACCCACAAACCCCCAAACCCATAACTGTTTCTAGAGGCTTTTATTTTTTGATGGCCCTGAAAGAGTCCAGTATTTCTCAAATGCTGGCAGTGGGAAACACTATCTACTTTTGTCGCCTCTGAAGAAAATGCATGCAACAGCCTGTCTTATGTAACATCCTCTAGGGCATGAAGAGACATTATTATCTAGACATTATACAATGATCACGAAAAGGTAAGTAACCACAGAAAGTCATTGCACTAAATGTGTCTTGCAAATGAAGAATTATCACAGGGACAAATCAACCCAAATCAGGACAAGAAAGGAGGTTGGAAAAAAATTCAATGCTGAGAGATTTTTCATGATTGTATTAACGTCTAATCATGGCGTCATGATTCTAAGCCTTTCCTTGTTTGAGGAATTTAGCACAAAGCACCTTCAATAAACGAGTGGTCGAAATGTCAAAGGGCTCCTTCCTCCATTGAACCCAGAAACTCCCACTAGCCAAGTTTGGAGCAACAAGATGTTCAACTGGAGGAGATAAATTTTGGTGCCAGGTTTGATGTTGCCTGAGGAGTCTGTGGATTCTGCTTGTTTATAATCAGATCTCAGGTCCTGAACAACTTGATCTAACTTGCTTTGACCACACAGCAGAACACAGAAAAAAACCCCATGTAGACAGTTTATTGCTCTACAGAGAGACTAGGAAATACTGTTTCACATAGAAGTTGTAATACAAGCCAGGTGATAAAAGCTGATGATAATATGTTGAGATTTTATTCTTTAACTCTGTAACACATGTAAAATAAGTTACAAAAATTATTCATACTATATTTTCATATGAATTGTTTTATATTTCATGTACATAAAATATTTTCAATAGACAAATATATAGCAAAGATGATGACCAAACTCTCATTAAAAATAAGAGTTTGGCAAGCAGCAGAATTCTTGGAAAATGTATGATCTTTTTTTGCATTGTTTTGGGGAAAAGGTAGCACTGCAAGGAAGAAGAATTCTGAAGCCTGCGAAGTATTAACATTTTCCAATTGAAGCAGTTCATTTTACTAATCTGAGGAAAGATTTGTAGCCCTTCAAATGGGCTTTAACATGAAGTTTAAAATACATGTGTATTATCTTATGCAAAATGATGTGTTTCTTTTGACTTAAAATAATCTTCGACTTTATTCTGTTGAATATTTTTGATTGACCTGAAATGTTCCTTTTGAAACTGCAAGAAAAATCAATCAGTTCAGGAGGAGAAACTTAAACATACTTTAATCAAAACTTCATTAATCTTGCTCTTAGACCAAGACAAAACAAGCAGTGAAATTCTCTATGATTTGCAGACTGAACAGCTAGAAGTGTACATTCTGTATCCAACAGATTCATACTAAATAGCTGAATTAACCATGAATAATTCAATCAAATATAGAACTTGCAGGAGCTATAATCTCAGAATCACCGCTCAAAATTTAAGGTTTCTGCTTTCTCTGGATTCCAGTACCTCAAGGAGATAATGATACTGAGCCTTGCCTGAACACATCCAACTTTCTCAAAAACTAATATCCTATCCCTATCCAAAAGCAAAGTTCCCTTTTATTCATCTTTGAGATTTATGAGCAATGAAAAATGGTCAGAGAAATATATCCAAAGGAAAAAACAAACCCAACTGAGAGAAATTCATATTTCTATCAAGGAGCAAAAGCATGCTGGCGGTCTTTTCCACTTGATTATTCTTCACCAATGAGTTTCCTTTTTTAAACTTTCCCAAATATTTATTTTGCACAATACACAAATCTCTCTTCTTTTAATAGAAACAACACCCAAGAATCGTAAGCGTGAGTTTCACAGACCAGTGCAAATGCTAAATGAGTGAGGAATGAAATAGCGGTTAAAAAAAAAAAAATAACCACAGCCAGGTTCAGGGTCCAGTAACACAAGAAGATGAACTTGCTCAGCTGAGGGCTCAGCAAGGAGGTGGAAAATACAACAGGAAAACATAGAATTAGATTTCTAATCACTAACTAATGGCTCCCACTAGTAAGCATTGAGAGGAAAAGTATCATGAAAATCAAGAGAAGAGATATTTTTCTTGTCACATCTCAGTTCTCTCACTGAAGATATAAAAATAATGAACTGAAGCAAGAGTTTCTGCTCTGTACACTCAAAAATGTATGGTTGATTAAGCAAACAAAATGTGATTATCATGGAATGTCAAATCATACCTGCCAGGGAAATGTTAAGTGACACAGAACTGGGTCCAATGACACAAAAAGCTTATAGACATGAGTCCAATGACACAAAAAGAGAGGTATTACACAGCAAAGTAATATTTCAAGAGTAGAACAACAGTACTAAAAAATGAAAGTAGAAGAGCTACTTCACAAAACATAATCTAAATTTTAACAAAAAAGATAGCTATGAAATGTCACGGTACAGTAATGAAATCACAGAGTTAATATTGATGGCTTCCCATTTATCGAGAAATCTTCCTATATTTTATAATTTTGAAACAAGAACAAAATTTCTCAAATATGATTGTGTATTTGCATTCATTTTACTGGATTTGCTTGATAGGAAAAAACATGCCTTTCAATGTCAGAGAGAACATACAAGTTTTCAAAACGTTACTTGACAGTTAAGGTTATGATTTTTGGTTTTCTGTCAACTTTTCAGACTAAAAGTTGTAGGCACCAGATGAAAAAAAGCCCAAGTGTGAGATGGTCAATTTATTTCCATTTGCAAGTTAGAGGTGGCATTTAGCTTTAGAGCTTCAGGAGCAACCCATAGAGGAACAGAGGTAAAAAGAGTAAGCAGTATAAAGAGGAGAAATCAGCATTACCAACAAGTAATGTAGCTCCTACTATCCCGTTCCAGATGAAAAACTTTCTTTTTGTGTTTTATACAGGTCCTCTGTATCAATTTATCCATGTGCAACCATCACTATTTCCCCATGCACTACATCTAATTTTTTGACTTGTCAAGGCAATGTTTGTGTTAAAGGCAATATATCTTTTTTCCATTAAAATCTCAGTGACTTGGATTTTTACCAAAAAAATTTTCTGTCAAGGATTTCTAAAACAGTTGGGCAGAGGTATGAAGAAGCAAATGTTCTTCTACAGTTAACTTAAGAAACTCAGTCACAGATTCAATTCCTCTCTTGCTCTGTTCTTTAAAGCTCTAACAGTAATAATTTTTAAAAAGGCACACGTTGTGAATGCTCAGAAATCATTTATCTAGAGTATTGAAACAAGAATCCTCCATGCATTAAATATCAATTATCTTACTTTTAATATAGTGTCTTTCATCTTAAATGAAACTGATATGACTTTTTGGAAGTTCTAATAACAATAATTCAAGTCTAACTATTGAAATGATTGCAAATGCTCTCAAGCAACTGTTTTGCATCTCTCCTTCTCAGGTAGTGATGCGTCTGATAGGACAGCCCAAATTTAAGCTCCAAGCACACAAACCCCATTGAGCTAAAGAAAACCCCACAATTTTTTCTCTGTAGGAGACAAAACATGTAGGAGTGGTTGGGACTGCAGCATGAGGAGAATGATGAACATTGGTATTTTGGACCACGTTGCAAAGTCAAGATTTCCTCAAAGAGAATATCTTGCTGACAGACCCCTTTTGATTGCTCAAGTTCATCCCTTTGAACCTATCATCCAGCATCAAAATGGAACAATACCATATAAAGAAATACAATTTCCCAAATAAACCATTTTTAAGCAATTTAGGCAGGTTAGAAATTATACTTCCAGCTCTCTGCAAAAGTCAGTGGAAACAAAAACCCACTTTAGTTTTCCAATGCAGTATATAAACTCTTTGAAGCAGACATAATTTTTTACTACATTTAGGTTTTCAATGCCTTCTAGGACACAGTGGTATTTTGAGAAGAACTCAGTCATACACAGATTTCACTGAGGTACAAAACAGACTGTCAGAGTGCTGTTAGAAAGCTTATACAGAAACAATAATGGATCTTTTAAAATGCTGGTACACCTCACCGATCAGAATCCTTCTTCCATCAGCTGCATATTCTCTTTGCACAAAGAGTCTCACACACTTACTTTGTAAACATATTTTACTAGATACACAAAGATGCAAATAATCCTTTTGCACATTAGAAGTAAACTTGATGGAATAGTAGTTCATATTAAAATCATCTTTCTGTTTGTAGGTACAAAACCTTTTTGCTCTAGGGACAGCTAAAGCAGAAGAGACTGTACAATTCATATGTGAGGAAACCCTACATTTTCTGCTCTGATAAAGGGAAGTCCCCTGCTACACTAGCAGCTTCCATAACCCTGAACACACATCGTCCTACTATAAATCTGTCTGCGATGGCTCCTTGCACTGATACAGACACGTTAGCTGAGGTCGATAGTTATCTTGGGCTGCACTTGAAACTGTAAAGTGTCCTGAGAATGACTTCTGTAAAGCAGGCTCCTGTTCTCTAAAGGTAATAGAATTACACTGTCTAAGTTAAAGTATTAGCACGATAACCACTGATCTTTCCAAGCTCACACCTGGTTTACAAATGGGCTAATAGGAATGAAATGTTCCTCTGCCTGCTTCTATTCTCAGTTTGTCCACCAAAGATTTGTCAAGAAAATAATTCTGTTGATTTGAAATATCAGATTGATGTACTGGAGGCTAAAATTTGCACAGAAAAGCTTATTGCTTTTGTGCCAGCATGCTGTGAAATTTTACTTTGTGAGAAGCAAGTTGGCTGCATGGCTTGCAGAACTCACTGTCAATGCAGATGAGATGATGTCTCAAACAGGCTTGTCAGTTTTAAGGACGCAATTTCTTCCTGCAACTGTTCCAAATTTTTTCAGAATGGCCATACAGGGCCTTCAAAGCCATTTTCTATGCAATATGATCCTTTTCTTACTGTCTACACAAAAATATCTTCACAATAAAACTCCTACTTTTGACTTTTAAATTTGTTTGCTTATATTGATGTCTTAGGTTATAACTTTTATATTTCTTAAATCCTGTACTGCCTAGTGTGTAACTCTGAAGTTTCGTGTGGCCTGTTAGCTGCTGTTCTCTCATGCTGGTTAGACATAACAAACCTCTCTAGGTTTGCACTTCAAGGACACCGGGATCCAAAATGTGTAAACCAAAGCCTAGAGAAGGGGAGGCAAACTTGGGGTAATTACATCATGAACTAAGGTTATAATTGGAGAATTAACCCTGATATGCAAATGAGCCAAACTTATAAAAGGGTGAAGAACTTGTGAGCCAGGGGTCCATCTTGGGTGTAGCCTTTTGACTGCCCAGGGTGTACCTTTGAAAGCCCTTCAAATAAATACCTCCTTTTATCCTCTTATTTTTGTCTAGTCTCTGTTTTTAGGTGGCCACCTCAAGGCATCAATATTATTTCATAAGAAAGGATTTTAAAATAGACACTTGGGTATAGATAGCAGGATTTTCTATGGATAAGGAAATAAACATTAAGAAGTGGGAAAAAATATTGTACTGCTTTTACTCAAGTCACAGTTAAAGTAAATGCTAAACATGCATCAAGCTTCTGGGAACCTGTCGGAGTCTGGCTTGTTCAGTGCTGATGTAATCCTTTTCCAAGAAGTAGAACCTATTAGCCTGAGTTCTGCCCTGCATCAACCATGTCCGGATGATTTCCAGTCAATTGGAAACACAATTAGAGTTGTCTGTCTGTCTGCACTGGAGGTAAATGTACTTTTAGTATATGCATATTCATTAGATCTTATATGGAACGGTATATGAAAATCTCCTTATGGCCATTGTCTGGCAGTAAAGGAGTTGCCTGATAGGACTACTTCTTCAATCTCAAACACAAAACCTGCCTCTCTATTAAATGCAAGTGTCCATACAGCTCAGAAAAAGGCAGACAGCTCAGAATGAAAGTTTTGTGCTGGGTGATCAGTAGAGCCCCTTCACATTTCAGAAGCTGAGTGGAGGCTACTGCTTGGTGCAGTGGTTAGCTGGGAGCCACTTCCCGGAGCACACTTTCCTGCTTCTCTTTCTTTGTGCCCACAGGAAGATGTTGAGGAATTTTTGCAGGAGAATGGACATTGGGAATGCACAGCCCAGCTTTCCCAGCATTGAATCAAGCTGAGTAAAGGATACGCTATCTTTGATAACACCACGGAGGAAAGAAAAGAAACAACCCAAGAATATGAAATGAGGATGCATTGACCACAGCACAAAATAAACACAATAGTTTAGGAATTGCTGAAACAATAAGTTAGTTCAAACAAGATTGATACATTATGCTGAACAAAAAGGATGTGAGAAGTTGAAACATGGTGAATAGCTGTCACAGCAAGTGTCCAATCAGAAGTTTGGACGCAACATGCTAACAGTAGCAAGCATCCAATCATTATACTGCTTTTGACCGCACGATGTTTGAATCATCACGTATTTAGAACTAAAAATGCTATATAAGTGTATATTCTTCAAATAATAAATGGCTTCACATGATCATATTGATCGCAGTGTGATGTCCCGTTCTTTCGCCTCCGCAGGAAGACTTGTTGCATCAGATTCAGAGTCTCCTGTTCTTATTAATGCATATGCCTTTTCAAATTAATTTACTGACTCCAAATCAAATTTATTTAATCTGAAGCAGCTGATGCCAAATGAGGTTTTGATTTAGTATCAACAGAGGCAGTATCAAATTCCTCTCTTGAACACAGCATTTGAACAGGCACATAGAAGTGCAAATACACTTTTTAGAAAGAATTCTGCTGTAAATCCACAACAGCACAGTGCAGTTCCTAGCCCACCATAGCAGGATATGTTCTTCCTCGATGGTTTTCATCAATGATAAAAATGGATGTCTACATATTCCATTATGAACTCTGGAACACAAACACTCTTTCATTATTGAACAGTTTATAATCTTTGAAAACCTGATTTCTTCACCTCTCTTGTAGACACACGGCTTCTCACTTTAATCCAGTAGTTCTATAGAATAGGTTTTGAGGAAGCCTTGATGTGAATGCAAAGACCTGCACCTCATATCTGCAGGTGTCAACTTTGTGCTGCTGAGACACCTCTCGGAGCCAGGCTTGTATATCCAGCCCTGCAGAATCAGTTCACAGAAGGCATTAACAATTGGTGCCTTCCCTGTGTTAGGAGTTTTCTGTTACCTCAGAGAAGATAACCTATGCTCTGACACTCACAGATACCAAGATCAATAGTGGGACAAATGAAGAAAATGCATTTGAGCTCAGAACGAGTTATACACAAAGTGAAAGCTTTGAGGCCATAGGTTAATTCATCCAAACAGACTAAGAATTAGAATCTATCCTTAGGATGTGCGCCAAACATGCTGGGGAGGAGAGAATACTCTAGCTGTGAATTCTGATTTTTTTTTTCAGAAAAAACTCTAAAATTGCATTGTGCAGAAATCAGGCGGCAGTCAGTAGAGCTGATCGTTTCCCTTAAACAAAAATAAAAGACTTTTGTGGTTAAACCATTATTCCCCCTCAATTGTTTCTATGGGAACCAGCTTCAAATAAGTTCTGTAGCCATTTATTTAGACAAAAATATTTCATAACTGAGGCACAGAATTACACATTATGAATGGTAAGCAGTTCTGAAGTGAGAAGAGAAATTATACTTCAGAGTCACAACCTGAGGTTTCAATTAAATAAAGCTATACTCTTTAGCTGGCTTAAAATGTGTTTGATCCCGCAGAAGCGTGGCCATTTACACACTTTTTCAGTGTATTAGAATTCAAAAGCTTGGTGTTAGATGAACTATTAGATAACTCAGCATTAATAAATTTGTATGAAAATAATCTGTAGTAGTTACTAAATTAAATTACTTTCTTTTGTATTCTTCTATAACAAAAAAAACCTCTAAAACTAACCCTTATTTTTTAACTAATTCTAAATTCTCTATTAGTTGGAAAAGTACTATGTGTCTTCCTAGCAATTAAACTGCACCTCAGAGCACAGAAAAACCACAAAAATATCCCAGATTTTTCAGCATCCTGAGAGAATTCTGAAAATACAAAATTATATTTTTATGTCATTGTAAATCAAACCAAATAATCCAGATTGTATAAAATCACTTGCTGTTACATTATTTAAATTTAATTATCACTGTCACTAGTTTTAGTTTTCAGTGAACTGCTGTTTTAGGACCTGACAACTTACTGGAAAACCATAATTAAGACTGGAGAGTGCTATCTTCCTTCCAGAACACAGATTTAAACATAGTCCAAGATTTGAAAAGAAAGAAAGGAAAACTGAAGAACATATTCTCTTAACCTTGACCCTGCTGAGCTGTGAGTTGCAAGTAAGAGCGCCTCATCTGTAAGCAATTCAGCTGTGTTCATGTGCTTCTGACATAAAAATCTTTGGAGCTCTCTGTGATGAAAAGGCTGGTGCTGGCAAGGTCATGAACTAGAACTTGGTTTCGTTTAGCAGCACAGGTGTAAATCCATGGCCAATTGTGCAAGTACACGTAGGCAGTACAACAGTTTTGCTGAATATGGTCCTGGGGAAGAAGTAGAAATCTTGCTTCAGAAGTGCATCTTGCTTCAGCAGGATCTCACCTCTGTACATTGGGAAGAAACCATTGTTACACTGGTCCCAACCACTCACATTCAAACCATTTACAAAGTTAGGATCTCCAGGAAACTAAAATTAAGTCTAATGTTTGTACCTTGGCATATTTTGTCAAATTCAAATCTTCTACAGTGTGTTTACTTGCAAATTCTTTCTGTGGTCAAATATTTTAATAGATGTGGTAGGTGAAGAGCTGAAAGTCAGTTGTATAGGTTCAGACAGCAATATTTAATATTCACAAATATTTAAAACAGTGCTTGTACACAAAATTGTGCGCACAGGCAAGCCTGCGCTGATATGAACTGAGTAAGAGTGAGCCATGCTTTCTCCCTCACCCACTGCACGATTTTCTGACCATCCACTGTATGAGACTATATATAGTTGGACTTGATGCCTCACCAGTACTAGTTGATATAAACTAATAAATTCTTGTTCCAGTTGACAAGCTTCTACAAACTCGGGGATGTACTCAGCATACTCAGGGCAAAATAGTCACAATTCTCAGAAAATCTCTGCAATTTTTACCTGACTTTCCAAGACATTCTAATTAAAAACAAGCAGAATTTTTATGTAGGTCAGGGAGACAGGACAGATAGCAATTTGAAATAAATGAAGATTGAAATTGAAAGGGTGAAGTTAGTGGTCTGAAATATAGTAGAATTTTATTTGAGGAACTTAAACAGCAAATTCATTACTCTAGATCACGAACTGGATTAACATTTACTTACACGTATTCCAAGTATTAAGTATTTGTTCTTAATTTTCTGTGGCTTAACTTTGAGAATGTTCTCACGATAGTTAAAATATCTGGCACAAAGCAGAAACCCAAAATTTCAAAGATGTTTCAACATCCAGCACTGTGCAACTAGACTTATATGTGTTTGAAAAATTAATAATTCTGACCTCTTCCTACAGATTTTAAAGTTGCAGGTAAGGAATTCAGTGTTTAATCCTGACTTTCTATGTTAATAAAGCTATTTAACTCTGCTCTAAATCTAATAAGATTTAAAGCAGTTCATATTGCTTTCAAATTGCCTCCCAGTACCTCTGAAATAAACTCTCATGTCTAAAGGAATAAACATGACTTACGGTGCTTTTACTAATCAGAATCTAGTAACAGGTAGTTCAGTCATCACCAACCAAGGATTTAAAAATTTGCTACTAAATTAAAATATTAGCAGTTACTCTGATTAGTAGAACTGTTTTGACTCAACAGCGTCATTACTGTTCTGTGGCTGAGAAAGAGGATGAAGCCGTTTGGGGCTGTGGAGGGAGTTAGGCAATGGCAGAGGAAAGAATGAACAAGGAGAAAGAACACCAACCCAGCAGGCAAGCAGGCTTTCCCAGCTGTGCCTTCCATTATGGCTGTCCCTCTCAAAACTGACCATCCTGTGTGCCCTCCAGACCCGCGCCCAGGAAGGAGCCAGTGCCACCTGCAAGAGACAGGAGTGCAACCTGTTCGCTTCTGGGTCAGCCTGAGGGAAGCAGAGCCAGGAACTTGGAAACAGAGGCACTGTACAGGACAAGGAGTGGGACACAGAAGGAAGCAAAATTAGCTGCAGTCCAGGTTGCCTGTTTGCTATCTGCCACTTCAGTATAGTGCAATGTACTGAATGGGCAATATTTGAAGTTTCATGAATAAGAGTTTCCCAGTCTCTTGCTGTCCCTCAGAAGGAAGTGAAAGTAGCATGACCACCTAAAACGAAAGGAAGCTGACCCTTTGAATTAACTGAACACCTTCGATACAAAGTTCAAGGAAGTCAGCAGACAGAGGTCTGCTTACTGGCTGTGTAAATTTTTTGTAGCTTCAAATATTGTCAAAAACATCAAAAGAGATCAAAATGGTTTAGTAAAACATTTTCTTATAGGCTTGCTAACACCAATGTAAAAAATATGTTTCCAAGCTTTGGTGACATTTAATCAGATGTTTTCCCATTAATATAAACTGAAGTTCAAGCCTACAACATCTGACTATTTCCCACACAGAAAAGTCCCAAATTCCACTTGCCTTGCCCAGAGTCTGAGGGGATCCACTCTGCTGTGGGTTTGGTGTCTGGGCCCCAGGGCAGGTCAGAGCTCCCAGCCTGATGCAGACATTGGCCAGTATCCATCCCCAGAGGACAGCAACGCAGGGTGGATGGCTCTCCACCACACGCTGATACATTAAATGCAAGGACACAAGATACACTTAATCTTTATGGTTTATACCTTATGTTTTATATAATAAACATCATATATAACCCTTCTAGTTCTCTGCTAAAGGCAAATGCAACAGTAAGACTAAACTTAATTTTTGCCTAGCAGAATCTACAATTAATATGAGAGAAGTATTTGATTCTCCAAGACTTTTTCTGGACAAAATAGTTTTTTTAAGGGAATATGTAGCTGGCTAAATTTTTTTCAAAATGAAAAAGGACCCCTGGATGTACACCCACACAAATGTATATATATACAGAAAAAAATTCATTATTTCTACGTATTTTCTGAACTATTGAGCTGAAAGTCATTAGCACTCCTATTGTTTGAAAAAGTAAGATCCTTTTCTTATTTGCACTTTGCGATGCTGAATTATGTGTGCTCATTATTTTTAAGTGAATGTTGAGAAGGGTAAAGGTGGCAGCTAAAAGAAAAAACATTAATGATCAGTAAGCATTTACACAAATGCCTAGTAATCACTGTCTTCATCAGGCAGTAAAGAAATGACCTGATAATTACAATAAGCACTGCCCTGCTTTATGCAAAAGTACTATTTGTTTTAGTTATTCAGCTGTATTTTTGTTTCCTCAGCATTAGGGCTGCTATTAATGAAAGTTTGTATATGTGCAGCTGTTGCATGGGAGGAGAGACTAGAAATTATAGGGGTGAGAAAAAAAAGACAAAATTCAGTTCAGAACATAAACGCACCAGAGGAGTTATAATGATTAATTAAATGGGTTTCTTTATTTGATTCTGAATGCATTTATATTAATTAAAGATTGAAAGTGCTATGTAAAACACCATTAGTATATGCAATCCAAAGATTCAAAACCTTGATAACTATGAGTATTGCCATGGTTTAAAATTTATCTAATAGATAAGTTTATAAAGACACACATACACACACATTTACTTGGAGTCACTTTCTTTATTTCAAAGGCTTCTGAGGGATGCCACCACTCACTCCTAAGTGTCAGATGATTTTCCTGCCTGTCCCCAGTGTGGCCTGTTTTGGAAATGTCACTAAACAAACAATCCTGGCAGTGAAAAGCAGGTTTAGTTTCTCTTTTGAGAATATGAGCAGCCCCACTGAGACCAAGTATGATTTAGTACACCAAACTTTATGTGGTCCAACCACTGAGATATATTCTCATTTTCCTGAGATATACAGGTTTGTGAAGAGTAAATTCTGGTCAGTAAAGTCTGACAGCTTATATTACAAGTGTTCATTGACATGACCTTTTGCCACAGTTTGCTTTGTGTTTCATCATTGAAGCTGCATACAAGTTTCTGGGAAAGCAACAGTGCTTAAAAGCATCCATAACCAGTCAAAACATCCTGACCTTGCTCCTAGGTGAGTCATTATTAATACAGACCTTAACTTAACAGATACATAATATTATTTATCTGTGTCTAGATGAACGCACAGCTAAGATCTATCAGTGCTCTTAGCTTTACATTGCTGCATGAATAGAAAAGGCACTAATGCCTCATTTAAACAAAAACTAGTCTGTAGTTGTGTGGTGCCACTGGAGGAACACAGTGTCCAGATAACCCACAATATGTCCCCCTGGTACCACCTTTGCTTAGTAAGTCTGCCCAAAATACCTTCTAAAAGACTTCTTCAAACTGTGTATAATTTGGGAAAAAAATCTCAATGCTTTTTGTGCTGAAATAGGACTTCATCTGCTGTGGAACAGTCTCTTACTCAGGGAAAACTGTGCCGTCAAGCACTGATGAAGAGGAGACCCCTTTTCTGTTGAAATACTAGTGGCTGGCCAATAAGAGATCACTGGCACTGCAAACTGGAGTTGGGATACTGGAGATGGCCCATGCTGGGAGCTGATGTGGGAAGAATCATGGACTAGAGTCCCTGAATTAGTTAGGTTGGAGAAGACCCTTAAGACCATCTACTCCAGACATAAGCATAACACTGCTGGTCCACAGCTAAATGATGTTCCCAAGAGCCAGGCAAGGAGAAGTAGGGTGACTTGCTATACGGGTGTCCCCAAGGACAGGGAGGGTTGTAGAATATTGAAAAAAAGGAATTGAGGTAAGTAATGCAAAAAGGAACAAGGCATAAAAAAAACCAGAATCAGATAAAAAAGTAACAGGCTGAAGACAAGAGTAGGGACAGGACAAGAGAGGAATCCCAGGTCCCTTCAGTGAAAATCTGAGAGGAAAGTGCTCACTTTTTAAGTGGTAGAGAATAACCTATCACTGACTTCAGCTATGGTAGTAACTCAGCTGGCAGGCATCTACAGATAACAGATGGCTTTCAATATGAGCATAAAATTTGCATTAAATTTGTAGCATTTTTTCAGCTTTCTTTTTAAAAAAGAAACAGGAAGTGATACACAAAACACTGTTAAAGAGAATACAGTATTGCAAATTCAAGTGCTTAGAATCTGGAAAACGAAAGAAGTGAGGATTTTGGTGTAATTTTAGTTTGCCTCCTCTGTGTAAACATATTATTTTACCATCCTCATGCACCTGATAACAAAACTCTCACAGATTGATCCCACCAACATTCAAGATGGAGCAACTTGACAGGCAGCTGTTTTGTTCCTCTTGATAAAAGTAATTTATGAACCTTATCTTCCTTGTTAAGGAATCTGGAAAGTCTAAAAATGCAAAGAAGACCTGTGCTAAAATGGATATGCCTGTAACTATTCTGCCTTTTACTATAGACTACAAATGAACACTGAGAAGTTTCTCTTTACCAAGTATAAATGAATTTATATTCCAGAATAAGAACATTATCTGGCTTTAATAAATGTCAAACCTTGTCAAAACTTTGAAGTTTTAATCCTCAAAATAAGGGGAGATACATATTTTATTTTGTTTTGTTTCAATTTAAATTTGTGTCTTGCCCATTCATATTTGTGTTAAATTCCACACGAGTTTAATGCAAGGTATTAACACAATTTAATAATAATTAATTGAAAAGTAATTAATAATAATAATAATTTAAAATACAATAATAGTTTCAGTATATTTGTATACAAATTACTCAGAAAGGGTTTGTCTCAAAGAAGAAAAATTAGAGCTAGTACATTTGTGATGTGAGCTCTAGAGAAATACATGACTTTTACATGTCCACATGTAAAATAGAGCTGCACTGAGTTAATTAAAAATGCATCATGCTACACTCAGACTATACTGTTTTAGTAGGAGTGGGTGAACAAATAGCGTGGAGTAAAGGTTCACAAAGAGAAAAACAGTCAGCTGCGAGCCAAATGTTTGATGTTGCCAGATTCAGAGGAACAAGAATACTGAGAAAAATAAAAAACAGCAGGCAAATCCACAGTGAGTAAGGATAAGAATATGAGTTGTCAGAAGTTTTGTTCCTGAGAAGGGCTGCTAAAGTGCTGAACAATCTGCCACTCCATCACAACTCCTTACCCCATCCTCTGAGCTTTTTGACTTTATTAGCCACTATCCACCCTCTTACATGCAGGAGTATGCAGAGAGAGTGAAGCACAATCAGATATTTCTGCTGATTAAGTTCTTCTTTTCTACTTTACCTTCAAAATAGCCTCAGAAATTGGTCTAGAGATTAGTCTAGTACCTGTCATCACTGTGATAGCAAGAACAAACTTAAAACAGACTGTATTAGAGCAATATCTCAGAGTTAATCATGCTAGTATGAATAATTCAGAATTAGAAATTAATCTCTATCAGTGTTCACATTGTCTTTTCATACTTTGGTCAAGTCTGCACCATAACAGAAGTGTAAGTTTTTAAAAGCATCAGCAGCAGTTCATTATTCCTCACTATCATAACTGTAAAGAAAATTAGTGAATGCTTTTGAAAATGTTTTTATGGTGCTTGATATAGAAAGAAAGCATACACAGATAAATATCAATCTTTTCTCAAATATATTATCAGTTTGATAAAAATAGTAAAAAAACCTGAGAGTCTGAAATTGTTGCTGGCTCAAACATTGTTAAAATCACCAAAAGACTTTCCCCACCATAGCAAACTGTGCAAAGAAGCAACAGCTAGTCTGCAACCACCAAAGGCCCTCTTGAATATTCCTTCTGAACACAATATAAGAGAAAGATTACACTATTGCCCAATTATCTCAGGTCTAAGGAGAAGTAAACAAGGCTGGGGGAGAAGAATGTATCCACAAGAAAGTCAAACCCAGCAGATGTCCTGAAAAGCATCTCTGGCTGGGTCGGGCAGGGGGAGGCCGTAACTTGCAGACCCATTTGCTGAGGCCAGGTTTTACACTCTTCCCTGAAAAACTGAGGAGCCAGAGAGTTTTTGGGGGTGTGATGGTGAACCTCTAGTACAGAGGGGGTGACCACCCACCACCGAAGGCTACAAGCCAGACAAGCATAGGCCCTGCCAAGAGTCCTCCCTTACACAAACCGGCTCATCTCTAAAACTGCCCCCCACGCCTCCCCTGGGAAGGTCACATTCACATGGACATTTGCATGAGAGGCATCTGTCATGTCCTAGAAGGTGTCATAAGCCATCAGAGAGCCCAGAAGTGCCCCAGAACCATTCCTGAGGCCCTGCACCAGAGGACTGCATGTGCTCCAGTGCTTCAATAGTCTGTTGCAAAAGACAGTGTGAAGCTTCCCCCCCAGGGGAGGTACCACAGATACCTGAATGTATATTAACCCATTGAAATCTGTGTTTGGCGGGACCCCCACCCCAGAGAAGACCAGAAGAAGAGGATCTATGGGACGCTGCTGGGTCCACAGGGGTGCTGACTATTTATCTCTGTCTTTTTCTCTCCCCCTTCCCCCAGTTCCACTCTTTCCTATTTCTTTGTATCTTTCTCTCTCCTTCACATTGACTGTTAAATAAAATACTATTAGCTTTGGCATATGTTCTCAGTTGCACCTTAATTCGGGCAGAGGCAACTCTAATAATCAGATCATAACACAAACGTGTATGAACGCGATATTAAATCAACTATTTAGTCAGGGTATACAAATCAGCTTAGAGGTTTATTGCAGTCTTTTATTTCCACTTATGGGTTACCACATAAATATCTACAAAATGAATTTCTGCCAACATGAGATGAAGCTATATCTCACTAAATAAAATCTAAACTAAAACATTCCTCTGGATTCATTGCAGTCTCTTGGCACAAAGCAACAGAGAGGCCTTCTACTTAACCAGGTTATAGAAAACTTATAAAGCCATATCAACAATGTCAAGTGCATTAGACATTTTACTAAAGATGTTCTACTTAGGGGTGTTGAAAATAAATAGATTTACTACAGTACTGAAGTGTATCAGGAAATAAATTACATACGAATGTGTATAATATACTTGTGTTAGCCCTGGCTAAGAACACTCTAATATGTGTCACCCAATAGTCTATCATATTAATATCTTTTAAAATAAGTAAGTAATATTATCTAATGTAATTTAAGGTAGGAAGATCTGGAGTGTTTGCTAGTGTTTGCTAACAAGAGCTTTGAAATGAAGACAAAAAGCATTATGACCTAACTCTTGATAAATAGGCCATCACAGAGAGACAAAAAAGTGCTATGTTCCTGATTCACACCCCTCAGTAAGTATTTTGGCTTCTAAGCCAAATTCACTTTTAAATAATGGTTTGAAGGACTTAAATTTTTAAGAAAAACAGGCAGTAATTCCAGCTTATTGCCGAAGTAGGATCAGTTTGTGTGTCTGAAACAACTTCCAAGCAGCATAGCTATTTGACAAGCAACAACTTTACCAGACTCAAAAAGAGAAAAATTCACTTTTTATGCTTTATGTCATGACTAGTATTGTTGTGACCAGAGACAAAGTAAAAAATTCTCTTAGCATTTAATAAAAATGGGTTAGTATTGTGGGTGACAAGCATTTTATTACTTACAAGAACTATTGGGCTATGTAAACTAGTAATTTAATTTAGAATTTGATTTTTATATCATTTCAACTGAATTCTGAGGTTACTCATAAAAGCTGGTTCTGTGCTCTTCTAGGGCAGTGTGACTTCACTGTAACACATTTTTGTACTACATCACTGTGTGGCAGCAGTACTAGGTGTTAGCACTGATCAACACTTTTGTCAGGCCCTGTCCTATATATATCTGGGACTGTCTAATTTAGATTTTTCCAAGGAAATGAGGTTTTAGCCTATATACAGATTTGATTGTAGCTTTCAGGTTTACGTCTGGGTGCCTAGAAAGGAGCATGCTATTGCAATTTTTTCTTTGTAAAAGAAAAGGTAAGCAATAGTGGCAGCAATAGGAAACTGTTGCTAGATGCTGGGCCTTTCTCTCAAGCCAGCTTACCAGCAAAATGAATGATTTAAGACTGTGAAGAAGATGGATGATCTAGCATTTCATCATTGTAGGCTCTCTTTATACTGTGAGAAGTCTGTAAAAGTCTCACTTTTAATCTTGACTGTGCTTTAAGAATATTAAAGTTTAATTTATATTGCACATTAAGATCATGAGTCTTAGTCTTCCTCATTTCCACAAGTGGTTTAACAAACCCAGAAACTCACCTGGGTCAGCAAGGAACATTAGTCTTCCTCAAGTCCACAGATGATGGGACTGTCTTTCTAAGAAGAGAGACAAGCTGAATTGGCCTTATCACTATATAGGCCTCTTCTGCAAATTTCCCCACTTCGGTGTTGCAATTCCTATATATCCCAAGGTTACAGAAAGTCACATCCTTTCTTCCTGAAATTGCCAAATGATTGTTGGAGAAATTAAAAATAATTTCTCTAACACTTGATGTTCTGTACTGACTTGTGGGTGTCTGAGAACATAGGTGCAACTTTACCCTAGCTGAGTTTGCAGATGGGGTAAAACTCTCAGGAATAAGCAGATTCTTGCAGGTTACTTTGTTGTTATCTGCCTCAGATTTTGCTATGCACCTTTTCTTTGAATGCCATGTCTGCAGTGCCATTTTGGATGGAGAGAAGTGACTAGACAAGGTTTTTAGCTCTGACCTGGCCTTGCTTTGATGCTAGCAGACTCCAGGAACATACAGTAGTAAATAGAGACTATATTCTCCCAAGACAGAAGCCAGATGAAAAAAACATGTGAAAATATTAAATCATTGAAACCCAGAGATCATAGAGATCATAGAGTTAAAAGACTCCAGCAAATAAAACCTCTCTTTGCATTCAAGGCATTAATTTTAGCTTTCCTTAAGTAAACAATACATTTAAGACATGAATCACCTATTGTTACACATGTACTACCTTATTTACCTCATTACCTTAGTGGTATAAAATGCTACAACAGAACTTTTGTGTATCTTTAAAGAGCCACAGAGCAAACCTGAATGTCTAATAATGAGTATACTTGCTTGAGTATCTCTGGGAAACAAAAGATTTAGTGTAGGGGTGTTTGTGCTCCTGCTTTTACATTGCAAGACGAAATGCACAGGTATAAATAATACAATGCCCTCATTTTGCATAACCTATTTATGACTGCTGTAACCACAAGTTACTTGCAGTATAGCAATATCCTATGCTCCCAATGTGAACTGCTGCACACTGCAGTCAGCATCACAGTGCTTTGTGGAAAGTCACTCATTGAAATGCAGATCATGTCTTAAGCCAACTTCTTTGGATCTGGTATGTCACCTCATCTTTGGTGTGACTCCATAAAAACACAACCCAGGACAGAAGGATGACTTGTTTCACTCCTGCAGGAAGGATGCCACAAATGCTGTGTGCAGAGCTTTCTGCTTTGCTATTCTGTAAAAAGCATTCTGAAACAACTGACAATAAAATAATTTTAAATCTTACTAGTAAGTTTATGTGCCATTTGAATAAATTACCTGTCTCAAATGAAATAACTATTTATAGACTGGTAAAATTCAAATTATTTTAACAACTCTTAGTTAGAATTGCAGAGAAAGGCACATTCTGTGCACTATTCTGAATACGATGTATTATGCATTTGGAATGTTCAGCTAGATCAAAGGATGTTAGTCTCTATATCAAAGTCAGGATTTAAATAAAATTTGCAATGTTGTAGGTCCTGTTCATTACTACAAATAACAAAGATGTTTACTTGGACTGTTAGCCTGTACAAAAATCCATTTTATTCAAGGACTGCCTGAGAAGACATAATAGGCCAGAGAGACACAAACAGCAGGTAACTGAGTTATTTTCAACACATTTTAAATAAACACTTAAACCAAAAGTTTGTGACATGTAACTGAATTCACAGTAATTGTTTGTCTAGGAAAAAAATTGCCCTTTGTTTTTCGATTGTACATCCTTTTAGCACACACTTATTTTTGACACAGAAGGAATCAGCATGACTGCATAGAATACACCGCCAGAATGATACATAAATTGCACGGAAGACTAGCATACGGTACTCGCATGATAGCGGAGAATTAGAGTGAAGGCCACCGTTGTGCCAGTTTCAATAAGGAAAAGGACTCTGCTGTAAACTGTAGGGCTTTTAAGTCTGACATTTGTACCAAAATGTTTTAGCACCTTTTTTCAAAGAGATGAACTGCTTAGCTTTTAAAGCACACATTACAGGAGTGTGATAACCCAAAGGAGTTTGAGGGCAGTGCATCTGATCAGACAAATTCTCTGACTGGATGAATCAAAATTGCAGGCAATTTAATAGATTCTGTTTGTACAATTTAATGGTTATTGTTGCTGAGGAACAGTTTCTTCAGGGATGAAAGTGCTTCACTCCAGAAGCCCTCTGTGTACGCCTCTCAGGGACTGCCATTACTAGGAATGACCAAGCTGTGGTTGCCTGGCTTTCAAAGCAGGCACTTGAAGTGCACCACACAACTTTGCCCAGCGCTGCTCGCATTGCGCTGATTTAGGTGTGCGAAAAAATCTGATCAGTGTCGTGCTGTGTGTGAAAAAATTGAGGTAAAAATACAAGACATAATTCCCAAGTGCCAGTCACTGGTGGGTGACATGACAAGGCACAAATATAACTAGAAGAAACTTTTTGACTACATCCATTTTAGTGGTCTTTGCCTTGCTCATGATTCTGCAGTATATTTCCTTCAATAATCTTCCAATGAAACATAAGCACTTTGAATAAGGATAGTTCCCTAATTTTTTGCTGCATCCGAGATCCTTGTTTATTCTTTCTGTATCTCGCTTGTTGGCTAGGAAAATTATTTGCTCAGTTGAGTGATCCTGGACCAACAGTTGATTCTTCTGAACAGAAAAAACATCAGACCAACAGGGAGAATCATCAAAATTTCCAAACTGTGATATGCAGTGGTGATGCTCCTGCTCTGCTTATGTTAGATAAAAGTCCATAAACATCTCCACTGAAATCCCTACTGAAGGGTTTGCAGGACTATGACTTTTGGTTAGGGGTGAGGCACACTATACAGGGGGCAAAGAGAATGGCAGGATTTTTTGTTTTAGTCATTCTCTGTAGACAGCAAAGATGAAGACAGGTACTCACGATGGCAGAGTAAAATCTTTCATATGAACCAGTCACTATTTCTTTCAGTCTTCCCACATACAGCATTACCTGATCTCACAGAAAATATCCTCAAGGGCATTTTAGCTTCAACACAGGATGAAGAGCACTGTATATGTATACTTCCCTAAAGGAAGCCTGCAGTAATCATGTCAGTCCTAGGGTTTGAGAGGTGGAAGCATTGATCTTACATTTAATTTTCTATTTGCCACAGCTACTTGACAACCAGAGTTGTGATTGCCTAGATGTATGTCTAGGGAGAAAATATTTTGGTCATTTATTTCTTCTTAGTATTCTCTTTTGGTATATTGAAAGTGATGGTGGCATAAAATCAGCATTTCCTATCGTGTTTAAGTCCTTACATTGTTGTTCTTGTTGTGTCCTTACTCCACACTTTCTATCTGGCAATTTTTTCTGAATAAAGACTGCTTCTGCAAAAGAATGTTGAAGAAAAACTAAACATTAATTAAACACCCACAGTGGCTACATTCCAAGGATGTGGATAGCAAATATTTCTTCAAAAAGATCATCAAGGTTCTTTAATATCCTAGTGTAGCAGGTGAATCTTTCTCATGACATATGTTAGCTTCAAAAGAAAGTGTTTTTCTGAACTTGGAGCTGAAAAGCAATTTTTCTGTCATGTCGCTTAATACATCAATAGTATTTAACTTTTCACTCTTTCAGTTTACTCATTCATTTCTTTGCTATTAATTGCATTGAATACACTAAGTTACAAACTAAATACTAAATTTAAATCACTCTTTCCATCCTTTTCGTGTTATAGTTAAGAGAATTACAAGGTAGTTAACTGAATTGGAACATTGACAAACAAAATGCAAAATGAACTAGTCAGACCAAACTTAATTAAGGTGCTGGATAAGAACCTTCCTAAGGTTACTAGATTTTGGCAAATCCAAGCTCTCAGTTGTCTGTGTAATTGTCTGTGTTGCCCTTTCTGCGCTGAGCACAATAAGTCTCTGCTCCATTGCCACATTGATGCCGCCACTTTCAGCAGTTCCACATCTCTCTACACAGTAGCTTTCACTCACAAGTAGCCCAACAAAACATTGAAACGAAGTGTAGTTCCTTAGTACCTTCACTGGACATTGTAAAGTTTGAAATATTTTTTTTATTTGCCATTGTAAGCAAAAATGCTATTTTTTTTCTGTGAAAAAAAAGAAAAAAATAAGATTTACCTGCTTCTCCTGCTTTTCTCCACTGTTAAAGGAATTAACGTCCTATATTTCCCACAAGCCCCTGTGTTTGGGTGTATTAAAGTGTTTGTCAGGAAGAGAAGGTTTTTCCACACCCATCCTTTTTGATAGCAGAGAGTAGCACAAAAGCAAACTCCTGAAGAACATGCTGGCAACCTCTGTAAGTAACGGCATGTTCTCACAGCACACCTGGCAGAAGGTGGTCAGGTCACTTACTAATTCTATAGCACTGTTGCCTTTCCCTCTCAGCTGTAATAAAGGGGGATGCAAGCTTCCAGCTGGAAGAAATGCAGTCTGTTTTTGTAATTTGCTGAGTTACAAAAATAGCAGGTACTTATGCTTGTGAGACAATTTAAAAATATTGTGCAATAAAAGATACAGCGATGAGTATTTTTACTTTCTTCCCAAAGTTTTCAGATGTGGTTAGAAAGACAGAAGCTGATGATCCAATGACCCAATTCCATGATTCTAATACATGATATCCTAAGAAGGCCCACTTTGCAAATTAGCAAACATCAGATTTAAATTTCATTATCCAGGACATTCTGCATAGTAACAACATATAATTAGATGTATAAAGAAAAACAGAAAAAAAATCTTTAGCATTTTATTCAGGAGAAGAAAAGGGTTAAGCAGGCAGTTCTTTGGTGATGGATATTTGGGAAGTGTGTTTTAATGGAAACAGAATTAAAACACAGAACAGCCTATGAAATTTATGAATAATGTAGCTACTCAGTCCTCAATTCTCAGCTGTCTGGGTACCTGAGGAGAGAAAGGCTTCCTGGGTGTTACGAATATATCCAGAATGTGTTGTTGAGTTGTTGAGTCTAGATCCATTCACAGGTGGGACAGCGAGATCACAATGTCGCAGTAAGACAGGATTCCACACACAGTGAGAGGAAAGAGAAGGAGAGGAGCTAGGAGGTTAAGGCCTAGATAAGTCAGAATGAGATACAGATACTCAAAACAAGAGATGCTGTTTTGATGTGGAGAGATTTTAGTATAATGGCCATTCAGTATCCTTGTCTTTTCACTTTTTCAGTATCGTCAGAGAGTATTTATTTTAATGAACTGCTCTTCGTTAATGTGATGCATAAAGGTGTCGCTAAGCTGTGTCTATTTAAGGGGAGAAGACTCAAACACAGTCAATTGCTCACAGTGCTTCCTAATTAAATAGTTTTTTTCTGAAAATTTCCACTGAATGTTTTTCTGGGCCACTGCTAAGGGCAGACAAATTCTCTAAACAGGACAAGATCTTTTACCTCTTGTTCTTGCTCAACTGACCTGTTCTGCTCTTTAAGCACATTAAACCTTGTTGACTGCTTCCGTTAAGAAATAAAATGGGATTTGGAGTTGGCTTTTGCTCAAGTACTTCAAATAAACTTTTTCCCCTCTTTTCAACTAGTTTCCTGTATAGACAAATATCTAAATAATGAAAATTTTTGGTACTGTATCGTTACTGTAAAATCAGCTTCTGATGCTGCTTCAGAATCTGGGAAAATACCTATTTTGTCTGTTCAATTAGCTTAAAAAGTTGCTGAACAAAGAGCTGTACTTTTGTGAAGAAGAACGGCAACCTGTTTTTCTGGTTATTGTAGCTAGTTTAACTGTAATTGCACTAGAAGCTACAAATTTAAGTCATTTTTTGTTGGATTCTAAGACCCTTTTCTTGTTTTGTAATAAAAAGTTGAGCAACAAAATAAATTGACATTGGCAGTTCCCTGCCTGGATCCACAACTACAATGTGTACAATGTTTTTCTGTACATCTCAGAGGGTTCTGGAATTTTTTGGTTTTCAGAAAAATCTCCATTTTGGACAAGTTTCATACTACAAAGCATTCAATATGCTGTTAGAGTATGCATTTTGATACTATAAAATGATTTTTAAAAAAACAGTTGACATTTTAAAGTGTAGAATACCTAAGGGACAGCACCCAAAATTTTCATGGATCCTTAATGTAAGGATGGATTTTCATAGTAGAAGAATCTCTTTCAGCAATGAGGGACACAGTTTCTGGTGTTTATATTTTATAGTATTTTTCAGTTCCCTACTGTGTTACCTAAATCCAGAAAACTCCTTGACACTTTTTCTTGGCTGTATTTCTTTATCCAACACCAATCCATATTCTGAGCTATGTTCTACCCTGAACACATTAAAAATGCAGGCATATAGAACCCACATTTTGCATCACTGTCCTCTATTCCTTTGGATTGTCTTTCTTGACAACACCTTGACATTTCTGAACCTCTTTTTGTACTGTTGAAGCAGGCAACAGTCATTAAGCTGTGACCCATTAAAATTCCCATGGAGAAAAAGTAGCACCTTAGGATGAAAGAGACGATAAAACTCTCTGAACTCCTTCCAAATTGTCTACGGATGTGAATACATATTTTGAAAAGCGTGTGTCCTCCTTATTTTATATTCCTCTTTTACTCAGAAGACTGACTCCACAGAAATAAACAAAATTAAGCTGGATATTTGAAAGCAGCTTCAAAGGAGTTCAGCACCTAATTCTATTGATGGGTCTTTTGAAGATGCGGACCTTCACTTCTTGAATAATCTATATCTTTTAGAATGCCCTATTATTGCACAGATACTGAAAGCTCAAAATTAAAAACATTTTCAATTGAATGGCTGGAATTATTCTTCATTCCCAAACTTTGGGATTATTCAGAATGCTGTGAAAAGAGCCTCTTTGATTGAGCATACTGTTTTATAATTAGTGCCACAAAACAAAGTGTTTCAATATGTCAACATATAGTCTAAGGTTACTAAATGACAGAAAGCACAGACACCTGGAGAGCAGGAGTGAAGCTAAAAGATACCAGTAAAAATTAGGATTGTATTCCTAATTCAAAAGTAGAAAAGCTTGGTCTGTTTTTAGGTGGTTTCTAAAACCAGGTATATATCCCAGCAAGAGCTCAAATGATAAAGCAGCTGAACACATTAAGAGAGGTCTGAGAGTGCTCATAGTTTAATTTGCAGGAAGGTGAGTGGAACTTTTCTCACTCTGGAGAGTAACATTCATATTTCTCTTTAGCTCTGTTCTTCTCAGTGACTTATTTTTCTTTTCCCACCTTGCAAACCCAAACATGTTGTACCTATACCAACATATTGAGCTTTGAGGGTCTGAAGGTCCATTACGAATGCTTTTATGATGATTCAAGTCACGCCTACATCAAAATCTTGGTTAGGAGCTGAAGGAGTGCCTGAAATACAAGCAGTCCAAATTCCTCTGTTCCTTTTCAGGTATCCTCCAGAAACTAATGAATGTTATGAATTTGTATACGACTTACAAGAAGCCCATACGCTACTTTTACATTCTTTGGGCATGTGCAAGGAAGGGCCCCTCTGACAGACTGTGGCACTGGAGCAGGAGGGTACACCTGTGGTAGTGTCTCACGGTTTTCAGAAACTCATCAAGACTATCAGGATCTGACAATTATCTCTGCACATGGATTTCAGTGAAAATTTATAATTATCCTCTGCATTGTGACACTAGATCTGAGAGGTTTGATCACTGAAGTCTCTTCTGCACTTTAGTTCATGCCCTTCAGGTGTGACAACTCAGAACACTGGTGAATCTGTCTGTCTCACCAGCAATTTGTTAGTCTCTGTTTCTCAGGAATGGGCAAGCATCTCCTGTGAAGCAGATTGCTTCTGCAAAGTGTCTTTTCCCCCTCTTAGTTAACTCTTTCTACAGAATGCAAAGATTAAATTTCCCTCAGCATGTATCAGAATGTATACAGAATGTATATTTCCCTCCCTGATGTATCCCACCTGTGTTTCTTTCTCCTTGACTAAGATTTTTATCAACTTCAAGTGCTCCATAATTCTGGCATCTTAACAACACTAATATTTATTTTCCTGTGCATCAAATATCACCAGCCTTCTTCCAATCAGACTCTCACCCTTCATACTGTTATCTTCTATCTGTGTTTCTGCTAAACCCAAATTATTCCAGTTTCCCGTGATAGGCTAGGACGAGCACAGTATTTTGAAAAGGCTCTGTTTGCATATTGAGACTTCAATGCCACACCAGTGCCTGGCAGACTCCAAGGCTATTCCTGCTGCCTCTCAGTGTGCCAGTGGGAAAGCAGGGAATGCTTGTGTCACTGCACATTATATAAAAAGAAGAAACAATCTTCTCTTCCTATAAAGTAATCCAGCAATCCTGACCTTGACTAACGCGATCTGTGGCAGTCACCTGTTTTGTTAAGCAGTAGGTGATCACTTTCTAGAACATCAACCTGAACCACTATTAAGGCAAAGATTTTTTCAGTAAGTCAGGAAAAATGTCAGCTATTCTTGCCATGCTATGTGCAGAAAAGACAGTGTGGCCATGTCTGTTCTTCAATTGGGTGATTTACAGTCTAAAATGTAGATGGACAATAATATAACGAAAGCTATTTTAGAGCCTGTTCAGGTTTTATGCAAAAGCACTTCAAAACACAGAAACTCAGAGCCCCAACAGAAAGGAGGGGCTTCTTTTTAGTTCCTTCATTCTTTTTCTCCTCTAAAAGAAAAATGCTTCAACCAAAATCTACATAATGCTCCAGCTTTTGCCATGGGAATTGCATAAAACACAAAGTAATTCAAAATCTGGTGTTTACAACGGATTATTTCCATTAAGGATTCCAGCGTAAAAGAGTTTTTAGTATTACTGTCAGTAGTCACTTTTGACTCATGTCATTAACCACTTTGATTTTTTAAGGGTTTTACTTGCCTATCTGATTGCAACTGTTCATCAAAAATGTGGGGAAAGGCTTTGAATTATAACCATGTCTGAAGTTAGATTAATTTTTCTCATTTACTTCAGTGATCCTAAAACAGATTCAAAAAACCCTCACTTTTCAAAAAGTTAACTTTCTGTGAAAGCTCTTTTTCTTCCTATAATTTGTCATATCCTCAGAAATTTTCCATACTATCTTGTGACACAAGTTACAGGCACCCATGCAAAATTAAATCGACACTCTTAACTGGATTTAATAATTATGGAATGTCTTTGCAATATCACTTGGTAAACACAAATATACAATAAACGAAAGGTCTGTGTGGATTTACTCAAAGCTCCACATTAATATAGAGAGCAAAATAATTACTGAACAAGCAACTTTGTTATTAGGCTGCAGTACACCTAATACATGTTTGAAATACCAATCATCTGCTGCAATTTATTATGTACAAATATTGGAAGCTTACTGCCTGTATTTAAAATTTTATTATGTTTTAAGAGTCATTTAAATATCCCCTTATGTTTTAAGAGTCATTTAAATATCCCCAAATTATAATTTCTCTCAGCATGGCATTTTTGAGCTGTTACTAAAGGGAGTATTTACAGTCTGTTCAATCCATTAAAGCATTAAAGGATTTCCTGACACGGAAATAATAGGGAAATTCTTGTTCTCATATGTGTTTCTGTCTACAAATATAGTTAGCCAAGACTCTAACTGGTTTAGGTCCTGACCTTGCACTGTGATCTGTTAACAGGGATACTTGAATCACCACAAAGTTCTCCAGAAGAATTCACAGCGAAGGGTTACAATGAAAGACATGACTCTGACTTTGTCAGTCACTACAGAATGTAAAATCTGAAAGATAACCAATTTATAGTCTAGATTTGGGGCCATTTTTTGCATTTGACAAAATTGGTTTTATCCTCTTTTCATCTATTCCTCTCTTCCCTCTCTCACCCACACTGCCAATACAAGAAAGGAGAGTTCTGAAAATGTTACAAACTAAGTTTGCATGAGGTCAGCAAAGGTATTTTCCACTTCCCCCTTCCCTGCTTTTTATTTTTTTAGCATTAAGGGCATTTAGTAATTTTTCAATTATGTACATATATTTTCAAAATTTTAATTTGCAGCTGTGTCTGGAAGTCATCACACTGGAAGATCAACCTAAACCAGTTTTCTTGCATGCCATGAATTTTAAAATCTTCTCGTTATCTAAGAAGATAACTCTGAGAAGATTTTTTTTTTTTTTACTACCATCCGAGGAAACAACTTTTTCCTGATTTTCTCCTGATGAGAGAGCACAATCCAGCAACAGATTATATTCCAGAGCACGCAAGCTCAGATGTGGGTGTGGGGCCAGAGCCTGGGAAACGGGAATCTGTACCACTAGAAGTGCTAAAGGGGAAGAATGAGGATGAGCTCTAGTAGTTGTTCCTCACTGGGAAAAG